>JARHVA010003785.1:322500-682500 GCA_037957365.1 Torreya grandis
GATTAAAAACATGATATTTTTTAGTGAAGAACCCACTTCACAAGGAGTACCAACCCCTAATTATGAATAAACACCCACTTGTTCTATATGTTGAGTACCCACACAACACCTTATGAAATCAACAACTCTAGAAATCTAATTGCATTTCAATCTAATTGGAGAAACAATGTATAACACCTCTCTTTCAACTCATGACAGATACTCAAACTTGCTCATAAAATAAATGCATCTAAATACCCCTTTTGGATCAATCTAAGATTTTTCTCTCATCCTCAATCTGATCTATACTTTAGTCCATCCACTGAGCACACTCCCTCTAATCTCTTTCCTTTGTCTCAATATTCTACTCTCTCAATACATCCACATCGAAGTATAGAAATCATTACCTTAACTTTCACTCTTTATAGATTCTTCATGAATGTCAACATTTGGGTCAGCCATAAAACTTGTCTTAACCCTTAATACTTAGATCATGCTAACACATAGCTCAATACCATCCTCACATGTTAGCCATAACATCCATGGGTCACACTTAAGTAGATACACCTTTAAATTAGGACTTAGAATCCCATATAGGTATCATGGATACAAATTGCCCCTTTATAACTTCATCAAACAAATTAATAACAAAATAATACTTTAAAATGCATGGGTTCACTCCCTATGACCCTTATGATATCTTTAGATTATTACTCTTGCCAAAACACTCTTCTGCTAAAGCACAAATTACTCACAATAGTCTTGTACATAGTAACACCATGAAAGAAAAAATATTAAACTTTGAATCCCAATATATACATATTTACAAACATTCATACATTATAAGAAACTTTGGTGAATGCATCCTGAATTCATCTTCAACTTTTTTTAACTCCATCAGTAAATTCCTCTTAGATCAAAAGATATTACCAAAATACTACAAACTAGTTTTTCCCTTTGATAATTTGAATATTAAAATTCCCATAGTCAATGTGTAAATACAAAAAATATGACACTTGTCATCATATCATGTCCCCTATCAATTTTGAACAAATACACTCCGTTGATCTCATCTCAAACTTCCTATCTTTAACTCTTTAATGCTCATCATTGATCTTAGATCCTCACTTCCAAAATCAAGACACTTGGTAGTCCCACATGCCTTCTACACATTTAACTATTTGAATCAAACCACACCATTGATATCCATCTTCACAATCACCCATGTGTCATTGATCTTCTATCAAATAATCATGATTGTGACACATGTCACAAATACATGCAATCTCAAGAACCTTTGACAAATTGACTTGATGTATACCATTGATCTCTATTTGACAAGATCATGCACTACATTAGATCCTTATCTATTCAGATTAATTTTTTTCCATTGATTTTATTTTCCTAATTAAATTTTCATCATAAATATTTGATAATGGAAATTTAGTAATGGGAACCACTAAAATCTACTTAGAAGACCAAATTTTCACCTTAATAAATTTCTCTACGCTCAACCTCATGACCTAAAATTTGAATGACATGATCACCTTTCATAGGGGAATCCATCCATACATCAAACTACTCTTTAAACCTTCATACATGTGAAATATGATGTCATCAACCTGCTTACTTATTTTTATCTATCAATATGACTACTTTAACTTAGACACTTATATGACTACTTTAATTAATTCCTTTCACTTCTATAAGAACTATAAGCATTCATAATACCCCATAGGGTCTCTATAACCTATCTTTACCATCAATATCATCCATAAATTTCCTCAATAAGTCAAACACTAAAGGACCATGAAAGAACATTAAAGCTCATTAAATCACACTTTTTCATTATCAATCTAGTACACATGACACCTCATCAACATCTTTGGTCACTTTGGAGACATCATTGAAAATTCTCCAACAATCTCCCTCTTTGTCATTGATGTTAACACCAATACAAATATTATGCTTATACTCTATCTCTCTCTTCAAGTACTTTCTCCCCCTTTGACATAATGACAAAGTGGGCTCATCTTCTAATCCTAAGGACCTAAAAAGACTCTAATAACCAATAAAAGTAAATTACCACCTTTGACAGATGATACAAACTCCCCTTAACAATAAGAATATAACTTCTTACCTTTGAGCTTCTCAAACATGCTCAAAACACAAAACTCTTCCTTGCCATACAAAGCTTTATAAACAAATCACATAATTGCCTCCATACCTTTTTTCTCATATTCAACTACATAGTCCTCTAATCCTAAGACCTAACCATTTACAAAGATCCCAATTTGTTTACACATGAGGATTTAATACATTGTCAAAGCACTTGATTTGGTTTGATCAAGTCATCATATCAACATGCTTGAGTTCACATCTATAGTAGACTTTTTCATATCTCCACCATGACTGAAACATCTCACATATGATCCCCCTCACATCATGAACATATATTAAATCCTTTTAAACTATCTGAGTTAGCTCCCCCTAACTCCATACTTCTCTTGGATCATGAAATCTTCAACAAGTCTTCTTAACTATTTTTGACACCTAGAAACCTCCATACTCTGCCTGCAATTAATTATCCTTGTCTTGAATAATCAACCTCTTTAAACATCATCCAAACTAGTTTAATATTCTCAAAGTCCTTCATATATAATATTATCTTTCATAATCTCTTGTTTACCCTTTACCTTTAAGCTCTATACTGATTGGCAATTTGATTATCACCTAGAGTACACATACTTCCACATAAGAAATATGTCTCCTAAGAAGCATAGGTAGAGACACCCACTTTTCATAGAGGGACTAAATATCCTAAAACTCAATATACTCCCATATTTCCATGCTCTTACTTGACCTATAGTCCTTCCTCATCTTCATATTATCTTTGAATGGGTTCTCAACCTTATTCTTTTCTTTTATCTCGAGATCTTGCTTAATTTCCTTGTCTAATTGGGCAGATAAGGCTTGTTCCTTAATACTTGAACTTGTTACCTATTCTATTATGTCAAATAATAAACTTTGAGCATGTTTTTCATTTACCTTCTTAGGCCTCCATTCACTATGGATTCTTCTCTTCATGATAGGATTAAATTTTTTTGAATTAGAATACTAATTATTCTTACAAAACCTTGTTATGTGACACCTCTCATGATGTTTAAAATAAATGAGGTTTTATCAAATTGTACATAACTTGTGATTGAGATATAATATGATCTTTCAAGTTTTATGAATTAGTTCATGTACTTGATCATTTGGTCTCCTGATGAAGATATTATAAAACTTTACAATATGACTAAATCCTTGACACTTGTAGAAAAAGATGTCATTCTTTCCTTGTGAACCTATTGACTACCTTGAGTGATGATGTTATTAAATATTGTCATTTTATTGCTCATAATTGCATGAAAATTCATTCCTTCATGATCTTTTACAATCTTGTAACATGTGACCAAACTGATTGTAAGAGTACTAATGACCATTGAAATTTGTATACCTCATAGCATTTGGTTGTCTGATCTGATTTATATTATTTATATCAATACCTTCATTCCTTAACTAATGATTTATCTTCAAATCATTTATCTTGTCTCGAGTTACATTATTTTTTTCTTATTTGTATCCAAGACTAGATCTATCACTAGTATGCTTTTCACTACTCAGAATATTGTCAAGATCATTTGAGCTCTTTTCATAATTCACAAATGAATTCACCTTACAAGATGTCTTATATAACTAAAATTTTAATGACTCAATTTTAATCAGATACCTTAAGCATTTATATTATTTGGATTTTTTGATTGTAGACATAGTTACGAATTAATTATTGAGATGCTTGATAGTATCTTCATGTTTCATGGTGTCATCATTTATTCTTGCTTTAAACATTCTGGATTGATCTTCATAGTCATTGATTTGTGAAATAATATCTTTATTCATTTTATTCTCAATATTTATATCTTCAAGAGCATTCATAAATTCATACTTATTATCTAAATGATTAGTTGTATCTCTACTCATAGTTTGATTTAGTCTCATCTACAAAGACTCTATCTCTGATTGATACATGATACACTCTTCATCCTTATTCTGTAATGCTTCATTAATAGAACAAACGTAATTTTCAAGCTATTGTGTGATCTCACCATTCTCCTTGAATTAATTACTCAACCTTGATTTAAAAATTATAATTTTATCCTCATAAGATTTGATCAAAAAATCTTGTTTTTTATTTTTAATATCTTCATTTCTTCCACAATATCTAGATATTTATCTTCAAGAGTGAATTTCTCATCTTCTTCCTTTGAGTTATCTTTTCTAAATAAATCTCTACTTAAATAACATTCGACTTCATCATCACTAAAATCCATGAACTATGTCTTATTGTCTTCATTATGAAAACATTCATCACTATCAGATGTGTTTACTTCTTCTTCTGTAGAGGAGTTACTATCTTCTTCATGGTAAAGGATATTACAACCTTTGTATATTTCATTCTTTCCATTTTTATTACTAAAGAACTTTATGTACTTGTTAGGACCTTCACATTTTTTGTGTTCATCATTATGAGATTACTTATAAGCTTCTTTGAGTTCAAACTTGTCTAGACATAGCTACAAAATGACCAACTTTACCACATGAAAAATATTAAAAAATAATTTTTACTTCATACTTACCTGATCCTACATTCAATCTCCTTATAATAATGGATTCAATTTGATCTTCCTTAAGATCAAAATATTTAATACTTAACTTATTATTCTTACCTTTTATCTCTTTGATCACTTTAAAGTTTGTTTCCTTCTTAGGAGGTTTGTCCTCATCAACTATCATCTCAAAGGTAGTAAGGATGCCATCTTAAACTGAGTGAGATCATGAATATCTTATATAATAGAAATTTTTAAATAAAAATTGAGTGTAAGAGTCCTCAATACCTTCTATACTATAGTAGATTCATCAATTACCTCTCCAAGACCTCTGATCATGTTTACTACCTCATTAAGCCTTCAAAGATAGGATGCCATAGTATCCTATTCATTTATTTTGAGACCTTAAGACTACCATTGGTAGGTCTTTAATTTATCTATTTTTACCTTTATGTCTCTTTCATATATAGTCTATAATTTGTCCCAAATTTATTTAGAAGACTTGTAATGGATCACTTTGGTGAACGCAGCCTTGGATAGACCATAAATGATAACATTCATAGCTTTATAATTATTCTCACTCAACTTCTTGTCATTAATATTATTTAGACGAGTATCTAGTGTGGTATAGCCATATATGATAGATTTCTAAGTATCAAACACTAGAGACATGATGTATGTCCTCATCTTTTCACTCTAGAAAGTATAATTTGACCAATTGAGCAATGGTGTTTGATTTTTAGATAAAACTTACTTCTATTGACTTGCCATATTTTACCTTAGATCACCTTCAAGTGGTTAAACTTAAAATAAAGGTCTTTCTTTGATACTAATTGTTAGAGGTACAATCACTGAGAGTGGGGTCAATTAGTGATGCAAGATATTTCAAACTTCAATTGTAATACTTTCAAACTCTTAATCAATGACCATAATCATTCATAAAAAATACAAGATGTTCATAATAATTAATAGGAAATATGATGCAAGATCACACACATAACACAAGATCTACATGGGAAAACCTCTTGGGGAATAAAACCCACTCTTGATCCTATAAACACGTGGACTACTTGTCTTATAAGATTATCACAAACATGAGAACTTTTAGTGAAGCACCCACTTCACAAGGATCACCCACCCCTAAGTATGAACAAGCACCCACTTGTTCTAGATGTTGAGCACCCATACAACACCTTATAAAATCAAGAACTCCATAACTCTGATTTCATTTCAATATGATTCGAGAAATAGTGTATAACACCTCTCTTTTAACTCATCACACATGCTCAAACTTGTTCATACAAGTAATAAATATAAACACTCCTTTTGGATCACTCTAATCTTCTTCACTCATCCTCAATCTTCTCTATACTTTAGTCCATCCACTAATCACACTCTATTTAATCTTTTTTTTTGTCCCTATATTTTACTCTCTCAACACATCCACATAAAAGTTTAGAAACCATTACCTTAGATTTCAGTCTTTTTAGAGTCTTCATGAATATCAACTTCTAGGTCACCCATCAAACTCTCCTTAACCTTTAATACTTATGTCATGCTAACACATATCTCAATACCATCCTCACTAGTTGGTTATAGCATCCATGGTCACGTTTAAGTAGCTACTCCTTTCAATTAGGCATTAGAAGCCCTTATAGGTCTCATGGAGACCTATTACCCCTTTACCTCTTCATCAAGAAAATTAAGAAAAAATAAATACTTTCAAATGCATGGGTTCACTCCACATGAACCTTATCACATCTTCAAATGATTACTCTTACCAAAACACTCTTTTGCTAAAGCACAAATTACTCAAACAGTAGTCTTATACACAATAACACCATGAATGAATAAACATTCAAATTTTAAGATCAATTTATACACCTTTACAAACATTCAACCCTTATAATAAATTTTTATGGATTCACCTTAAATTCCTCTTCAACTTTACTTTTTACTCCATCAACAAATTCCTCTTAGAACAAAAGATATTAGAAAAATACTACAAACTAGTTTTTCCCTTTATTAATTTGAATATTTAAATTCCAATGGTCATTGTGTAAATATAAAACATCTGACACTTATCATCATCTTATGTCACTTGGTAATTTAAAAAAAAAAAAAAAACTCCATCAATCTCATTGCAAACTTCCTATCTTTAACTCTTTAATGCTCACCATTGATCTTAGATCCTCATTTCTAAGATCAAGCCACTTGCTAATCCTCTATGTCCTCTATGCATTTGACTATTTGACTCAAACTGCACCATCGATCTCTATCTACATGAACACCCATGTGTCATTGATGTTCTATTAAATCATCATAATTGAGACACATGTCATAAGTGCATGAAATCTTAGGAACCTTTGAGAAATTGACTTCATGCATGTCATTGATCTCTATTTCACAAGATCATGTACTTTATTAGATCCTTTTCTAGTTATATTAATTTCTCATTGTAGATCTTCATTTCCCTATTAAACACTCACTGTAGATCTTTGATAATGTAAATTTGGCTAAGTATGAGAACAATTGCAAACTACCTAGAAGGCCAAATTTACACCTTAATAAATTTTTCTATGATCAATCACATGAACTAAAATTTGAGCTACATGATCACCTTTCATAGGGGAATCCATCCACATATGAAATTGATCTTGAAATATTCATACATGTGAAATATTATGTCATCATCTTGCTTACTTAGCTTTATCTATCAAGATGACTACTTGAAATTAGACACTCATATGACTGCTCTAATGAATTCCTTTCACTTCCATAAGCACTCCAAGCACTCATAAAACCCCATCAATGTCATTTATAAATTACCTTAATAAATCAAACATTGAAGGACCATGCAAAAACATTTAATTTTATTGAAGCACACTTTTTCATTGTCATTATAGCACACATGATACCTCATCAACATCCTTGGTCACCTTTGACACATCATTGTCAACTCTCCAATAGTAACATGTGTGTGTGTGTGTGTGTGTGTGTGTGTGTTTATAAACTATTCATTAAGAATATGATCATCTATATATATAGTCCATAATTAATTATATACATATGTATATACATTTGAGTTATCTTAAAATCCAAGTTTACTATATAAGAATGAAAATTAAACATTTTCATACAATATAATAAACATCAGAAATGCATTTATTTAACCATGTCTCACACTACTCATTGAAAATATGAAACCATCTAGCTACTATGAATTTATCTATAATAATAACTTAATACTTATTTTCATTTACCCTACACAAAATGGATAATAAACCCTTCAATTGAATTATCATAAATAGTAACCATCTAGTCAATATATAATTTTCATATTTTACATGTTTACCCAGAATATAATTCCTTTAGTTTAAAACTTATAAATTTACACTTTTAGTTATATGGATAATTTCCACAACATCCCTAAAAATTATACTCTATTGACTCAGTAAATATACTCACAACATTTATAAAATACATACACATCCATCTTATGACTATGTTAAATCTTTATAACATTCAAACATGATATCATAACTTTAAAAAAAATTGACTCCCCAGTTCACAATTTGTTCTTCAAAATACAATCTATAGATGCATGCATTCACATAGTCATCTTCAAGGTATTCATATATAGTTCATATAATCTTTTTTATATTTTTAACCCCTAGTGTCTATACCCAACCGACTCAAAAATATACACAATCACATATAACCATTTACCTAGTCGATAATCTTTTTATACAGTTGATAAGAAAATCCTATAAATATATAGTCAACATAAAATATATACATGGCCAACATAATTTTATCTACACAAGTTGATTCATAGTGTTATATTCAATATCAAATATACTTGTTTATATAGTCGATAGCTAACAAGTAAAAGTGAATAAAATATTTTAATTTATTTATTAAATGTTTGAATTTTAGTCTAATAAATCATTATACTCATCCATTATAAAATAGAACACAAATAATATAACATTATAAATCTCCAATAATAATAACTTGAAAATATAGTCAAGTTAGACACTTTCATTCACCCTTAGTACATATTAAATCAAAACTGGCTACAAATAGACCCAAGTAAAGTATACATAATTCATTCAAAAGATACCTACAATACTTACAAAGTGTTCTTATCACAATCTATTTTCATAAAGATATATTCGTAACCAAATATAGATTAAAATACCCAAAATCAACTTTGAATAACATGATCTCAAACAACCCTAATTCGTGTACACAGTCCACTAACTAGGTTCATTAAAACAATAAATACATAGTCCTCTATTGAATAAATGAAACCTTGTGTCTAACATTAAAACAAAATGACTCAACCATTTAAAAACACTTGACCACTTAATATATTAATACACTAGGTCTTAATAAAAAATACAACATACATTAAAACTAATATGCATGCATAATAACACCTAGGTAAAGTATTATTCCAAATAACATAATTCAATATTCATTTTATAAATGAATTTAGTCATGGATTCAATTATGTGAGGTGAAATATATCCTATCACAGAGTCAAATCCCTAACCTTTACTAGGGTTTTAAAATCTAATAATAAAATCCCATACCCATTAAGTCTATTTACCATATAAAATGAGTATAAAATCATAGATTAATTTTCCAGTACAAACCATACCTTTTATCCGTTAAAGAAATCATCTTTTTTTTCAACAAAAATTATTCTCCTTTTTTGCAATGTCTACCATGGCTACCTCTAAATCCTTGAACTCTCCTCTTCTTTAAATTTTTCCTAGACCATTGCATGCATTTTAAAACCCCTAAGATCATGGAAATCCCTTCTCCATTATTATTAGAAAGACTCACCATCAAGATAGAAATTCATACCATAATCTTCATGTCTTCTAGCTAGACTACCAAAATAATAGAATCTCCCTAATTTCCTTCATCATGCAATCAAACCCTTTCTATGGTATCTTTGCATGGTTCAAATGGCAAAACACAAAACCAAATGATGGTTCCAGAGATTATGGTTAACATCATAAAAGTCAATAAATATAATTATTATGTTTTTAATAATAACTTAAATGCCCATTCAACTCAAGCATTAAACATTAAACAATCTATGCCATATACCTAGGTAATCCCTTAGGTATTTAAGACCTAAGTCTTCCTATGTACCCATTAGATCTAGGTTAAACATAGTTTTATAAAAATCATTTTGTTAAAATGTTCAAACAAGAAATTTTTATTTCCAATTCATGTATATATATTTATAACAATTTTTTCATTTAATGTTTTAGGTAAATGCCTATAAGAGGATATATAATCATCATAAAATAAAGTCTTATATAAACATGTATAACTAGAACATACCATAATGGCAACCATGTCATCATCTAGTAAGTACTAATAATTACAAATTAGATTTATTAGTATCAAAACATGAATCTAACTATATCAGCCCATCAAAACATAAATTAACTCAACATAATAAAACTTAAACCAACCATGCATTTTATTATGTTGAGTGGTGTGTTTTGCGTTCATTATTGATTCTTAACACCTCCAACAGTCCCATTTGTATCATCCTCCTTGATGATACTCTAGCTCCATATTTGATTGGAGAGTATATTTTAACCTACATCCACCTCACAAATTCAAATTATAGTTGTCCTATAACCAATATAATCAATATAAATACTACTAAAGCACAAAATTTCTAAATAATCATAATTTCTATGCGTATAAAACTCATGTACGGCTAACCAAATCAAGCAATGAGTCACAAAATAATCATCAATGTCTATCCATACATCAACATAATGAAATATAGTTTGTTATAGTGGTATTTAAACAACATTAACCCCATAATATTTTTTTAATAAGAAAATCATGTTTAGTGAGGAAATTGGGATGCAACATCCTTCTCCCTTAAAAATGGTCATCATCCTAATAACACTTATTTCAAACCACAATTTTGAAATTAAATAGCATAAAGTATAAAACCAAATAAAAATACTAAATATTCAAGAAAAATAAATATAGAAATAGCCTATAGAACTCATCATAGTCTTCCCAAGTGGCATGATCCTTAGAATATTGGTCCCATTAAACCTTGCACTATGACACTTATCTATTACACAAACTAAGTTTATGAGTGTCAAATATTGTGACTAGTTTTATTGTGACTACTCTAGGATCTATAACCTATAAAGCATTCCAAACAAATACATGAGAAGGATCAACTACATACTTTTTAAGATAGGACAATACAAAATATTATACAAGAGGGCTAGTGCTAGTGGTAATGGAAGCCTATACTCAATAGATTGATCACTTTTGAGACCTTAAAGGGTTATACATATCTTAGTGAAAGCTTCACTAATTTACCAAATTTAATTGAGCTCTTCTAATTCTTAACCCTCAAAAATACATTATCACCCACAAAAAATTATCTTGCTATCCTTTCTAGATAATCATAGATTTTCTGCCTATCATTATCTTCAACCAACCTTTATATGATTAGCTTGAACTACTCCTCCATTTTTTAAAGTATTTTAGGAATAAATACCACCCT
Organism: Torreya grandis; assembly: GCA_037957365.1. Classification (NCBI taxonomy): domain Eukaryota; kingdom Viridiplantae; phylum Streptophyta; class Pinopsida; order Cupressales; family Taxaceae; genus Torreya; species Torreya grandis. Next base: position 333,703 of record JARHVA010003785.1, read on the forward strand.
GTCTTCTAGTTTGTTCCAACTGATTAGTGTTTGACACCTCCTTCTATAGAATGTTTTAAATGGAGCCATCTTTAAATCTCAATGGTATGAGTTATTATAAACAAACTATACCAATAAAAGATACTCTTCTAAAATGCATTGTTTATCTTTACAATACATTAAAATAAGATATATAACTTTATTTACCCTATTTTTTTGTCTATGTACCCAAAGATAAACTTAGATGCAACCAAAACCTAGATGTCATCCTTAGATCTTGATTCAAAATGATATTCTCTAGAAACCCATGTTACTAGTACACCTATTTCACAAACCTCTTTATAAGCATAGGAGCATCATCAATCAAATTACCATGTATGAAGTGAGCTACATTGATTATTTTGTCAACTACCACCAAGATCACATTGTGCTAGTTCTATTATAATGGAAAACCTTAGACAAAGTTCATACTAGTTACCTACCACTTCCATTATGATATATGATGAAGATAAAACAATCATGTTGGATACACATATTCATATTTCACATGCTGACACTTCAAGTAACATGACATAAAATCCACTACAGCCCTTTTATTTAATTTCTATAGATAAATATGTTTTATCTCTTTCGTGAGATCAATTACTCCTAGACGACTTGAATATGTTTCATTGTGCAATTATTTAAGCATGGTGTTACACAAATTTTCTCTATTCGGTACATAAATTCTTACATTGTACCTTAAAAGTACATAATTATCTAACGTTAATCCTTTGAACATAGGATTCTAAGAATCCTCTGACAAATTTTTCTTGAGTTTCTCATATAGTTCATCTCTATGGGAGAATTTAACAACTTGATCACAAAAGGTACTCTTGATAGTAGCCAACACTGTTATATACCTTCTATGACTTAGGGCATCAACAACTATGTTTTCCCTACCCTTGATGTAGTTAATATCAAAATCATAATTAGATAGGAACTCTAACCAACATCTCAGATGAGCATTTAGGTTCATTTGGGTGAAGATATATCTAAGTCCCAAGTTGTTAGTGTTGAGCTGAAATAGTTTTCCCAATATATATATCCTCTATAATTGAAAATCATGTATAATTATTCAAGTTCTAGATAATGTGGAACATAATTTACCTCATAAGGCTTAAGTTTCCTAGACTCATAAGCTACCACTAAACCATATTACATAATAACTCATCCAAGACTATCCCTAAATGAATAAGGGATTGTTGATAACTGACCATTAGGATTGAAAACTCTTAGCATAGGCACATATGTAAGCCTCTTTTTCAACTCTTGAAAAACTTTCTCATACTTTTTTGACCAAACAAAACTCTAATTCTTCCACTAGAGAGTGTTAATTGGGTTATCTATTTTTTAGAAATTTGGAACAAATTTCCTGTAATACCCTGCTAGACCCATAAAATGTCTCTCCTTGTGCACATTTTTAGGTGTTGACCAATCTATAATGGCTCTTATCTTCACCAGATAAACTAAAATTTTGTCTTTATAGATAATTTGTCCCAAATATTATATTATACTTTGTAAAAAAGCACATTTGGACAACTTACCATACATTTTGTGCTTCATTAGATGTTGCAACACCAAATTTAAATGTTTTAAATGTTCTTCCTCGTTCTTAGAATAAATGAGGATATCATCCATAAAAACTAACACAATGTGATATAGATAGTCCCTAGACACACTTTTTGTAAGATTTATGAATGTTACTAGAGCATTTGTTAACCTAAAGGGCAACACTGTAAACTCATTGTGCTCATACCAAGTCTTGAATATTGATTTAGGAATATCTTCTTATCAAATCCTCAACTAATGATATCCTAATCAGATATATATCTTAGAGAATATTGTTTCCCCATGAATGTGATCAAAAATATCATCAATGTGAGGTAATGGATACCTATTCTTAATTTTTGTTTTGTTCAACATCATGTAATTAATACATAAGAGAATATTACCATCCTTATTATTGATGAACATGACTGGTACACCCCATGGTGACACATTTGGTCATATCAACCCTTTAAATAAAAATTCATGTAGTTGAACCTTCAACTCAAGAAAATCTATAATATTCATCCTATAATGTGCCTTGGATTGAGGCTATGAACTAGTTATTATTTTTGGCCAAACATTGCCTACATACCAAAACTTTATCTAGATGTGTTGTGTGAAGTTGAGTAGATTTACTTGTTGGATAATGATCCAATGGTAGAGGGAACATAAAAACTTTAAGAGTAGTTCATGCCATGTGTAAACTTTTGAAACATTTTAATCAAGCTTAAAGTGTGAGTTTGGTGATTATTGGAAACCAAACCATCATGGCATGTCATATAAGGATGAACAAGTTAGTCTAGTTGTTTATTTGACAAATGCATTTGGAAAGCCAACCAAGGTTGAGGAATTTCATGATAATTATTTAGTTCATGCAAAAGATCTCCCTTATAAATTTGGTATCTTTATGAGTTCTTTATCTCAATATATAAGCCTTTAAAAATGATATGGTAGTGTGAAATGTTCTTAGGGATGTCAAGTTAAAGCCAAAAAAATTAGTCATTTGAATTCAAAAAATCCTTAGTGAGCTTCAAGTTGAACTTAGGGTTGACAAGTGGTATGATATCAGAGGTTTGAATCAAGGATCAATAGCACATGGGAAATTAACTAAGTCAATAACTCAAATATAGATCTATGGTGCTTTTTTGATCATGTAGTTAAATTTGAATGGTAATATCAAGGTTAAAAGGTCATTGGATCCTAAGGATGAACATGGTGATGACATGTGTCTCAATCATGGTAAGTTCCCAAGGAAATGGATGAAGTGTATTTGATCAAACAAAAGTAGATCTAATGGAGAATGTTCAACCACATGGATTAAGATCAATGATGTGGATCAAATTCAAAAGGTTAATGAACTTAGATTGTATGCAAGGCCACCACATGACATAATCATGTTAACTAGATGAAGACTGATAGTAGGGTCCACAAAAAGTAGGGAAGATTTCTAGATGTCAGATTTTTGAGGGTTAAAGCAAAGATCAACATGGGGATACGATGTAGAATTATCTAGAAAGCATGTCATTTATCAATTGTTAAGAATAAATGTCAAAGCCAAGAGACTCCTAAGGTGATCAATGAAGCAAATTTGATTTAATCTCTAGAAGGCATAGGATGAGGACATAGGTCTAAGCATAAATAGTCAAGTTTTAAAAGGAAAAAACTAGCCCAAGGAGGTGCCACCTAAGTGAACATGTCAAATCAAAAGGTATCACCACCCAAATAAGAAAGTACATAAATTTGAGATCAAACATGATATGGGTTACCAGGACAAAACCTTATAGAATCTTAGGATGCCATTAAATCTTGACCAAACTTCTCAAAATCTCTTAAATGTAAGTTTTACATCTAGTGCATGATTAAGAAATCCTAGCCTATAGATGTTTATTGAAATTATGGATATATGAAAACCAATCAAAGAATTGGTTTTCATCTATAGTAGACCTATGTTCAAGTTTTAGAGTAATAGAAAAAGTTGTGATAGGGAAAGAAGTCAACATAGGGGCATGGTCTTCTAGAATTTGTGTTATAAAGGGACACCAAATGAATGAATTCAAAGTGACTATTTAATAGCATATAGAGTATACCAATATGATTTATGGTACTATGTTCTCCTTAAGAAGATGAAGAATTTAGAGGTTACAAAATCCAAATAGAGCATTTAATGTAGTTTTAGTGTCTTTGGGGACTTTCCCCTTTTAAGCGGATCATGACTCAACACTTAGCAAGTTTTTATCTTTTAGTGTGTATCTAGGCTAATGAGAGGGGTTAGAAAGGCTATTTTAAATCCTATGAATAGATAATTTGGAGGTAAGATTAATTCTAATTGATCAAAATGTGGTTGGGCCTTATTTATTGATTCTTGCTTCCCATTTTCTATATATCACCCATTTCTTCTCCTTTGAAGCTCTCTCTAATAATTTTCATTTTTTAGAGACATGACTCTTATGATTTTGGCTTTCCTAGGATATGACAAGATCTTTACTGTAACAATTATTTGAGGCAATAAAAGACTAAATTTTTCTATTTGAAGTCTGAATTGAAGTGTGTTTCATGAATTCATTGATGTGGTTAAGTGAATGCATGATTTCATTTGCCTCTATCTAAGTTTTCTCACCTTCATTAAAGTGTTTTGTAGCTCTCATAAGTAATTAAAAGTGTAATAGATAGTTTTTTGATCATTTTGGAAGCAAAAAACTACCCTCCTAGGCTAGATTGATAGCTAGTTCATGCCTTTTTATGAAATACTTATGTGAAAGCTAATCAAAGAGTGAGTGAAGTGATATTTAAAATCTTGAAAGTGTCTGATAGTGTGTCTTGTACAATTATAAGCACTCAAAACATTGGTGCATCACCTCCTTTTACATGTTTTCATGCATTATTATCTATTTCTCTCCCTTTTCCAAGCAAGAGATTAGTCTAGGTGATAGATCCAAAGAAAGACAACCTTCTCCAGAGGTTCAACCTCACTATAAAATACGCACATCTTGAGGTTCTTCCCATTTCTTGGCTTAGTTGGAAAGAGCCTAAAGAACTCTCCCCATGGGTGTAACTTAGGATTACAATAATTTTTGACACGCATGGTGGGACATATTCTCATTGGCATAGCTAAATTTTGGAGTTGAGGAGAAGTATTTATAGTAGAAGAAGACATCCATTATCATCAACTAAAGATTCTTTAGATTTTAGAGTTCATAATGTCATCTAGATAATACTCTCATGCTAAAGGTTATTACAAGGTCATAAAGTAAAGGTAATCCTCTTGAATTCATAAAATTACCTTATACTTCATATAAAAGAGAAAGCATTAATAGGATAAGACCATATCCTTAAAGAAAATATTCATCTCTTTGTCATCTTATTATCCTAGGTAGTGAAATCCCCATCATTTAGATGACCATCATAAATTAAGTGTTTGTTCCATTTGATAGATATAGTCTACTTAGTTTAGCCCATTTGGATGACATTCCTATGTCTTCTCTTAAGAGTATACCATTTTTCTCATGAGAAGATCAAAAAACTCCTATTGAGCACATCCAAGATGTTACCAATTTTTATTCATTTCATAATGTTGTTCAAGATAATGTAGCTATTAGACTGCTTATTGATTCCTTCAAAGGAAAATCATTATAGTGGTATAAAATCCTCCCACTAAATTCCATTGCTACTTGGGATGAATTAGGTGCAGCCTTAGTCAGATAATTTGAGGACAAATCTGACCACCTATCTTTAGCTGAATAATTAACTACCATAAAGAGAGATCCTTATGAGTTCATGTCTAATTTTAACCTTAGATTCCACAATACATGGACTAGGATACTTGCATTGATCATACCATCCCCAGAGTATACGTTCTTGTACCATCTCAAATCCCTTAACTCTAATATTAGTGTGATGATATAGTTGATGGGTGGTATTACCTTGTTGGATGCTTATGAGGTTACAATAAGAATAGATAATAGATTGATAAAAGCTATAAAACTCTCTCCAATGCCTATATTTATAGAATTAAAACCATATCCACCCCCTCAAGTTCCTCAAATACCATATTTCACTCCTATTTCATCCACTAAAGATTAAATTACAACCCCTCCTAGTCAAGAAGGTGAGTTTGGGGAGTTAAATATTTTGTTATAAGATTTTGTGAAAAAAATGGTACAACTCAAAAGGTAGTTGTACCAAGGTAATAGGCCTTATAAATAGCAAAATCATGCCACCTATCAGCCTTTTAGAGATTAAAGGCCTCCTTATCAAGGATTCAATGAAAATAGACCACTCTACCAACCATAATGAGCCATAACTCAAGCTAAATCATATGTAGCCCTTGATCCTAATGTAATTTCCTCTTTAAGAGATATTTTTCCCATACCACCCCAAAATAACTTAATTTAAGATCTAAGTTAGTATCCACCTAATCTCAATGATGCCCAAAATAAAGCTTTGGTGTCACAAAACATTATTATGTCACAAATGACATAACAAGGGCTTTATCTTTAAGGAGGTCAGTACCAAGAAAAAAGTTTGACATCATAAGGAGATACTTAAAAAGTTTAAGGGAATCCTAATGCCATTAATTTGAATTGTCAAATAGATGATCATGTTGCAGTCAATTAGGATGTTGAGACTAACAATATAAGTGGTCATGTTATAGCTCTAACCAGAGCTAAAAAAGAGCCATTGATAAGGTTCAAGATGTGATAAATAATTCTAGTACCCTTCATGTTATTTCCAATAGTATCAAAGATCAAATTTATTCCCTTATAACATAGAAAAATAAAAATATAGAGGTTGGGAAAATTCCTTAGGTACCTCTAGTTTGTGAGTAATCAGTGGTTCAAAAAGTGCAACTAAAGGTTAGTGGGGATTAATTTAGTATAGTGGATCAGATGAATAATTCTAACATCAATATTATCATGTGGGATTCCCTCTCTATTCTAGGACAAAAATATATGCTCATTTAAGAGCTTTCAACTCTCAATTTGTCTCCAAAACTAGTTGAAAAAGAAGGTGTTGTCCTAACTAATTTAGACCAACCAACTAAGTAACAAGTAAAAAAATTACATAATATGGGAAATGTGGAAAAAAATAAGGTAAAATAAAATAAACTCATCTATTTTACCTATATTTTATAGTTGGTGACAAGTCAGTTCACAACTATATGGTGTATAGTAGAGCTAGTATCACTATTATGCCTATGAAAATTGTAGACAAACTTGGTCTTGTTTATGAATAAAATACTAAAGGAGTAATTCAAATATATGGATCACTAAAAAATACAACAAGAATCATAAAAAAATTGAAGTTCACACTACATTCTTGTCCCAATGCTACCATTCAATCGGATGTAATGGTGGTGGACTTGCCTCCTTACTTTGCCATGTGTCTATCAAGGAACTTCACCTCAAATATTAGAGGATATTGATCAAATTATTGTAAATATTTAGTATTCATAACTAGATATTTTAATAAGCCAACAATACATTTTTAACCTATAACACATGTCCATTTGGATACATATATGCCAAGTGTTGCAAACACTAATTGTATCACTGCAAATGAGGTACTAGAAACCAAATCACCTTTAAATGGAGTTTTATATTTGTTATTTGATGAGTGGGCCTATAATTTTCATTATCATGATCCTTATAATCTAATTAAATAAGGGGTACTTAGTGTTTATTACCTCTATGAGAATGATAGACACATTCTAGCCATAATGAAGGATGGTGAGTCTAATGATGGTCTATGGAAATTTTACTTTGATGGATCAGGGAATAAATATGGTACTAGGGATGGAATGATGTTTTTTTCTCTTAAAAATTATATTTATTTATCTTTTATTAAATTTCAATTTGGTTATTCAAATAATGTTGTGAGTATGAGACACTAGTGCATGGTTTGTAGTGGGCTAGAAAGATGAAAGTCAACACCTTACAAGTTTTTGGTGATAATGAACTTATATTTCACCAAGTAAGAGGTATTTATGTATGATTTTTTTTGTTTAGATCTTATAAGCATATATTATGGACTTACTTGAAGATTTTTAGTATTTTAACATTTAGGTAATACTAAGAGATGAGAACAAACATGTAGATAAATTAGTTGTCATGGGGCATAATTTAGTATCCTAGCTAATATAAAAAGTTAAAAAATATAGTCACACATAAAGGTGGTTGTGAGACATTCTATTATAGATAACCTTGAAAATTGGAAAGTTTTTGAAGATGGAAATCAAATTATCAAGTTCTTATAAGGGGACACTGAGTTTTCCTCAAGAAATCAATCAAAGTTCTTCAAAAATTATGGTTATAATATTTTACAACTGAAAACAAATAATTTTCCCAAGGGATTGGTCACACTTGAGAACAAATTCAATGGTGATGATAAGTTGAGAAAGGAAAAATTATCTTTGTCAATAAAGGAACAACACCATGCCAATGTGGAGATTACATCTGGTAAGAAATTTAAGTTGGGTAAGGTATGTAATCCTTCACAAAAAGAATCTTTCATTGAATTATCCACAAGTTTTGTTATCATCTCAAAAGATTTTATCCAAGTCTAGATCAACACACCATTGATTTAGAGGAAAAAACTAAACTAGTGAGACAAAGACAAAGGTCTATCAATACAAATCTTGAGCCTTTGATGAGAGCTAAGCTTCATAAGCTCGTCGATTCAACTATTATATTTCCAATCAAGCACTCAACCTAGGTGTCAAACCTTGTTCAATTATAGAAGAAAAATGGTGAGATTAGACTATGTGTTGACTTCTAGGATTTGAACAAAGCTTCCCTTAAAGAGCATCATCCATTACCATCTATGGAACAAATTTTATAGTTAGTTGTAGGTCTAGAGAGATTTTTTCTACTGGATGGATATAGTGGTTGCAATTAAGTTTTGGTCAAATAAGAAGATCAATTCAATACTACCTTCAGTACAAAGTGGGGGACATTTTCATATAGAAATATGTTCTTTGGTTTATCCAATGATGGAAAACCTTTTAGAAAGCCATGGATATGGAATTATAAAGCCTTATTAATACCTGTATACTTGTTTATTTGGATGATATAATAACATTATCAAAGAGTACAAGTGAGCACATGGTTCACCTCAATCAAGTGTTTAAAAGGTGTAGGCAATTTGGAATGTCTCTAAATCCCAAAAAGTGTGTCTTCTTAGTTCGTGAAGGTAAGATTCTTGGGCATGTGATTTCAAAATATGGGTTGAGTATATAGCTTGATATGATAGATTCAACTATTAAACTTTCCTTTTCGAAGCATAAGAAGGCTTTGCAAAGCTTCTTAGGGAAAATTAATTTTATAAGAAGATACATTTTAGACTTCACCACTTTAGCTAAGACACTTACAACCATGCTAAAGAAGAATAAGATTTTTTTCTAGTCTAAGGAAGTATTAGAGAGTTTTGAAGAGATCAACAAGGCCATAGATAGTTCTCTAACACACATAAACCCAAATTTCACAAAATTATTTCATTTTTATACTTATGCTAACTTAGATACCATTTCAGGCATTCTCATACAGTATGATCATGAGGCTTTGGAGAAACCAATAGGATTATTCATTCAAGGTTTGGAAGAGTATGAAATAATGTACACTTTTGTTGAAAAACATGTAATTTTATTTATAAAGTCTCTCAAGAAATTTAGATACTTGTTTTCTAACAATAAGATACACCTGGTGGTTGCCTATCCAAGTATCAAGGAGTTTCTCTTGAGCAAAGACATAAATGAGAAAAGAGAAGGTTAGATAACAAAGGTAATGGGGTATGATGTGGAATTAAAATTCACAAAGATCATTAGAGGCAAAGGACATTGTAATCATCTAGCCCAAGATTTTCAAGAGGCTAATAAGGTAATTTTGGTGTCAAATGATGAAGAGATTATTGTTGATCATACCTCACCTTACAACTAGTTTCAAGACTTGGTAATATATCTCCAAGATAATATTTATCCATATCCTCTACTCCCTTCAAAGAGAAGATATTTTATATTGCAATCATTTTCATTTCTTCTTGTTGATGGTGTTTTGTTCAAGAAAGATATCAATGGCATGTTGATAAGATGTATAGACCTAGGCCAAACATAGAGATTGATTATGGAATTCCATGATGGAGATGGTGGAGGGTAATATTAAATAAATAACACAACCCTTAATATCATGAGATCTTGGTATTATTGGCATGGAATATTTGTTGATTGGCATGTATGGGTTAGGAAATACAAATAGTGTGCTATGTTTGTAGAAAAAGTGAAAATTGTAGGCTTACCTCTCCAGCCAATTGTAGTAGACCAGCCCTTTTTCCAAATGGTATTATAATTTATTGGCAAGTGTAAGACACAAATGGATACTAACTACTATAGATTACTTCACTAGATGGATAGAAGTAGTAGCATTGAAAGAAGCAAATGAATCTAATGTTCTATATTTTTATGAAGGTTTTCTCACTAGATTTGGAGTTCCTTAAATTATTATTTCTAACAATACTATGGGATTTTTGGGGACTAAGATCATCCAATGGGTTATTCAACAAGGTGTCTATCTTAGGACTTCATCAAATTACTATACATAAGCCAATGGCCTTGCTGAGTCCATAAATAATAAACTATTAAAGATCATAAGGACTATTGAAGATAATCATAGGTCATGGTGTCTCAAGTTAAAATCAGCTCTATGGGTTTATAAGATCACCTAAAAATATTAATATCCAACTCTCTATACAATATGGTATATGGTAAGGAAGTAAGATTGCCTATTTATCTTGAGTTTCTTGATTTAGAACTAATTCATCAACTAGAGTTTTTGGTGAATGAACCAATGGAAATAAAATATGACAAGCTTATGGAGAATTAGGAGCCTCAAAATCAGTCCATGTTATCCATGGAAACCCACCAAGAACAAGTGAAGAGAGCCTTTGACAAAAGAGCTTCTTCAAGAAGTTTTAAAGGAGACTTGGTCCCCAAGTGAGATGAGGATAGGGATAAAATAGGAAGACATACTAAATTTAACACTCTTTGGAGTGGTCCATACACATTATCTATATGAAAATCCCATAATGCATTTCAAATTAAAAATATGGATGGCGAGGAACTTCCTATCCTAGTTAATGGGATAGATCTAAAACATTGCTATTGAGAAAGATAAGTTTCTTGTACATAATTAGTTTTTTTTCCTCCAAGTGTTTTTTTAATAGATTAGTTTTTTTTTGTTGTCCCAAATAATTTTTTTGTTTTCACACTTTCTTGGTTAGTTAGTTTCCTTGCTTTATGTGTTTCCTTCCTTTTCTTGGTGCAATGGTTATATTTTCCAAGTCAAAATATATCTTGAAGTCATAGATCAGATTTGTCATTGTTTGTGAGTCCAAGAGTCATGTAAATGGTTTGGTTCTCAATCATACTAGGCATGATTCCCATTCAAGTCACCAAAGATGTTGGCCAAACTTGGCCTACATACTAAAACATTGCGTAGATGTGTTGTGTGAAGGTGAACAAATTTATTATTAGATAATGTTCCAATGGTAAAGGGAATAAAAAAACTTCAAGAAAACTTCATGTCATGTGAAAGATTTTGAAACTCTTTAATCAAGCTTAAAGAATGATTTTGGTGATTATTGGAAACTAGACAATCTTGGCACAACATGTAGGTATGAGTAGGTTAATCTAGTTGTCCATTTGAAAAATTCATTTATAAAGCCAACCAAGGTTGAGGAATCAGATGATAATGATGTAGTTATGTTGGAAATTTGATTGTCATTTATGTCAAAAGGGACATAATGAATATGTAATTAGTGATTAGGATTGAATATGGTGATTAAATGATTTGCATAGGATCCTATTAGAGGTTAAGGATGATTGGAATGCTTGTGTGCATCAATGGAATTCATCCAGTTCTTCATATTGATCATCTAGGTATTTTGGGTCTATGAGAAGAAAATATGAGATGGCATTTTACTGATATCACCATTGCCACATGTGAATGTGTCTAGGGGAGATGATCATATGGTTATGATCACATTAGTTCTTAGTTTATATGTGATGAATCCTAGGTCACATTATGTAGCACAATAAAAAATATTCTTGAGAAATGTAGAGATCCAAGATATTTTGATAGTGCTTTCCAACACTTAGTCAAATTTGTAGATTGTAAGAAATAGATGAACAGGGATTTTGATGATGCCATATAATTCACATATGAAGGCTTCATAAACAAATGGATATATGGATCAAATATCCTATGTAAGAGGAACATATGTCCTAATTTATATGTCATGCACTAAGTGAAATAAGAGTTATGCAGGTGCAAAGTTAGCTCTCCAAGCACATTGAAATGGATTGCATAGTCAAAATTTTCACAAAGTAGTACAAAGGTTTCATGATTTTATAAATATCATTTATGGTAATTTTCAAAGGAAATAGATAGAAGATATGTTATGGGTTTTTCATGAACATTCTAGACATATGGTCTATAGGTTCAAATGAGAAGGGATGAGCTCAAAAATGAATTATATATACTCTTGGACTAAATAAGGTTTCTCATTAAAACCCTAAGGGTTTATGTCATAGTGTCAATAAGTTTTTTTTATTTTTAAGTTGTTTGGATATAGCCAAGACCTGATAGCTTAATTTATAGATTAAACCATTGTCATCATTGTCAAACCAACCCCTCAACCTAGCAATTACCACTTTGAGTAGTGTTTAAAGGACTCAATATTTCCTAAGTCTTAGACTTTAGATTATGTCCTAGCTTGATCAATAGTTATCACTTAAATGTATGAAGATGATCCAATGAAACACAACAAATTTAAATTATCAAAATGACCTCTGAGTAAACATGCAAGTGACAAGTGTCACATTCACAGAGCTTATTGGATAGAGACCCAATGAGCATAGGCTTGTTAGAGTTAAATATCGAGCATGTTAAAATATCTGATGGTGAATAGATGATCATAAAAAGGAGATATGAAGGAGTGAGTGGACTCATATGGAAGAAATTGATTTATGTTTATCGACACAATGGTGAGTTAAATACTGATCAAGTCTAATAACATAAATAGAGTGAAATTGATCCAAAGATATACGAAGTAGTAAGATGGGATAAATATCTTGACATTTAACTTCTAGATATAGATAAAGAATGTGCATCTTTAAATATCAAATGACACATGGAATCTAGGATTAGGAAGATCAAATGGATGCATTTTAAAGTTGAGCCATTTAAATTTAGACCTTTGGATCGTGGTGACAATCAAAAGATAAAAAACTAATATTTAAAGCTATGTTTAGTCTAACAATCAATTACAAGAACATTCAGGAACTTGTGTGTAATCTTTATATCATGACATAAATAATGTGATTGATCGATCTAATCGATCAAATATATATTAATGAGTATGTGAATCAAAACTAGAGTCTAGTAAATTCTATAAATAGTAATGAGACCTAAAATTATAGTGGTGATGAATGAAATCAAGATGAAAGAAACTTACAGTTCAAGTCATAACGAACAAGACTAGAATTGGCATGATGTGTTACAGTTTGAGGGTGAAAATAGTGAAAATATGGAACCCTAGATCTATTTTTTTATATATGATATTTAACACAAATACATGGGTTGGTGAAGCTATTAAATAGTGTCAAATAGAAAATATATATACACAAAGGAGTAGGGTAATAATAAGATGAAGTGTGTCAAATAGAGATATATCTAGTCATAAAAATAGAGGGGTAGAGGTGAGCATAGAGGAATAAAAAGACAAATAGATTATGTGTTGAGTATGAGTAGTTGTAAATCAGACCTATAATAGATAACTAAGTTTTGGATTCATGTATGAATCCATTTTATAAATTAGAGTTGTAGTTTCATTATAGTTATGATTGGTTGGTGACATCAAATAGACTAATATGGCACTCATATCAGGGATTCGATGTTTCCTTAAAGTTGGTGCTCTTAAATCAAGGGATTATTGTCTCCTTAGGGTTGGTTCCCTTAAATGTGTAACTAGTGAGGTTTTAACTATGAGGCTGGATTAGAACACTATATTCTAGTAGCTATTGTCAACATAGTTTTTCCCATTGGGTTTTCCATGTATACATCTAGTGTCATGTGTCTTTTTGTGTGTATAATCTCTACATATTTGATTTAAATTTCATATATTTTTTAATCTACATTAAAATTAGTTAAAGGTATTTTAATTAATATAATGGTTCACCCCCTCTTAGTATCTATCTATGTTCCAATAATTGGTATCATAGCCCTAGTTATTTGAAAGAAGCTTAATCATCTTAGTTAGATCTTAGAATAGTGAACACAATGGCTAGTCAAGAAGGATCTTCATCAAATGAATCTCCTCTCTTTGATGGATCAAATTATGCATTATAGAGCATAAGAGTAGAAGCTTATCTATATTCATTAAGGTTTGATGTATTAATTTCTATGTTAAATGGATATAGATCCCCTACTATAACTCCTATTAATTAGGCTTCCAAGAAGGCATATGAGAAAAATGACAAGGAAAAGAATGTCATTCTTTGTGGATTGTCAAACTCAAAGTTTTGTCAAAGTTATGCCTTGTCGTCATGCACAAAACATTTGGAACAATTTGAAGAGCATCTATGAAGGTGATGACAAGGTAAATTAGGCCAAGCTACAAAATTACAAAGGAAAGTTTTAAATCATTAAAATGAAATAGGAAAAGAATAATTTAGACTACCTCCTTAGGGTAGATGAAATAGTCAATGCAATCAAAGGTCTTGGAGAAGAAATTAAAGAATCAATCATTGTCAAAAAGTTCTTAATATCTTTTCCATCAAGATACGATTCTAAAATCTCTACAATAAAGGAAGAAATGGATCTAGATAAACTCATTGTTGATGAGTTAAATGGAACCTTCACTACCTATGATATGAGAATGGGAGAGGTAAACACCTTCAAGAGAGAAGTTGCATTCAAAGTTGCCAATCAAGTAAAAGTAGAAGCATCCTCATTTAGATCTGAGGATATTGATGAAGAAGAAGCCAACATTTTTTGGAGATTGAAGAGAGGATATATAAAGTATAGAGGTAGGTTTCCCTTTAAATGTTTTAATTATGGTAAAGTAGGACATTTTGTTGATAAATGCCCCCACCATAAAAATGATAACTCTGAACAAGTAAAGAGAATCAAAAGGGTGAGGCCCTACTATCTTAAGAATAAGAACTTCTTCAAGAATAATAAATGTCTATTCATAAAAGAATACAATGATTGAATAGATGATATTGATATTTCTAATAATGATCATGATTGTGAATTTGTGCCTAAGGGAAATGAAACATTATTCATGGCATTAAGATCAACATTTATAGATCTATATCAAGAAGTTGAAGAATCTAATGAAGAAGATGAAGGATAAGTGGACCTTCAATGTGATGTCATCTTGCTTTAGAGGAAATTAACAAGATGAGAAAATAAATCTCAAAATAAAAGAAGCATGGACAAAAGGAAATTGAGAAAAATGTCCAAAAGTCTTGATAAATTTGATCAGATGGTACCGAGCCTAGATACACAAGTTAAATAGGCCAAAAGGATATGATATGTAGTCAAAATTGAACTACAATATAAATATAATGAATGCATTAATTTAAAGAAGAGATAGTGGCTTTGAGAAAATATTTTGAAAAATAAAAATGTCAACTAGATAAAATTTTGAATTTGATAGGAGGATAAAACATTATTGATGAATTGATTAACTCTCAAAATCCCTAAAAAGAGATATCAAGTCTCAATTATTAAAATGGAAAGCATTCTACTACTAGTACATCTATTGACATATATGAAAAATTCAAAGTAGAAGGAGAATCAAGAGCAAAGAAAGATAAATATTGAAATGACACAAAGACAAATTCAAACATAACTATTGTGAAGACATCATAACCTAAAAATAAGCCTAAAGAAAATAATAAGACAAAGGTTGTTGATGTAGCTGAATACACAAAAGTGAGAGACTTTAAGAAGCTAGAGTTTAGAATATCTCCTCATCCTTTACCAAGAAAATTTATGACCAAATATTCATCATATTTATATGATTTTTGTTATAGATGTAATCAGTTTAGTCATAGGTCTATTGATTGTAGAGTTATACCTATAAAGAGAACAAATTTTGTAAGTATAAACTCATTTATTACTTTATTGGATACAAATGTAATGTGCTATAACTATAATAATTTTATTCATATAGATAAACATTATAGAACAAGATTTGTAAGATCAAAATTACATAATGTAAATAAAGACATGCCTTTCAATGTGAATAAAAGTTAACAAGTCTCTAATAAAGAGAAAATGAGGACATATACAAAACCCAATGAAGTGTGGAAAGTGAAAACTCAATCCATGGTTACTCAAACTTCACTGCATACCAAAGAGAAAAATTTGTGGGTGATAGACTATGGTTGCTCAAAGCATATGACTGGTGATAAGAGAAGGTTCACCAAATTGAGCAAATGTAAGGAAGGATCTGTCAGCTTGGGAGATAACATAATAGTAAAAATAAAAGGTAAAGGAACTTTGAACATAGATGATAAACTTCCTGCACATGATGTCCTTTATGTTGAAGGATTGAAGCATAATCTTCTAAGTGGTAGCCAAATGTGTGATAATGGATATAAGGTCACATTTGATATAGAAGGATATAAGTTAAATAGATCTAAAAAAAATGTTTTAGAAGGGAAAAGGACTAAAAGTAACATATATAATCTTGTTAAAGTGAATGGAAATAACTACCTAATAGTTAAAAGATTGATGAGAGTTGGTTATGGCATAAAAAGATGGGTCGTATTAACTTTGATAGCTTAGTTAAAGTAATCTCAAATAAGTGTGTCAAACACATGCCCAAGATAACCACACCTATAAATACTACTTATAAGGAATGTCAACTAGGCAAGCAGACAAGGGTCAAATTTCAAAAAAAGGAATGCAGCCACAAAACCTCTACAATTAGCTTATACTGATCTTTGTGGTCCTAATAAGATAAAAGGATCTAAATGAGAGAGATAATTAATGTTATTTGTAGATGACTATTCAAGAATGACATGGGTAACCTTTTTGAAGGAAAAGTCTCAAGCTTTTGAGAGATTCAAGATCTTTAGAGCTACAATTGAAAATGAGATTGGATAAAAGATCAAATGCGTAAATATGATAAAGGTGGAGAATTCACCTCAAATGAGTTCATAGACTATTATGAGAAGAATGGGAACAAAATACTTTACTTTGTTGTAAGGATTCCATATTAGAATGAAGTAGTTGAAAGGAAGAACATGATAGTGAAGGAGATGGCCAAAACTATGTTAAAAGAGGCCAAGTTACCTAATGGATACTAAAGAGAAGTAGTCTAAAAAAAAGTATACATATTGAATAGAGTTTAATTGAGGGTAAACAATGATAAAACTCCCTATGAGCTATGGCATCAAAATCCTACCTCTATTAAGTACTTCAAAGTGTTTAGAAGCAAATTATACGTTAGAAAAAAGGAAAAAAAATGGGGAAGCTTTTAATCAAGATGTGATGAAGGAATATTTCTTGGTTATTCCACTCAAATCAAAACCTATGTATGTTACAATAAGAGACTACAAAATATTTTAGAGAGCATTAATGTAAAGATTGAAAAAGGATTGAAACATGCTGACCCTAACAAGGAAAACAATATTGAATAATTAGATCTGGAAGAAGTAGATAATGAGGAGGTTGAGGAAATGAATGAAAATTCACCTCCAATATTTTTTCAAAATTATCATCCCAAAGATAAGATAATTGGCAATGATAATGAAGGAGTTTAGACAATGAGAAAAGTTGTAATAAACAAGGAGAAAGTAAGTTATGCTCTAATGTCTGAAATTGAGCCTAAGAGATATGTTGAAGCCAATAAGGATTAAAACTGGCTAAAATCCATGGAATAAGAGTTGAGAAAAATATAAAATAACAAAACTTGGTAATTAGTCCCAAGACATTCTAATAAGAATGTGATAGGTACAAAATGGGTCTATATAAACAAGCTCAATGAAGATGGAATTGTTATAAGGAATTAATAAAGATTGGTGTTCAAAGGATATGCACAAGTTGAAGGAATAAATTTTGAGGAAACATTTGTTCTAGTTGATATATTAGAATCCATAAGAATGTTTCTTATATTATCTATTTAGAAAAAGTTCAAAGTCTATCAAATGGATATCAAATCTACTTTCTTGAATGGGAACCTAAAAGAGGAAGTTTACATAGAACAATCTAAAAGTTTTTAGTTGTCATAATAATAATATTATGTTTCCATATTAAATAAAGCATTGTATGGTCTAAAACAAGCACCTAGAGCATGGTATTCAAGATTGGACTAGTACCTACAATAGCAAGTTTTTAACAAAGTATGTGCATACAATAATCTATACTTCAAATCAGAAGGTGAGCACATATTGAGTATTATTATATATGTAGATGAAATCATCTATGGTGGTAGTAATAAAAAAATGTGCAAAGAATTTTCTCACAAATTCAACATGATTTTGAGATGTATATGCTAGAAAAACTTTATTTCCTCCTTGCTCTACAAATAGTACAATCTAATGAAGGGATATTCATATCCCAAACCAAGTATGTAAATGAAATACTCAAGAAATTTGGAATGGAAGATTTCAAACTAGTTAGGAATCCCATGATAACTTGATGCAAGCTGAGTAAAGAGGATGAGTCCCTTGATGCAAATTAAAAAATTTACAAATCAATGATAGGTAGCTTTATATACCTAAATGCATCAAGACCAGATATCATGCAAGTAGTGTGCATGGTTGCTAGATTTTAGGGCACTCCTAAAGAGTCACATTTTAATATAGTCAAAAGGATTTTTAGATACATAAATAACATAATTGACTATGGACTATGGTATCCCAAAGGCAAATATTTCATCTTGACAACAAATACAGATGTTGATTAGGTAGGAAGTGTGGATGATAGAAGAAGCACTAGTGGTGGTGAATTTTTCCTTAAAAATAGAATTTTTTCATGCCTAAGAAAAAAGTGAGTGTCATTTACTCTTTCTACAATAGAATCAAAGTATGTAGTAATAATCACATGTTTCACTCAAGTCTTATGGATAAATCAAACACTCAAAGACATCAAGGTAGAATACAAGTCACCTATCTCTATTCTTTATGATAATTCAAGCCTTATAAATACATCAAAAAAACTAGTGATTAATTTTATAACCAAGCACATATCAATCAAGTATCAATTTTTAAGAGAGAGGGTTGTATATCAAGAGATCACAATGGAATATGTGCCATCTAAGGCTTATATTGCATACATATTCATGAAACCTCTTCCCAAGGAATAATTTGACTATCTGAGATAAAATTTGGGAGTGGTGGCTCCTACATCACATCACTAGATCTTAGTGGTAGGGAATGAGTCCAAGGGGAGTCTAATAAAATATTTATTTATCCCTAGATGAAGAGAGAAAAAGACAACTTAGGTATGCATATTATTGCAAAGTTATAATGAGATGATGATTGTAGATTCTTAAACAAAATCATTTATATGATAAAAAGGGAGAAACATTTAGACAAATAGTCAACTAAAGTACATTTGTCATTGGTGTCAAAGGGGCAAAAAGTTGTAAATTATCTCTATAGAAAAGGAAGAGGAAAATGCTCTTTGCAAAAGTGCAAATGTCAAAGAAGTAAAGCAAGTTTCTAAGTTGAGTATTAGGTAAATATGACATTGTTGAAGGGGGAATAAGTATGGTTTGAACATATTTAGTTCATACTCATTAGAATCCAATGCAAGAAATGCCATAAAAGGAGGAAAATACTAGAATATCAGAGCATTTAGTTTACCATCAATGACAAAGGGGGATATTATTGAAAATATGATTGTCATTGATGTCAAAAGGGACATAATGAGTATGTCATTGATGATTAGGATTGACTATGGTGATTAGAGGATGTGAAGAAGATCATAATATAGGTCAAGGATGATGGGAATTCTTGTGTACATGATTGGAACTCATTTGGTTCTTCATATTGATCATATAAACATTTTGGGTCTATGACAAGAAAAGATGAGAAATCATTTTGATGACATCACCATTTCCACATGTGAATGAGTCTAGGGGAATTGGTCATATGGTTGTGATCACATTAGTTCCTAGTTTATATGCATTGGATCCCAAGTCATGTGATATAGCATGATAAAATATATACTTGACTAAATTAGGGCTCGAGGACATCTTGACAGTGTTTTCCAACATTTAATCAAATTTGTAGATTGCATGAAATAGATGAAGAAGCATTTTGATAATGACATATATTACACATATGAAGGATTCAAGAGCAAATGGATATATGGATTGAATATTATATGTAAGAACATATTCACTAATTTTTAGGTCATGTGACTAAGTGTAACAAGAGTTATGTAGGTTTAAAGTTAGCCCTATGCACATGGAAATGGTCTCCATACTTAGTCAAAATTTACACAAAGTCCTAAAAAGTTGTCGTGATTTTACAAAGATCATTTATGGGAATTTTAAAGGAAATAGATAGAATATTTGTTATGGGTTTTTCATGAACATTCTAGACATATGGTTCACAATTTGAAATGAGATGGAATGAGATCAAAAATGAATTATCTTTGCTCTTGAAATAAATAAGGATTTATTAACTAAGATTTTATGTCATGGCATCAACAAGATTTGTTATTTAGAAGTTTACTTGATATAGCTGAGATCTAGTAGCTTAAGTTATAACTTAAGACTTTGTCATCATTGTAAAACCAATCCCTTGACCTAGTAATTAATGACTTGAGTAGTGTTCAAAGGACTCAATATTTCCTATGTTTTAGACTTTATATTATGTCCTAGCTTGATCAACGACTATCGCTTCATTCTATGATGATGATCTAATGAAACACAATGAAGTCAAACTATCAAAAGGACCTTAAAGTAAATGTAAAAGTGATAAGTGTCACATTCATAGAGCTTGTCAGATAGAGACCCAAAGAGCATAGGCTTGTCAGAGTTAAATATTGAGCATGTTATAAGATCTAACAATGAGTGGATGACCTTATAAAGGAGATATAATAGAGTGAGTGGACTCAGATGGAATAAAGTGATCAATGTTTATTGATATAGTAGAAAGTTAAAAATAGATAAATTCTAAGAATACCAATGAAGTGAAATCAATCTAAAGATATAATAATAAATGAGGTGGGATAAAGAGCTCAACATTTAACATCTAGATAGAGATAATGAACGTACATCTTCATAGATTGACAAACATTTGGAAGCTAAGATCAAGAAGATCAAATGGACATGTTTTAAAGTTAAGCCATTTTAATATAGACCATTGGATCATGACACCAAAAACAAGATCAATGATCTATATTTAAAGTTATGTTCAATCTAATGGTCAATTGAAAGAACATGTAGGAACTTTCATGTAAGCCCTATATCATGACTAGACAATGAGATTGATCAATATAAATAATCAAATCTATATTAATGAGCATGTTCATCAAAAATAGAATATATAAAATGCTATAGATAGTAATGAGACCTAAATTTATGGTGGTGATGCATGAAATTGAGACACAAAAAACTTACAGTTCAAGTCATAACAAACTAAAGTCTAGAATTGGCATGATGTGTTATAATTCAAGTGTGAACACACAAAAAATATGGAACCCTAGATCAATTAGTTTTATATATTGTATCTAGGACAAATACATGCATTGGTAAAGCTATTAAATAGTGTCAAATAGAAAATATAGAGACATAAAGGAATAATGTGACAATAAGATGAAGTGTGTTGATTAAAGATATATCTAGACACAAAACTAGAGAGGTAGAGGTTAGCAGAGAGGAAGAAAGGTACAAAGAGATTATGTGTTGATTATGAGTAGTTTCAAATGACACCTATAATAGAGAATATATATTTGGATTCATGTATGAACATATTTTGTAAATTGGATTTGTAGTTCCATTATAGTTCTAATTGGTTAGTGCCATCAAATAGACTAAGTTGGTGCTCATATTATGGAGTGGTTGCTTCCTTAGAGTTAGTGCTCTTAAATTATGGGATTGGTTTCTCCTTAGGTTTGGTACCCTTCAATGTTTAACTAATGAGGTTTTTAATATAAGGCTAAATTAGAATAGTAGATTTTAGCAGCTAATCTCACCATGGTTTTCCCATTGGGTTTTCCACATATACATCTAGTGTCATGTGTATTTGTATGTGTATAATATCTGAATATTTGATTTGATTTACATATGTATTTTGATATAATTTAAAATTAGTTAAAGGAATATTTTTAATTAATATATTGATTCACCCTCCCCTCTCAGTATCTAGTTGTGTTCCAATAAGTTCGTGCTAAGGATCTCCCCTACAAATTTTTTATATTGATGAGTTTTTTATCTCAAGATATAAGCCTTTAAAAATGATCTGGTAGTGTGAAATGTGCCTCGAGATGTTAAGTTAAATCCATAGAGAGTATACATTTGAATTTAAAAAATCCTCAGCAAGATTTGAGTTGAATGTAGAGTCAACAAGTGGCATGATCTTGGAGGTTTGGATTAAGGATCAATGACATGCAGATGATCAACTGAGTCAATAATTTAAATATAGTTCTATGATTTGAATTTGATCATGTATTTAAAGATTAATGACAGGCTAAAGGTCAAAATGTCATTATATCCTAAGGATGAATGTGCTGATAACATAAGTCTTGATCATCGTGAGATACCAAGGAAATCAATAAAGTGCATTTGATCAGGTAAAAGTAGATTCAATAGAGTGTGTTTGACCATGTGGATTAAGATTGATAGTATAGATTAAATTAAAAAGTTCAATGAACCTAGATTTCACATAGACACCACTTGGTGTAAGCATGTTAACCATATGAAGATTGATAATAGGGTCCACAAGAAGTATGTGAGACTTCCAAGTTTCACATTTTTTAAGGTTGAGGTAAAGATAAACATGGGGATACCAAGTGGTATGATATATAAATAATATCATATTTCAATGATCAATAATAAAGGTTAAATATATGAGACTCTTGAGGAGATCAACAAATAAAATTTGATCGAAACTCTAGAAGGCATAGGATGTGGACATGCATTCAGGATAACAACAATCAAGTTTTAAAAGGAAAAGAGTAGCCCAAGGAGGTGCCACATAGGTGGAAACATTAGATCAAAATATCTTGCCATGCAGACAAGAAAATACATAAATGAAATATTCAACATGATCTATGTTAGAAAGATAAAACCCTACAAAATCTTAAGATGCCATTAAAGCTCTTAGACTTAAGTTTCACATCTGGTGCATGATCAATAAACAATAGTCTATAGATGTTCATTACAATTATGGCTATATGAAAACCAATCAGGGAATTGGTTTTCATATATAGTGGACCTATGGTCAAGTTTTGAAGTAATGGCAAAAGCTATGATAGGGAAACAAGTCAACATAGGGGCATGGTCTTCTGATAATTATGTTCTAAAGGTATGCTAGATGAATGAATTAAAAGTGATTGTCTAATAGCATAGAGAACATACCAAGATGATGAATGGTGCTACATGATCATTAATAAGGTGGAGATTTTAGAAGTTAGATAATGCAAATAGAGCATTCAATGTAGTTTTAGGGTCTTTAGGGACTTTTCCCTTTCAAGTAGATCATGACTCAGCACTCAACAAGTATTTGTCTTTTAGTGTGTATCTAAGCCAATGAGAGGGCTTAGAAAGGCTATTTTGAATCCTATCAATGGCTAATTGGGAGGTAGGATTAATTTTAATCGATAAAAATATGGTTGGGTCTCATTTATTGATTTTTGCTTCTCCTTTTCAATATATCACCCACTTCTTCCCCTTTAAAGCTCTCTATGGAGACAAAATACTCTTATGCTTTTATATTGCCTATGATATGACAATATTTATACTATAACACCTTTTTGATGCAATATAAGATTGAATTACTCCATTTACAAGATGAATTCAAGTGTGTTTCATGAATTCAATGATGTGGTGAAGTGAATGCATGATTTCTTTTTCCTCTATCTAAGTTTTATCCCCTTCATGAAAGTGTTTTGTAGCTCTCATATATCATTCTAAGTGTAATAGATAATTTGCTGATTAGTTTGGAAGCAAACAACTTCCCTCCCATGCTATATTATTAATGATTTCATGCCTTTTGTGAAATATTTATGCGAAATCTAATCAAAGAGTGAGTGAAATGATATCTATAGTCTTGAAAGTGTTTGATATTGTGTCTTGTGGAATTATAAGTGTTTAAAACATTAGTGCACCACCTAATTTTACATGTTTTCATGCATTATTATATATTTCTCCCCCTTTTCCAACCAAGAGATTAGTTTAGGTGAAAGATCCAAAGGAATTTGGCCTTATCCAGAGGTTCAACCTCACTATAAGATACCCACAACCTGAAGTTGTTCCCATTTTATGGCTTAGTTGGAGAGAGATTGAAGAAATCTCCCCATGGGTGAAAATTCATACCACAGCAATTATGTCTATTAAGAAATTTAACTCATGTTTGGGTGGTAATCTTAATAATTCTTGAGGAACACATCCTAAAAATTCCTAATGAAAGGATAATCCTCAATAGATGACTCCTTTGCTTCCTCCATATCATTTATTTTAACAATAAATGCTTGACATCTTTTACATTGAGCCTTATTATGTTTAATTTCATAAATCTACCTATGTTTCAACTCCATTTTCTCACCCTAAATATAAGTTATATTCCAAAAATAATCTTGACATTTTACCTTTTTTAGATAACAATCTACCTTTGCTTTATGATTATCAAGCCAATTCATCTCTTGGATTACATTATATGACCCTAATGGATCTACATAAAGATCTAAAATATTAGTTAATTTATGTAAATCTCAAATTCTACTAAACATATATCAAATTTGACCTTAACATCATTCCCATATTGCATTGACCTTGCATTTGCCATTGAACTAGCTTTCGTAAACAACTTAGAAAGAATACATGGAGAAATAAAACACTCAGTATCTCTAGTGTCTATGAAAATGGAAATAGGTTGACAAAAAATATTACCTATAATATCAATATGTGAAGCTTGAAAATTAACTTGATTTTAGTTAATAACCACATGGATTCTCTATCAAAAGTTCCCTTATTGTATAATACCCTTGGATTTTCATTCAGACTTTTCTTGTGTATATTCCCTAGAAAAGTGATCACCTCCATTGATGAAAAATCCACTAGGTGGTCCTTTCCCTTTTGACTGTTGGTTCCCCTTGAACCTAGATTTGAAACAACCATTCATTTTCTCTCCACTTGAGCAGTTACTAGACTTAGTGTTTAATTTCTTGAATTGATTCTTGGAATTCATATTACTCTTCTAGTTCTTGTTCTTAAGAGTTCATAAGAAACCTCAAAAATTCTTCTTAAACTTATCTCTGACCTGAGTAAGAGATTTTAGATTAGAATCCTACTTAACTACCTTCTCAAAAACATGATCCATCATAAATGGACCATGCACATCTACCTCACAACCAATTTGGGGTTTTAATCCCATAATGAACTTTTATATTTGAAACCTTTTATCTAACTAATACCAAGGAACATATTTTATGAGTTTGGTAAACTGATCCCAGTAATCATTCACTAAAATATTTTCTTTCTTTAGATTCTAAAAATCCATCAAATTTTGATCAAAATATAAATGAGGAAACCACCATGAGCTAAAAAATGTCACAAACTACTCCCATGTGGTGGTGGTATAGTTGAGGTACATCTTGAGATTCATATATTCCCATCATGTTGTTTATTTAAATATTTGATATTCTCCCCAAATGACTTTAGTAACTTATAAATAGATTTTTATCTTGAATTAATTTTCCATTTCTGTCAGCCAAGATTCAAGACCATCCCCAACTATAGTTCCATCAATTTTAGTAGGATTTATGTTCTTCATGTCCCATGCAAGTTCTATAGCCACTCGAGCCCTAACATATTATGGCACCTCATCTTACCTATTATCTTGATAAGCCTCTTGATAATCTTATTGATGAATAGGGTGATCTTTATCTTCTTCCTGATTGACTTCCTTAACATGCCCATGTACTTCCTACTCTAAGGCCATGATTTGGTCTATAGTTTCATTCATGGCAATAAGAATCTAATCCAACTTCACAACTTGATTTGCTATAAATTGGTTTGGATCTATTGGAGGGTTGGTGTTTGAAGTATCCTCACATCTATGTCTACATTTCACCATTATCCTTTCTAAATAATAGGACAATATGAATACATTATCATACTCATTATGTCTTAGAGTTTTATTTTTATCTATAATACCATAATGTTAGAACCCCACTAGGTTTAACTCAATTAATGGCAATTTTTTTTAAATTTTCTTAATAATCAAATTAGATTATCCATAAAATATGATTTAATATGCTATTTAACTAAATACGTACTTTCATACTAAATATATTATGTTTCATTTAGATAATGATTAGATTAATAAATATAATATAATTACCAATATAGTCCATCGTAGATGTGTAACTACTAAATTAATAACAACTCATCCAACTTCTTAAAGTTAATATAATAATACTATATGATTAAGATCAACCAAACTATTTTTCATAAATTTAATAATATAATGATTATACATCATATTGAAATATAATTATTGCAAGGTTCCATGGAACCAATGAGTGTCCATAAACTTGTTATGTAAAAATGTTAAAATCATGAGTAAGAGTCACTATCTCCTAACTAATGGAGGAGAGAGAAAGCATCATTAGAGTTATTTTATACCAACCATAGGCCATTGATCCTGCACACCCAAGTAAGGAATGTATAGGAGAGAGAAATGATAAGGGTGTAGATATCGAGAAGTCAACTAGAACCTGTGTGTTGTAAGATTCTAACTGCATGCAACATATCATAAATAATTTTGTTTCTAACATGACATCCTGCATATATGAATATAATAAAAAAGGTTAAATGATAATTTTAACTATAAAAATTAATTTTTCCAAAGTTTTTATATAGTTTAATGATCAATTAGATCAATCATATTCACACACACTCAATCGAATCTCATAAAATCTAAGCATTAAAGAATCTAACTATATAAATAAAAATATATCTAATGATAATTACCATTAGTGACATTAATACCATATTTATAAATAATCTATATATAATAATTCCATATATTTCTCATATAGATTTAGTATTTAATACCATGGTAATTAAATACAAGAAATATAGAAATAATATCATGTTAATTAACAACTCTCTTAAATCTATTTACTAAGTTACAATAAAACCAATGTCCATTTCCCATTAAGGCAATAATACATATAAAATTGATTTCTAACAATCATCATAAAATCTAAGAATTTATCAATTCCCAATAAACACTTTGAGTTCACATGTATTATCTTATATAACATAATTCAGGAAATTATCAATAAATTCTAAGAAATTCAACAATAATAACTTCAACAATTATTATTCTAATTAGCTAAAAATCAACTCCTTTCATAATTAGTAGTTGAACATCATATTGTTAATTAATTATATAAATCCAATTCACATATGAATAAAATTATTCACTGTAAATAACATCTAATTGTATATCATACTATCCACATAGTAATGTATATCTAATATGTCTATTTATAACCAAATGGAATAATATATATACATATAAATGATCATACACACATATATGTATGTATGTATATGTACATATGTTTTTATGAACTATTTATATAAATTATGCTCATCTATATGTATAAAATTTAATTACTTATATACGTATGTATATATTTTTAAGTTATCTAAAAACCCAAGTTTCCTATATACGAATGAAAATTAAATAAAACCCAAACATTTTCATACAATCTAATAAACATCAAACAAACATTTATTTAACCATGTCTCACATGGCTAGTTGAAAATAAGAAACCATCCAACTACTATCAATTTATCTATAATAACAACTTATTACTTGTTTGTGTTTACCCAAGACAAAATGGATAATAAATACTTCAAGGTAATTATAATAAATAGTAACCATCCAGTCAATATATACTTTCTATAATTTATATTTTAACCTAGACTACAATTTCTTTAGTTGAGAACTTATAAATTTACACAATTAGATATTGGGATAAATTCCATGACATCCCTAAATAAGTATACTCTGTCAACTCAAAAAATATACTCACAACATTTATAAAATACATACACAATTGTGTTATGACTATGTTAAGTCTTTATAACATTCAAATGTTACATCATAACTTAAAACAATTTGAATCCCCATTTCAAAATTTTATATTCAAAATATAATCAATATATAAATATATTCACACAGTCGACTTCAAGGTATTAATACATAGGTCATATAATCTTTTATATATTGTTGACCCTTAGTGTCTATACCTAGCTAACTTAATAATAAGTATATATAGTCACATGTAACCATTTACCCATTCAACAAGATTTTTATATATTTGACATTAAAATCCTATAAATATATAGTTAACATAAAACTATATACACAACCAACATAATTTTACATACATAGGTCAATTCATAGTGTTATATTCAAAATTAGGTATACTTGTTTATATAGTCAATATCTAACAATTAAAAGTGACTAATATATTTTAGTTTGTTTATTAAGATTTTGACTAATAGTATAATAAATCATTATACTCAGCCATTCTAAACCAAAACACAAAGGATATAACCCTAGAAATCTCCAATAAAAATAACTTGAAAATATAATCAAGTCAGATACTTTCACTCATCCTTCATACATATTAAATCAAATTTTTCTGCTAATTGACCCAAGTATACATAGTCCATTCAAAAGATACCTATAGTCCAAAAATTCTTCTTATCAAAGTATATTTACATAAATATATATTCTTAACCAAAAACATATTTGAATACCCAAAATCAACTCTAAATAACATGATCCTAATTCATATACATATTCAACTCACTAAGCTCATTAAAACAACAAATACACATTCCTCTATTGAATAAATAAGACCATATGTCTAACCCTATACCAAAATGAGTCAAACATTTCAAAACACTTAACCACTTAACAGAGTAATACACTAGGTATTAAGAAAAAATACAACATACAATCAAAATAATATCCATGTGTAATAACACATAGGTAAAGTATTATTCTAACTACCATCATTCCATATTTATTTTAAGTATGAATTGAGTCATGGATTCAATTTTGTGAGGGGAAATTTCTCCTCTCATAAGGTTGAATCCCTAACCCCTACTAGAGTTTTAAAATCTAATAATAAAATCCCATAACCATTTTATTTATTTATTGTATAAAATGAATCTATAATTATATAATAAATTTTAATTGTAAACCCTACCTTTTATCTGTCGAATAAATTTGTGTTATTTTAATAGTAAAATTCTTCTCCTTTATTCCAATGTTTACTATGGCTAGCTCTAAATCCTCAAAATATCCTCTTCTTTATTATTTTCCCAAACCATTTCATGTAATTGAAAACC
Organism: Torreya grandis; assembly: GCA_037957365.1. Taxonomy (NCBI): domain Eukaryota; kingdom Viridiplantae; phylum Streptophyta; class Pinopsida; order Cupressales; family Taxaceae; genus Torreya; species Torreya grandis. The sequence continues at coordinate 362,890 of JARHVA010003785.1, forward strand.
CCTAAGGTCATGGAGACCCCTTCTCCATTACTACCATAAAGACTCACCATCAAGATATAAATTCTTGGCATGCTCTTCATGTCTTCTAGCTCAACTACCAAACTATTAAACTCTCCCTAAATTCCTACATCACAAAGTCAAACCTGCACCATGCTATTTTTCTATGGTTCAAATGGCAAAGCACGAAACCAAATGATGGTTTTAGATATTAGGGTTAACATCACAAAAAAGTCAATAAATATAGTTATTGTGTTTTTAATAATAATTTGCATGCCCATCGAACTCAATAAGTAAACATTAAACACTATATTCCATATACCTAGGTAATCGCTTAGTTATTTAAAACTTAAGTCCTCTTAGGTGCCCCTTAGGTCTAGGTTAAATAGTTTTATAAAAATCATTTTTTTATAATTTTCAAACAAGTATTTTTTTCCAAATCATGTTTATATATATATATATATAATTTGAAAATGTTTTTGGTTGAATGTTGTAGGTAAGATATATAATCAGTAGAAAATAAAGTCATCTATAAACATGTATAACTAGAACATACCATAATGGAAACCATATCAACATCCAGTAAGTATTAATAATTACAAATGAGATTGATTAGTATAGAAACATGAATCTAATTACATCAATGCATCCAAACATAGATGAACCCAACACAATAAAACTTAAAGAAATAATCAGTTTATTATGCTAAGTGGTGTGTGATGGGTTCATTATAGATTCTTGACACTTCCAACATTCCCATCTATAGCATCCTCCTTGATGATACTCTCCCTCCATATCTTACTAGAGAGTATAATTTCTTCTACACCCACCTCACAAATGTAAATTATAGTTAGCCCATAACTAAGATAATTAATATAAATGTTACTAAAGCACATAAATATTGAATAATCATAATCTACATGTATATAAAACTAATGTACAACTAACTAAATCAAGTAACGAGTCACCAAATAATCATCAATGTTTATCCATACATCAACATAATGAAATATAATTTGTTACAACAGCAATTAAACAACATTAAACCCATAATATCTATTCAATAATCAAATCATGTTTAGTTAGTAAATTAGGATATAACATCTATGTAGGATTGTCTCGATCTCCTAGGTTTACCTATGTCTAGATATTTGGGGTCTATTATTGTTAAAGACTTAATTTTCACCCTTAGAGAGGGTTCTTCAGGCTCTCTCCAACTAAGCTATAATATTCAGACAACCCCAAGCTATGGGTAACCCATGTTAGGATTAAACCTCTGGAGAAGGTCAAATTCCTCTTTATTCTCACCTAAATAAACATTAAACTAATGATTCATAGGGAAAAGGGTTAGAATGTTATATAGGGGCTCCTAAGAAAGATAAAAGGGTGATATACCCAAGTTAAATGGACACTCACATAAGTTTGAACATGCACTGAATGATCAAAATAAAACTATGGATTACTCAATCTCATAATCTCACTAGTTGCATAAATATTTCATAGAAGAGGTTCCAAATAAAACACTAATCTATACCTACAAGTTAGTTTGAAAACACCTTCAAAGAGGCTAGTAGAGGGACAACAAGCTAGGAAGAATCTCTTTCACAAGTTTACCATACACAAGCATATTAGACATTAACTAAAGACAAGAGATAGGCAAAAAAATTGATCTTATTACTTCAAAAGGAATTTCTTACAATATTTTGATAGGGTTTAACCATATCAAATGATCACACTTTTTCAAGAGTATCAATGAGTATCCTTGTCTCAAAAAAAAATGCTAAATTCTAAAAGCTGAGAAGCCCTTCAATGGGAATGAGACTAGGATATATAAGAGAAGAGAGAGGGAAAAAAAGGATGTGGGAGCATGCTATCATAAAAATAACACTTTGATCTAAGTCATTAATTAAACTTGAGCCACCACCTTGACCCTTAGCCAATGAAAACCTTGCTACTTTTTTGATTAATCACAACACTATTCATGGCTTGTTGAGTGAGAAATTCCCCTAAGGTTATGAGGATGAATTGAATGCTCTTAGCTATAGTTACCAACACTAGACCTTTTATTTTATCCTTCACACCATCTCTCACTCGAGGATAAAACCCCATACTCATGGATCTAATCAAGTCATGGATTCATGTTTTTTAGGTGGTTGCTTGTTAAGACTATGGCCATGCAGAAGGATAAAAACCCTTTACATTAGTCACATGTTTACTCTAATTTCATATATGGATCATAGGTCTATCTTATATATGGAAAACCAATCTAAGGTCATTGGTTTTCCTATCATCATCCATACTATACTCAATACTAGGTCCCATTTAACCATCAACTTACTAACCTTTGATCTATATTAGGTCTAAAAGACCTAATCTATCTTTTTAAACCCCTCCTATCAATGCTTGGTCCGTATTTATGCATTTTGGTCTAACTCAAATTGTATTTTAACTTGATTATATATATTTTTTCAACTTAGGTCAATTAATTTATTTCACATGAGTCGAGGTGGTCCATCAACCCTAGTCGAAAATGTCCCAAATTGATATTTTCTATTAGTTTTCAAAGATGACTCTAATCATTTAACCTTTTGACTCAACTCACTCTGTTGATCCTTTTCTATATGATTAAGTGAGATTGATGGATCCTCTTCCTAAGATAATGTACCATTGACACTTGGCATTTGAATTTTACTTCTTAGATTTACTTAGTCCCACCTACATCATCTTTTGCCTCACTTCATTATATTTTCTATGTATGAACAAACACAAGCCCTTGGATCTATCTTTGAATTGTCAAATCTATCTCTACTTATGCCACATGTTTGATCTTTGATCTTTTTTGGACCCACTATTTGAAATTCAATGACTAGTTTATGATTTTAGACTTGAAATTTTATGGGATGTCATTTTGCATTTGCATGACTATCATTCATATTTACATAACCATCAAATTTAAGATAAAAAGGATCTATTTTATTTGAGATTAAACTTGACATTAGCATGAACATCTTAGTACACAAGTCCAAATTTATAAGCTTCTAACTCAAACCAAAAAGCTTTTTTAGGCCTGGAAACTTTTGAGGATGTTCTTGGAATATAGATATATAATTGTACTTGATCTTATAGTCACATGAGGTATCCTAAACAAGATATTAAATGGACAAGTTATATGGTCCACTTAGATCTCTATGACATACTAGTGATGGTCAAGCTCATTTGGCTATGGAAACATAGCAAAAACTAATTTAGGAGATAAATTTGAACATGCATAACTCCATTTGTACTTTAAAAAAGGATTTAGAACTTGGTGCATAACAACTAGGGACCAAGATGAAAAAACCCATGTTACCACTTTCCCTTATAAATATCACATGTGAGAAACATGGCCTTGTCAATATGCTCCCTTTGCTCTATTTGAACTTCTTTAAAAATGGCTAAGTATGGAATAAAACAAAATTTGGTTGAGGGGACAACTTTGGATCTCCATAACTTTTTATGCACTTTGGTGGAGGACCTAAAACATGGTTCATATAAACTTGGCACAAATGTGAACAAATCCATATGACTAATTCTTCATGAATCATCTACACATGGAAATAGTAATGTCACTAAAGTGGCTACTCAAAATTTATATTACTAGATGCTAAGATGAACAAAAAAAAGAAACAAATGAATCCCTTACATTTTCACACTTTTTCTAAGAACTTTTGACATTCCATATGGGCTATAAAAATATGTTCCTATCTTAGCAAATGTAAATTTACACTTTAAGTGAACGCAAAGTTTCTTAAAAGCCTTGTGAGAAAATTGAGATATTGGACTCCTTTTATTTGAAACCTTATCTTCAGGCTTTGTGTATCAAGAAAAACATCTGAAAGAAGCTAAAATTTGGGGAAATTATCAATATACAATTTTACCAAAGAAATTATGGCCTTAGAATTTCCTTTCAACCTTTTTTAAATAGTCATTCAGAGCTTTTGCATTGGTCCATTTTCTTGAGAAAAGACCCTTTGGGACTTTTGATTTGGACTAATTTTCCTACATAAATGCCCTTAAAAAAATTTCAAACATTTTCCCTAAAATAATTATGCCTTTGGAAAAAATATGCTAACAATTTTCCTAAAGGAAATCTAACACTTAGCTTGAGAAATATCCTTCGGTATTTTTTAATGGACCAATTTGGCTGAAAAAGACCCTTCGAGATTATTATTTGGTACACTTTTAGAGAGAATGATCCTTATATGTTTTTATTTTGGATAAAAAGTCCAAAAATATTCCTAACACTTAGCCCCAAAGACCCAAAACAAATCTCCTAAAATAAATAACACTTATCCAAATGAAAATGTCAAAAAGAATTTGAACCTAGAAAAAGGAAAGCCCAAAATATTTCCTAAGGATTCACCTAAAAAGGTTTCACACTTATATTTTCTTCTTAGGCTCCTCTAAACTTATGCTTTATCTTTATTTTGATCTTTGAAGGCTCGAAGATTATAAAAATCTATTTAGATACATGCTCTTTGTAATTGTAGACTTGTCCCTTTAGAAATTGGCAAGATTCACTTTTAAGCAAGCTCAAATTGTTTCAAAACTCTGAAATCCATATGATCCCTTTGATATATTAATTTACATCTATAAATCCTATCCAATCCTTGATCCATACTTTATCCTTAGGAAACTACACTATATTTAAGCAAGTTTTGTATGTGGGCCAGAAATTAGCCAGTATCTTCAATGATGCGTAGGGAAGCAATCCTGATATGCTTTAAGAACCTAGACCATTTTCCTTATCTAGTCCATTGGGCATGGAGTCATTATCCTTTGAAACTAAGTTGAACCTCTTTTGAAAAAACAAGGATTAAAAGAAACAAAACAAAATAAAATACCCAAGGCAGTTTGGAAAAGAAAACAATAGAATAAAAAAGAAATGTGCACAAGGCAATTAGAGGAAAGCATAAAGCTATTATAACATGTACAATATGATATAATGTTATAATTATATTTAATAATAGGGATTTAAATGAATGTCATTAACTAGTATGGATAATACCTCTCCATCTAGATGGGAATGTTGAAAAGCATTATGCTCTTTACATCCATGGATTAAATAAGGACCACTCTACAAGCTATCAAATTTGGTATGGTTACTTGGTTTGGCCTTATGTGAGTTTTATTTGAGGATTAGGTCCTCTTCCTTGAATCTCATTACTATATATATTTTTTTAAATAACTTTTTACCTAATATTGATGTGATTCTAATGTTTTCATAGTAAGGTCCCTGGTTTCTTCTAGCTCCATGAGTTTTATCATCCTCACATTCATGGGCTCATCCTCTATCAACTCAAGTTGATGGGGTAATTCCAATGTAGGTAGTTTAATCAAGATAGGAAATTTGTATTCCCTTCCATAAATAATAACATATGTAGAATTATGAATGATAGTTTTAGGATTCACCCTATCAACCGACAAGGTTATCTTTAACTTGGTGTGCCATGTTCTCTGATTCTCTTCCATGGTCTTCCTAATGATCCTCAACAAATTCTTTTTTATGGAGTCTGTTAGTCCATTTCCCTAAGGATTATAGTTATAATAGGTGTTAAGGTATATTTAGAGCTTGATATCCCACTGACTTATCTTCATACCAATGAATTCCAATCTATTATCAAAAATTATGGTAGCTGAGACACCAAACTTAGTTACAAGGTTATCATAGAAATCCATGACTGCACCTTCACTAGCCTCCTTTAAAGCAATGGCTTCCACCCACTTGGTTAAATATTTATTTATATTAAGCACCCATTTATGCCCTACACTTGATGGTGGATTGATCATCCTAATGAATTCTAACCCCCATGGCATGAAGGGTTACTCCACATGATAGGATTGAGTAAAAGGGATGTTAGTTTTTACTTTCCTACAAAGAGGGCACACTTCTAGAATTTTCTAATCTATGCATAATCATCCTTGAAAATATTGGGCCAATAATAACCAACACTCCTTACCTTTGTTACAATGGTTTTACATGTAAAATGACCTCCTATAGGTCTATCATGGAATTGCTCCAAGAATTTAGTCACCTACTCATCATCTATGCATCTAAGGAGTACCTCATTAAGGTCCTTTGTAAAAATAACACCAGCAACCAATGCATAAGTTATATATTGAAGTCTAAAATACCTTATTTTGGCTTTGTCCAAACCTTAGGGGCATTCTCTTATTTCCAAGTAGTGATCTATATCTTGAAGCCAACTCTCTTGAAGTGGGTATGCACCTGCTTGTGAGTTGTCTTGGGCCAGCAAAATAACATACTTGTCTTCTTAGAGGTAATTCACCATGTGCTCACATAGGCTATTTACCTTGACTAACTTGGTTACCTTGATCTCTACATCATATTCCATAACCTTCATGATCCAACTTGCTCTCTTTTCATTTAAATCCTTGTTACGTAAGAAATCCCTAACTCTAGGATGAGACACCATAATATGGATCCTATTGTTGGATATCATGGGCTTAAACTTCTTGAGGATTCTCAAGGCCAAAATAACTTACTTCTCAATAAAAGTGTACCTCACCTCCTATCCTTTCATTGATTGACTAAAAAAGACAATTGGCTACTTTGTTGATTTACTATTCTTCCACATCATCATAGCTAATATGTTGTCAATGTTAGCAAAGTTGTACAAGATGAAGCTCTAAAAGAAATCAAGATTCAAGAGTGAGGTTATTTGGGAAATGGCCTACTTGATGGCTTTAAAAACTATCTTTCCTTCATTAGAGCAAGGAAACACTTAGCTCTTCTTCAACATAGAGGTGATAGGTTTGACCAAGTTTGCAAAACCAAATATGAACCTTCTCAAAAAGTTTATCTTCCCAAAGAAGCTATAGATCCCCTTTCTATGCTTTGACAAGGATAAGGCTAAGATAGCACTTACTCTATCAGGGTCAATGGATAATCCCTCTTTGAAATAATATGATCCAATAGTTAGCCTTCATGCATAGAGAATACACATTTTTATTTATTTATAGAGATCACATACTCTCTACATATCTAGAATATCAGCCTTAGATGATCTATGTACTCTCTAGAATTATTAGAAAATATTGTAATGTCATCCAAGTAAATAAGCACCATATGATTTAATAATCCTTGGAAGGCTATGTAGATCACTCTTTGAAATATTTCTCCAACATTAGATAATCCAAAGGTCATCTTTTAATAAGGAAATGGCCCCCACTTGGTGGTGAATGTAGTCTTGTATTAATTTTCTTCAACTCACTAGTACTTGGTTATAACCTGAATATCCATCTAAGAGATAATCATTCTAAACCAAAAACTACTCTCAAGATTTTCTCCATGGACGGTAGAGGATAATGATCTTTCAAAGAGACCCTATTAAGATCCCTAATTTCCACACACAGTTTGATGTCCCCACTCTTAGTTTTTATATGTAATAGATTAGATACCCATAAGCAGTGTTTGATTGGGAAGATGATCCTAAATTCAAAAAGCTTGGTCAACTCCCTGATCATGAGCTCTTCGATATTGAGATTTATGGGCCTCTACTTCTACCTAATAGGCTTATAATTAGCCTCTATATCTATTATATGGTAGGCCAAAATGGGATCAAATATACTTAGGTCACTATATTACCAAGCAAAGATGTTTTTGTGTTCCTTACAGAGCTCTATGAAAGCATTCCTTTTATCTTTAGTGCTTACCTTTCCAAGCTTGAGGAGATTGTATTCAAAGATAATAACTCTTTCATAATTCTCTTCATTAGTTGAAATCACTAATTTTTCCTTCCTCATATGGTCCCCTTCATGAAAGAGGCCTTCTAGAGTGACTAACCCTTTAGGAAACTTATTGGACCTCCATTAAATAATTTGTTCCCCATACTAATACTACAATTTTTCTTGGTTGAGGGAGAACTCTGCTTCTTACTATAAGAAACATACAATTTGTTTATCATTTTGAAAGACTTACTAGTGAGATTCATTATCTATCACTAATGGTATTATTACCACTTTGACATGTGGTTGAACCTTGGTTCTTTTAAATTCATTAGGGATGTCAAAATGGGCCCCCATATCTACTAGTCTATCAACATGTTGATTTTGTCCTCTCAGAACTGATTAGATGTTGAAAGTCTCAAAGTCATCAATGGGATCCCACACTATATGTTTTTATGACTTCATTAAATGGTTCTTAGTGGCATTCTAACCTTTAACCTAGTATAAAACTAATTCACTATCCCTGTTGACTTGCAATTGCTTGATCCTTCTCTTATTAGCCCATTGAAGGCCATAGATGAGACCTTCCTATTCTTTTACATTGTATGAGTATGTTTATTGGAGCCTATATAAATAAAATTACTTATAATTTAAAGGGAATATTATCATGGCACCTACACTCACCTTTTTCTTACTCCTTGAGCCATCAAATAATAACTTCTATATATCACTAGGATCATATTGAAGCCTCGTGAAGGATGGTATAGGTTGGATTTCTTCATGCAAATAGTAGACACCCAAGTCCTTTTCTTCAACACCTTCTAAGAGTTCCACCAATTGGATGTCATTCCACAACTCATCTAGGAACATGTCTGGTACCTCTTCTAGATGAGGGTTTAAATCATGCCCCATTGCAAATTCATCTTCATCAATGATGGTAAGATTAATGTTGACATTATCTAGTCCATAGGGTTCTATATGTAATTATGCAATGGGATCAACTTTTATTGACACTTTGTTCCCATTCCTTGTTGTTAATTCCATATAGGACTATTCTAATACAAGATATTACCCTATATCTATTATGAACTCTTTGTACAAGCACAGTGTAAAGCAAGGAGTCACATACAAAATCAATACATCTTTAGCCACCGAGACACTGTGACAAGATTGTAAGCTCATATTGAGGTCCCTAATTATAAAAAATTATTGAGTAAAATAACCATGAATTTTCAACTCTCCTTTAGATGGTAATGGCTCATATTTTAGACCAAGCTAATCGACTACGGACTTTGGCATCACTTAAGTATTAACCCCACTACCCACTAAGCAGTTTTACACTAGAGAGTTGCCAATGATTATTTAAATATATAAGGTATGAGGATTGGCTGATTTACCTAATTTCCCTTTATTTTCCCCATTATTTGCATATGTGAGAAATTCATTCACTTTACTTGGTAGCTTGTTTACAACATTGATCTTTGACAGTCCTTCTTGAAGGATGTCTACCTGTCTAGGCATGGATAGCATGACCCACATGGGCACACTCATATTTAAAATTGTAATTTGTTAAAAAATGTTGATGGGTGAACCACCAAAATTTTCTTATGCTTTAAGAGCCAACACTATTACTTTTTGAACTTGTGAGCCTTGGGGCATAAAAATATTCCCTTGGCTCTAATTTTCTAGAGGTACTAGAACCTTTGGAGTGATAGTCAGTTCACTTAGATTTGTTAGCAAAGGAGTAATGATGGGAATATCTTTGATTTCTTCCTAATTACCATATATGTTCCTTATTTTAAATATTATGTTTAATTCCACTAGAATATAGGCTTAACTAAAACTAGCCTATTAGTTGGCTACGTAACACTCTTCTTATTTATAGTACATCACTATAACATCTAGATTATTTGGTCCATGATTAAACCATTGACCTTATAGAGGCTCCTCTATCTTGGTCATTATATGTATCTCTACATTTTGGGCCATGCAAGCTTGGTTGTATCCAAAATTATAAGCTTTCTATCATTTATCATTGAAATCTTAATTAAGGTCAATATTTGGGATAATATGTTGACCAAAGATTTGATTCCAAGGAATGGTACCCTTTACTTCTTGAGGCACTTTATTTTTGACTAATAACAAAGAGTTAGAAGTACTAACAAGATTAGGATTCTAGTTATTCTACCTATTATAGCCATGATGCCCTTGTCTTTGGTTTTGACATTGGCCCTAACCTTGGTAGTTCCCCTTATATGGTGGCCTATATTATTGTAAGGTTTGTTACTAAGGCTGATATGAACTCTAATAAGGCCTATTGAAAACTTATTTCCTTTTGACATTTACTATCTCATTCTTCAACAACTAAAACATGCTTTTGAGCTCTTTAAAGTTCTTTTGCTCTAGTGAATCACTAGATCCACTCGTAGAAGCTTTCTCTTAATTTGGTGTAGGGATTACAATAATTATTGGTGTAGGAGGAATGTCATCCAATGGAGGGATGGAAATAGGTAGTGGTCTGATTTCAATAAATAAGCACATTCATGGTCTAGGTGTATGTTTTCCAACTTGCACCAAATTTTTTTATTTTTAATGGCCACCTCATATACATCTAGAAGTATATTTACTCCCATAGATTAGATCATCACTACTATGTCACTTTTAAATCCTTTAAATAATATAAGCAGGTAAAGTTAGGGGTTGGTCTAACTTTGATTGGTATTCTATCCCATTTGTTTTAGAACCTTGTGTTGAAGTCTTGCATGACTTCATGAGGAGCTCTCCTAATGGTAGTTGGTTGCTCTAAAAGTGATAAATGGTCATTTTTATCCTCAAATATTTTACACAAGGCCTCCAATATTTCATCCCATGTTTGAATAGAGTTAGCAGTAAGGCTTATATACCAATCTAGGTCCTTTTTTTTGAAAGAAGTAGCTAGAAACCTAATAGTTATATTCTCCTAAGTGATATTATGGATATTGAAAAAGTTGGCTATGTCCATGAGGTGCTCATAGGGTGTTATGGATTGGTCTTTAATGTAATAGGAAACACTTTTGAGGGTTGTAACTGGGATAGGATCATAGTGAGTAAGGGATAGAGGGATTTAGCCATTAAAATTCACAAAAGTTGTAGGGACTGCCATGGCTATGCAAGGAGTTAATAAGGGCCTTCTTATAGAAGTAGGATTTCGAAATGACCTAGGAGCAAAAGATCCCTAATATGGATGTGTATTGATGAACCTTAATATTTTCATTAAATTTAAAGGTAGTTAATAAATTTAAAGGGAATACCTCTTGAATATGACCTTGTTGTTACCTTTGGCATGTGATAAAGCTATTGTTATTCACCAGAGTGTTGATTCTTCCTTTTGACATCACCAAATGCTATTGTTTGGGATCTTAACTGTTATAAATTTGATCAATCTTCCTTTTAAAAGAAGTGGGTCCTATCGAGCATGATAAAAACTATTATAAACTTAATTTTCACCCTTAGAGGGGGTTCTTAAGGCTCACTCTAACTAAGTTATAACATTAAGGTAACCCTAGACTATGGGTAACCTATGTTGGGGTTGAACCTCTAGAGAATGTTAGATTCCTCTTGATGCTCATCTAAAGTAACATTAAACTAATGATTCATAGGGAAAAGGTTTAGAATGATATTTAAGGGCTCTTAAGAAAGATAAAAGGATGATACACAAAATTTAAATAGATACTCACATAAGCTTTAACATGTACTAGATCAACAAAAGACAACTATGGCTTACTCAATCTCACAATATCACTAGTTGCATAAATATTTCATAGAAGAGGTTCCAAGTAGAACACTAATCTATACCTAAAAGTTAGTTCTAAAATACCTTCAAAGAGGCTAGTAGAAGGATAATAAACTAGGAATAATCTCCTTCACATGTTTACCATACACAAACATACTGGATACTAATTATAGATAAGAGATAGGCAAAGAGTTGATCCTATTATTTCAAATGGTAGTTCTCATAATATTTTAATATCGTTTAACCATATAAAATGAGCATAATTTTTCAAGAGTCTCGATGTGTATCCTTATCTCAGAAAAGAAAATCCTAAATTCTAAAAGATGAGAACCCACTCAATGGGAATGAGACTAGGGTATATAAGAAAAGAGAGAGGGAAAGAAAGGATGTGGGAGCATGCTATCAAAAAAAGAACACTTTGTCTTGGCTCATTAATTGAACCTAAGCCACCACGTTAGTCCTTAGCCAATGAAAACCTTGCCATTTTTTTGATCAATCAAGACACTAACCATGGCTTATTGAGTGAGAAAGTCCCCAAATGTTTTGAGGATGCATTGAATGATACTAGCTGTAGTTACAAATACTAGACCTTTTATTTGATCTTTCATGCCATTTCTCACTTAAGGATAAAACCTCATACTCATGGATTTGACTAAATCATGGCTTCATTCTTTTTAGGTAGTTGTTTATCAAGACTATTGTTTTGTTACAAGATGAAAACACTTTACATTAGTCACCTATCTACTCCACTTTCCTATTTGGATCATAGGTCTATCTTATAGATGTAAAACCAATCTTCCTATCATTGTCCAAACTCTACTCAACACCTCATCCCATTTAGAAATCAACTTACTAACCTCTAATCTATATTAGGATTAAAATACCTAATTTATCTTTAAAAAACCCTAATGATAATTCTTGGTCCCTATTTATGCATTTTGGTCCAACTCAGATTATATTTGAGCTCAGTTCTATATATTTCTACCAACTTGAGTTGATTTATTTTCTTCACTCGAGTCAAGCTTGTCCATCAACCCTAGTTGAAAATGTCCTAGCTTGATCTTTTCTATTGGCTATCAATGTTGACTTTGATCATTGACCCTTTTGACTTAGCTTGCTCCATTTATCTTTCTGTATATGATTGAGAAAGAGCCATGGATCCTATGCCTAAGCTAATGTGATATTGACATTTGGCATCTACATATTTGATTCTTGGATTTACTTGGTCCTAATTATGTCATCTTTGCCCTCACTCTATTGGATTTTTAAATTATGAAAAAACATGATCGCTTAGATCTATCTTTGAATTATCAATTATATCTCCACTTACACCATGTGTCAAATGAGTGTTAATCCTTAAGACCCTGCTATCAGTTTATCAGTTCACATACTTATGACATGTGGTGGCCTCTTGAGCTCTCTATCTATTTGATCCATATCACACTGTTGGATCAATATGTATGATTGAGTGAGGACTTTTGATCTTATTGAGACCCACTATTTAATCTCTAATGGATCATTCATGATTTCAAACTTGACGGTCTATGGGATGTTATTTGATGTTTACATAATTGTCATTGACATTCATGCAACTGTCAAATTTAAGCTAAAAAGGACCTATTTTTTTTGAGTTTAAACTTTATGTTAGAGTGAAAGTCTTCCTATATAGGTCCAACTTTAGAATAATTTAACTTGAACAAGAATGTTTGAGTGTGAAAACTTATGAGGATGTTCCTAGCAGTATATCTATAATTCTACTTGATCCACTGGTCATACAAGGATTATTAAGAAAGATATTAAATACACAAGTTGGCTAGTCCACTTAGATCTCCATGCTGTCTTGGTGATGGTCGAGCTTATTTGGATAAGTATGGAAAACATAAAAATATATGATCAAGGATCCAAATTTGCATAGGCATAATCACATTTGCACTTAGGTGAAGGATTTGGAACTTAGTGTATAAAAAATAGGGACTAATATGAACAAACCCATGTGACCAATTTTCAATTATAACTATTGTATGTGTAAGATATAGCCTTGTCAATATGCTCATTTGGATCTGTTTGAAATTCTTTCAAAATGGCTAAATATGGAAAAAAAAATTGGCTAAGGGGATAAATTTACATCTCCATAAATTTTGATGAACTTTGGCATAGGATCTAAAACTTGGTGTATATAAACTTGGCACAAATGTGAATAAACCCATATGACTAATTTTCCTTAATCTTCCACATGTGATAATGGTGATGTCAACAAAGTGCCTACTTAGAATTTTTGTTACTATAACCAAGATGCCAAGATGAAAACAATGAAGAACTATATGGATCCATTTCATTTCCACACTTATTCCAATCACTTTTAACATCCCTTAAGGGCTATGAAAATCTATTCCTATCCTTAGAAACTGGCAATTTACACATTAAGTTAACCCAAAGTGTCTTAAAAGCCTTGTGAGCAAATTGAGATCCTCGACTCCTTCCATTTGGAACCTTGTCTTCAAGATTTATGTATTGGATAAAAAGTCTAAAATAATTTGACCGTCAAGGAAATTTTTGAGGGACACTTTAATCAAAATAATTGTGGCCTTGAATTTCCCTTTGACCTTTTTGAAATAGCCCTTTCGAGCTTTTGCATTGGTCTATTCTCTCCAGTATGAACAAACCCATGTGACCAATTTTCACTTACAACTATTGTATGTGTGAGATATGGCCTTTTCAATATGCTCACTTGGCTTTGTTTGAAATTCTTTCAAAATGACTAAGTATGGAAAAACAACAAAATTTGGCTAAGGAGATAATTTTGCATCTCCATAAATTTTGATGCACTTTGGCATAGGATCTAAACTTGGTGTATATTTTCTAGAGAAAATATCCTTCATGACTTTTTATTTGGACCACTTTTCCTATATAAATTCCATTCAAAAATTTTGTCAAACATTTTCCTCAAAATAATTATGTCTTCAAGAAAATTGTGTGGACAATTTTCCTAAAGGAAATGTGACACTTAGCTTGAGAAATATCCTTTGGGATTTTTGAATGGACCAAGTTGATTGAAAAAATACCCTTAAAGATTTTTGTTTGGTACACTTTCTGAGAGAATGATCCTTAGGGATTTTTATTCAAATAAATTTTTTGAAACAATTCCTCATACTTAGCCCAAAAGACCTAAAACAAATCTCCTAAAAAAATATCACTTAGCCAAATAAAAAGGTCAAAAATAATTTAAAACTATAAAAATTAATGCCCAAAATATTTCCTAAGAAATGATTTACTCAAAAAGGTTTGACACTTATTTTTTCTTCGTAGGCTCCTCTGAACTTATGCTTGAACTGTAGCTTGATCTTTGAAGGCTCAGACATTATGAAAATCTAATTAGATACCTATTCTTTACTACTATAGGCCTATCCCTTTATAAATTAGCAAGATGCACTTCTAAGAAATCTCAAAGTTTTTCAAAATATCTAAACTCCATATGATCCCTTTGGTCTATTAATTTCCATCTAAAAATCCTATTTGAGCCTTACTCCATACTTTATCCTCAGGAAACTACACTATATTCAAGAAATTTTGGTATATGGGAAAAAAATGGCCAATAGTTCCTATGTGCATGAGTTTTATATCTCTATATTTAACCTATAATGGTTGATTTATTATGTAAACCCTAATCTTCCATGTAATTAGGGCATGATATAAAAAATGTGTTCATTAGTAGGGTAGGCTAAACATCCTCAACACCTTGATATGAAGATATTTGCCTACATACCAATAATTCAAGGAGAGATCAACCCTAATGTAGTTTTTCCCACCTAAGTGTTGGTGGAAGTGCAAGTAACGCTAGTGGCCTTAAGTGTCTTGAATGCACTTGAGACTAGAAATTAGGAAAATTTAAGATTAGGGTTGTTGTAGATGGTAGTATGCACAAATGGGTAAGAATAAGGATTGATAACCTTAATTATGCTCAAATTATTCTATGTTTAAATGTGTATTTTACATCTAATTTCCATCTAGTGGTTATAGGGATAAAATTTATATATATATATATATATATATATATATATATATATATATATATATATATATATATATATATATGTAATTATATTACTTGTGCAGGTGACAAATGATGTCTAGTCTGACCTTAGGAAGCTTTAGTTTTTAAAATATATTTATTTAGGAAAATATAGGGAAACATAAATTAGTACCATTTTGTGGACATTAACACCATGTGTTTCTAGTGTCCTTATTATGGCATTTTTGTCCAACTGGCATAAGACTAGGCATGAAGGGCAAGGATTAGGAAATGAGTGTCTAAGACTACTTTAGTGATGACTAAGGATATTTGTGGCCCACACAAAGGTTGGCTAAGTGTGATAATATGATATAATATAGGTTTAGGGACAATCAAGGGATATGCAGTCTCATAAAACACTCTTATTGCTCAAATATCACTTTTGGGTGATTAAACATGGAAAAGTTTTTAAGATTATCTCCCACCAATAATTCCAACTACCTCATGAATGCGGTCGGTAGCTTAATATTTAAATTTAAATTTTACACTAATATTTCAACCAACATGTCATTATAATTATTTTCTTCCCCTCTCTTGGTGCTAACATGAACTTTTTCAAAAAATATGGTAGTTTCATTGACACGGCCTCCATGTCGAGATCTTTGACCTAAGCTAGTATCATTAGCTTATTAGGTTACATGATTGATATCTCTTATTTTATTATCCCAACTTGGATATCATGGTTATTACTTTGGATTTATGGTTTAAATGTATTACATACATAGATATGCATTATTATTCCTAGGCATGATCCCATTTACAAGATCTTGTTAGGGTTAATTCTAGTACTTATTCTTTATCAATTCATGAATATTTTGGTTTTAAAAATTTCCATTTGGCCATTTTATTATGTGATGAATAGTGTGGATTCACCTAGTTTATTTGGATGTAAGTTTATTTTCTAGGTCATCTCACCTACTATTGAATATAAATTTCATGCATGTAAATATAATTTACCACTCTATAAAAAGTTAATATGAGATGATTTTCTATTATATGTAATATATAATCATTTGATGACTAAATTTACAAATCATATCAACATAGATACGATCTGTCTATGATTTTTTTCTATAGTCTCATGCCATCATACCTTCTATGACAAGTTATGTTTCACATGTCCATTTAATTACATGCTTAAATATCATTTGTTGTCTTCTTCTAGACTTTCAAAACACATACTTAATTTTTTCCAAAAATAGTCAATTTCATTTCTAAATGAACCACTAAAATTTACCCTAGTTATCATGAAATAATGTCCTTAGATCTTGTACAAGTGACCCTATCTATAATATTTTTCATTATTTCTTCTTATTAGGAACACTAATGTCTTTTAAAATGTTGGCCCCAAATTTTGACTAAGTGTTATCTATTATTGGTGTGGGACCGGCATGACATAGAAGGAACATGGTGCATAATTATATAGGTGTAGAAGAATCATGGAATAAAACCTACAAGTTACAAGAGGATAATGAAATAGAAGGACCAGTGTGAGAGGATCTAGTTAAATGAAAATGAGTCATGAGAAACCTAATGACATAGGACTTAGAATAGAAGTGGAAGAATAAGGGATCATGTGGGAAGTGGGAGCAATTAAAAGAATGATTCATATGGGTCACCCTAGCCTTATTAATAGGAATTTTTCCTCCAACCCAAAAGTAGAAGAACACATTTCAATAAAGATTTAGCATAGAGCAAGGATATAGGGGAAATAGAGACCTGGGTCTTTAGGAAGAACTAGTTATTGATCTCTATGACTCTTAGTATATTGAGAGTTCATTGATGAATTATTCTTTCCATTAATGTTTATAAACACTTGGTTAGTGTAAAAAAAGTATAAATACCCCTATTTAAAAATACTATGGGGATGTATTTTTACCTCTTTGATGTTTAAGCATAATATATGAAGTATCTAGTTTTATTAAACTTTTTATGTTCATAACGAATGGTGTCATCTAAGTTAAGTAGAGTGATTAGACTTAATATGGGTTTTGTCTATATTTAATTTTCTAAGAATTAGATTTGAACTATAAATGTAACTAATTTGCATAATTATAGTAATTAATTTTAGAACTCAAAGGATCAAAATAGTGTATCTCTATTTATATAGGGTATCTAACTAAAATCATGTTTAACATCAAGAATATAACTATGTACTGATGTGAAAAAAAACTATGGGAACTAATACCAAGATATTCACTTCAGATGAGTGTGAAAGACTTAAATCTTGTGTGAAATGGATAGTATACTAGTTCGTTGGGATAGACCTCAACAATAAACTTGTATTTACTAAATAAAACCCAAGATTTTGGTTTTATTATTGGTACATGTAGCACTTGTTATTTATCTATGGAAAATGTTTGCGTGTTTACTCTTAATAATATAGAATAATGGATGACTAGTGTTGAAGAGAAATTTGTAGTTCCCTAGCTTAAACCAAGAATCTCCACACATTAGTGGGTAGATTATAACCTTTACAGTGTATTATATGAAACCTTCTTTGTTGATATCCTAGTTCATTTACACACTTGGATATTAGTGTATACTCAAGGACAATCAAGGAATCTTGGAAGGAGAGAGTATTAGATGATAGAGTAGCAAATATCTCTAGCACACTTTGGAGCATCATGAATGAGAGTTGTTAACATTTGGTGGAGAGGAGTTTTGAATAACTACATTCTGAAGTATTCCATAACTATATATTCATGTCCTGAAGAAGCCAAGTTGTAGCTCCTTAGAGAATTTCATGGCCATTATATTACTATTTTTTAATTTTTAAATCAAGAAGATATTTGTTGATATTAGACTTAATACTATACCAATGGAGAGATAAATCCTCCTATGCATGAGACACATATTTGGAAGGGGAGAAGAGGAGTTGGTAGAAGATTATGGGTTCAAAATGGTAGTTAGTCAATGTGAATTATGGAAATAGAAGTATGATGAAGCTTAGTAGAGGATTATAGGATTTAGTAGTGTGGGAAGAAATTGGGAGAACTCAAGGAGTGTTGTTAGGAGCTTTAGGGAAGAAAAAATGCATGAAAAACACATCACTTTCAATTTGCATCCTATGACACTACTATTATATTAAGGAGAACCTAGCTGGATGGTGGTAATTGAAGAACCACATCTCAACAAATTTTGATCCCTAACCATTGTGCATACTTATGATCTTGAGTTAGACAAAGTATACATACACAACTAGGATACAAATAGTTTAGAATCAGATATTGAACTAGTAAGAGATACTGAAGCTGAACATTTTGACACTCATTTAGACATAACACTTTCTTTACCTCTTTAATGAAATCAAATCAAATAATTTTTAATGCCTAGTGGACTAGGGATACAAGGATAGAGTACAAGACCTAATTTCACTAATCAACTGGCTACTACACTCCATATCACAAGCACTACTACTAGAGGTGAACTAGGTGGTGGCATAGGAAGTAGTAGACTTCCTCCTCAAAGGACCAAAGCTAGAGTTTCCCAATAAGCACCAATTTAAAAACCTTCTCCAAATATGGCATACTATGAAATAGAACTTTAAATGATAGAATATATGGGCATGGAGAATGCAATTAAGCACATGTATAAATGTGAACTAATTTGGAGGGCACAGGGCATTACTTATTTTGAGTGCAAGGCTACCCATTTTGTAATAACACTTTTAGAATTTGTACACAAATGGTATCCAAAATTTGAAACTCAACCAGTAGTGGTTGATTATGATCAGCTTAAAATAACCTTCCTTCAAAAGTTTGACATTCCTAAATTTGAGCAATGGAGCATAACTACACTATAGAACACAAAGCCAAAACTTATTGAAAGTGTATGAGAGTATTATGCATCATTTAAGAATTTATTATCTAATCTATCATTTGAGATTAAATCTACTTAGTATGCATAATGGTTTTTGGGAGGATTGTTACTACCCTTTTGATGAATATTGTCTCAACAGACTTTCACTAGCTTACACAAGGATTTAGAAGTTGATCTACATGTTGAGGTGGTTAGAAACATTGATACTAGGATTAGTCCTTTCATGGAATCCTAGATAGATTTAATGGCATCAGATATAGATATTTTAACAACTAATAATGCACATGATACATGTAGTGGTGCTTGGTACATAGACTTTAAATAAAGGTCATACATAGAGCAATTGCCTATATAAGAACATATGTATGATAATTAAATATACATATGAAATATATCATGAAGAACATGATGTACACTCTTGTCCTCTTATATAAAAATCTTTACAAACTAAGGTGTGTGACTATTGCAATATCTATGATGCCTATATTCATGACACTAACAATTTTCATTTGATTAGTGACATCCATGAAGCATGAGTTCATAGAACATGATAAACCTCTATAGCCATAAATGAAGACAATGGTGGCTACCAAGGATGAGGAGGTGGTCATTTCCCACCTAGGACATGTTACAAATGTGTATCTCCAAACCATTACCAGATTGTCTAGAATACCCTATGTGTGATTTCTGTAAAAAGGACCACTAGCTGGAAGAATGCCTTAAATTATACATAGATATCCCTAAAGAGAAAAATGAAAAGGGTGCTAGTATGATATGAATTGATAAACTAAATTGGCATGCCCACTCAAGCATCCCTATAATTCAACAAAAATTACCACTTATAGTGGGGCATAGACTTAGTCTACCTCCAATCCCATCAAAAAAGTACAACATGAAGAACCACGATCAAGAAAGTATTTTGATTCCCAACAATAAAAGGATGTCCTCCAAGACATGATGGCATTAGTACAAGAACTTTAGGGAGAGATTTAGTTCCTAAGAGACAAAGAATTAATGTAGTGTGTTACTATAAAAAGGGAAGTTAAGCCTCAAAATGTGGCGTGTGATGACTTTTAGGAATTATGTAAATACATGCTAGATGAGGATATTATCCCACAACTAAGTGTTTGGCTTAAGAATCAAACCTTGGTACCAAATGAGGTTTACCCTCAAGTCATTAGGAAAATTGAGGTGTTGGGGATCAACCAACAATGTTGATTACACTTATGAAAGCAATAAACGCGGAATTAAATCAGAATGATAAGTAACTAGAATGATAAATAGCAAACAATAAGAGATACAAGAATCCACCCTAAAAACTTGTATTAAAATCTTTACAGAAGGAATACAATTGAAGAAACTTCTTTTCTTCCACACCTCTCTTAGATGTATAGATCTCTCTCTAGATCTCTTTCCCTCAAGAGCTCTCTCTCTCAATTATAATCAACTCCAACAACCTGGAATGATTCACACATACAATTCTGGACTGTTCAACATTACTCTTACAATAAGCTAAGAAGAACTATCCTATTATATAATAATTAGGAAACACGAGCATGCATTTATAACCAATAGTTATGCCTCTTAAACAAGGGCTCTAAAATAGTCTTACTAATAATAGAGATGCAGACTTAAGACTATCACTTAATCCCATCATGCAAACACTCAGTTCTATCCACAGAAATAGCTTTTTGGATGCACAGGTAATTGACGTCGATTCCTGCCTGTTTGCTTGTGACCGATGTCGGCCGATCCCTACCGATGTCGGCATCTCTTGATCTGCTTCTGACCGATGTCAGTCACTCCTGACCGATGCCAGTGACTGTGTAAACCTACAACTTCTGCAATGCACTCCTTTTGTGAAGCTTTTAGCTCCACACCTTAACAATCTCCCACTTGGAGATAAATAGCTACACTAGTACCTGTACATCAACATCTTCTAGCTCCTCCATCTTCAATTCAATCATGAAGACCAATAAAAGTTGAATGAAGATTCAACTTCTCCTTTATAACCGGCTTGGTTAACATATCCATAGGGTTCTTATCTGTATGGATCTTCTCTAGCTTCAACTCACCATCCTCCAATACCTATCTTATGAAGTGGTACCTTAGTTGTATGTGCTTTGTTCTTGAGTGAAAGGCTGAATTCTTAGCTAAATGAATTGCACTCTGACTATCACTATACAATCTACAACTCTCTTGCTCCTTTCCAAGCTCTTCCATGAACCATGTCATCCATATCATCTCTTTGCTAGCCTCTATGACTGCAATATATCCTGCTTCTGTAGTTGACAAGGCAACAACCTTCTACAACTTTGATATCCAGCTAACCGCCATTCCACCAATAGTAAAAACATAACCTGTGGTGCTTCTCCTGCCATCCAAATCACCTACCATATCTGAATCTACATAACCATGTAGAGAAGTATCTGAACCTCCATAGCACAAATGCCTACTATTGGTTCCTCTCAGATATCTAAGGATCCACTAAACTACTTTCCAGTGCTCCTTTCCTGGATTGGCCATATACTTACTTACAACTCCCACTGCTTGGGCAATATCCAGTCTAGTACATACCATTGCATACATTAAACTCCCTACTGTGGAAGAATATGGAACTCTACTCATGTACTGTACCTCATCATGTGAATTAAGACATTATTCTTTACTCAACTTAAAATGTCCAGCCAAAGGTGTGCTTACCAGTTTTGCATCCTGCATGTTGAACCGTTTCAACACCTTGTTCACATAATCCTCTTGAGACAAAATCAGCTTGTGATTTTTCTTGTCTCTCTTAATACTCATTCCAAGGATTTTCTTTGCTACTCCCAAATCCTTCATGGAAAATGTGTGAGCTAATTTCACATTAAGCTCAGAGATATCTTGCATGTGTGATCCTGTAACCAGCATATCATCTACATACAACAATAGAATAATATATCTACCATTATCTAATCTCTTAAAATACACATAATCATCAGATTGACACCTACTATAGCCATGCTCAGTCATAAACCTATCAAATCTCAAATACCATTGTCTAGGAGCTTGCTTAAGGCCATACAAGCTTTTCTTCAATCTGCACACTAGCTTCTCCTTACCTTTGACCTCAAATCCTTTTGGCTGATCCATATAGATTTCTTCATCCAAATCTCCATGAAGAAATGTTGTCTTAACATTGAGCTACTCAAGATGCAAATCCTCAATAGCAACTAAAGACAATACAGTCTGTATAGAAGTCATTTTAACAACAGGAGAAAAAATCTCACCAAAATCAATACCTAGTTTTTGTGCAAATCCTTTCACTACCAACCTGGCCTTATATCTCATCTGTCTGTTCTCACCTTCCTTTAATTTATAGGTCCATCTGTTCTTTAGTGTCTTCTTTCTTGCTGGTAACTCACCAAATCCCATGTTTGGTTCTCTTTTAAAGACTCCATTTCCTCAACCATGAAATGCTCCCACTGATTCTTGGATTCTACCTGTATTGCTTCTTGAAAACTCTCTGGTTTTCCACCATCAGTTAGCAATAAATAGAATAATGAAAGGGAATATCTAATTGGAGGTTTACTTACCCTTTTTGACCTCTTGATGGGCATCTGAGACTCATTCACAACACGTTGTCCACCCAAATTATCTAACAGTGACCGACCTCGGTCACTTCCAGGCCTATAACTAGCTGACATCGATTCTTCCTAACCGACGTTGGTTTCTGTCCTACTGACATTGGTCACTATATGACCGACATTGGTTTCTGTTCTACCGACATCGGTTCCTACTTGGCCAACGTCAGTCTCTATGTTTTCCTGTCTGTGATAAATTTTTCCTGCGAGCTCATTTTGGACCGTCACCTTGTCCAATTCTCCATTGCTCTGCCTAGATTGATTCAACTTCTTCAACTGATCACTATACATCACTTTTTCATTGAAAACAACATCACAACTCTTAATTATCTTGTTATTTCCTAGATTCCAAAACTTGAATCTAAAATCATCAAAGCCATAGCCAATAAATGTGCACCTCATAGACTTAGCATCCATCTTCTTTCTATTTTCCTTATCAATGTGCACAAAGGCTTCACAACCAAAAACTTTGAGAAATGAGAGATCTACCTTTTTACCTATCCATGCCTCTTCTAGAATTCCACCATCTAGAGCTGTAGAGGGTCCTCTATTAATTAGGTACACTGCAGTATCAATAGCTTCTACCCAAAACTCTAAGGGCAAACCAGCATGCAATCTCATACACCTTGCACGCTCCATAATTTTTCTGTTCATCTTTTTAGTAACTCCATTTTGTTGAGGTGTCCTTGGAACCATCCTTTGCCTGTGGATTCCATGCATATAATAATACTAGTTGAACTTATAGCTGCAGAACTCACCACCATTGTCAGATCTCAGGCACTTCAATCTTCTGCCTGTTTCATTCTCAACCATAGCTTTCCAAATCTTAAAAGTCTCAAATACATCATATTTCTTCTTAATATAATAGACCCATACCTTTCTTGTAGCATCATCTATGAATGAAACATAGTACTGTGATCCTCCAATAGAAGCAACCTGAGCCGGTCCCCCCACGTCTGTGTGAATAAGCTACAACTTATGCTTCTTCTTTGTTGACCCAGTCTTGAGAAAACTCACTCTCTTCTATTTTCTAAAAACACAGTGCTCACAAAAATCTAGATCTTTGCTTTTCAAATCTCAAAGCTTACCTTTTGACTTAAGAATGGACATTCCCTTCTCACTCATGTGGCCGAGCCTAGAGTGCCAAAAGTTTGCATCCACATCTGAAGTAGATAATACAGAAGGAGAATTGTTAGTAACATAATTACATAAATAGAGAGTACCTACTATCTTACCTCTAGCCATTACAAGTGCACCCTTGGTCACCTTCCAAGATTCAGCTGTGAGAGTTACTGTACAACCCTCATCCCCTAACTTTCCTACAAAAATTAAATTCCTCTTCAAGATGGGAACATGAATAACATCTCTCGACACCCATGTGTTGCCATTCTGCATTTTCAACTACACTTTTCCTTTGCCAATAATTTTACAAGGCTCATCATCCCCTAAATACACTATTCCAAAATCTCCATGGATATAGTCACTAAAATATTCTCTATTAGGGGTAGCATGAAAAGATGCACTAGAATCTAACACCCAAGATTCTATATTATTATGTAAAGAGAATATTAAAGCATCTTGTGCAATACTTGCAACCTCTGCTTCTTCTTTTCCTTCGTGCTGATTGTCTTCCTTAGGCTTTGACCATCAATCTCTGCTTATGTGCCCTATCTTTCCACAATTCCAGCATTGTGGCTTCCTGTCATTTCTAGATTTGGATCTACCTCTCACCTTTGACTTAGACCTTGATCTCCCTTTCTTGCCCTTCTCTTTTTGCCTTCCCCTGCTCTCAAAACTTAAAGCATTCCTTGATGTTTCCTCTGTGCTTTTCCTATGAATTTGTTCATTCAAGATCACACTAACAACATCCTCTACTTTTAAAATATTTGAAGTAGATGCAATATTACTAACTGCCATTACTAAGCTATGCCAGCTTTTAGGCAAAGAACATAATATTAAAAGAGCTTTAATTTCATCATCAAACACTATTTTGACTGAACTTAATTGATTTATAATTCCATGGAAATCATTTAGATGATTAGATACAGATCCACCTTCCTACATACACAAATTAAATAATTGCTTCATAAGATATACCTTATTAGAAGCTGAGGGTTTTTCATACAAATTTGCTAAAGTAGTCATTAACTCTACCATTGTCTTTGCCTATGATAAATTAAATATCACAATAGATGCAAGACTCAATCTTATAGACCCCAGAGCCTTTCTATCAAGAACTTCCCATTCTTCATCATCCATGTCTATGGGCTTCTTTGCAATCCCACCCAATGGTAAGTATAGATATTTTTGATACAGATAATCCTCTATCTGCATTCTCCAATGTTGATAATTCTTGCCATTAAACTTCTCCATTCTCAGTTTACTTTCTTCTGCCATTGCTTCTCCCACTCAAACAAAAATCTCTGCAGAAACCCTTGTGAGTATCTTGTAATCAATACACACTAACCAGATCTGAAACACCTGTTAGTCAACCTGAGCTCTTATACCACTTATTGGGGATCAACCAACAATGTTGATTACACTTATGAAATCAATAAACGTGGAATTAAATTAGAATGATAAGTAACTAGAATGATAAATAGCAGACAATAAGAGATACAAGAAACCGCCCTGAAAACTTGTATTAAACTCTTTACAAAAGGAATACAATTGAAGAAACTTCTTTTCTTCCACACCTCTCTCAGATGTACAGATCTATCTCTAGACCTCTTTTCCTCAAGAGCTCTCTCTCTCAATTACAATCAAATCCAACAACCTAGAATGATTCACATATATAATTCTGTACTGTTCAACATTGCTCTTACAATAAGCTAAGAAGAACTATCCTATTATATAATAATTAGGAAACATGAGCATGCATTTACAACCAATAGTTATGCCTCTTAAACAAGGGCATTAAAATAGTCTTACTAATAATAGAGATGTGGACTTAAGACTATCACTTAATCCCATCATGCAAACACTCAGTTCTATCCACAAAAATAGCTTTCTAGACACACAGGTAACCGATGTTAGTTCCTACTTGTTTTCCTGTGACCAACGTCAACCGATCCCTGCCGATGCCGACATCTCTTGGTCTACTCCTGACTAATGTCGGTTGCTCCTGATCGATGTCGGTGACTGTGTAAACTTGCAACTTCTACAATGCACTCCTTTGGTGAAGCTTTTAGCTCCACACCTTAACATGAGGATCATTTCCTAGATCATGCTCAGTGATAAGACACTCTTAGTTCCTCTACTCCTCCAAAAGATCAAGAAATATTAGTTAATGCCAACATCGATGGATGGGTAATCTACTACATACTAGTAGACACTAGTATAGAAGTAAATGTCCTCACTAAGGATGCATGGTGAAATATGGCTAGTCCAATACTACAACCTTCACCACATGTTTTTTTATATAAAATAAGACTCATGCCTTACCTATTAGGGTCCTCAAGAATGTAATAATTGACATAATTAGCATGCCTTTCAAGGTAAATTTTAAGGTTCTTGAAATAGTTGAAATTGATGATTACCCAAATATATTGGGATGATCTTGGTGCTATGAAAATAATGTAGACTTGATCTTAAATAAGTAATACATTAGTTTTGGGAACATTGATCAACATGTTTTGATACCACTAGATTAAGCACAAGGACCTCCTTACATAGATCCTATCAATGTTGATGAAGACATAAACCATATAAATAATATAATTGAAATGAATTATGAACAAAGATATTCTAATTTATATGGCATTATTCGATGTTTAGATACTCAATCCCTCTCTGACACTATAAGTAATGCTTATAATTATTAGGCTTATGGTCACTATGACCTCACTAGTAGAGTATATAATACCATCAATAGCTAGGAGAATGTGTCATGTCAAATCAATAAATTAAATAGGTTCATTCACCTTGTTTCTATCCAAGTCATGAGGGGACCTATCATAGATAAACCACTTGAAAGACTCAATGAGGCTCTAAGGTTCCATAGGTAGATGGAAGTCCAAGACTTCATTCAATGCCTTGAAGATTTTTAATACACTGATGTAAATCATATATGGTCTTTAATCCATCTCTTTGATGGCATAACTACATGATGGTGGAAAACCCATTATGAATGAATCCTCCAATGGGATCATGGACACTCATCCTTACACCATCAATTCCATCATGATAATAAAGTAAAGGGAACAATCAATTATAGTAGAGTATAAGCACCTGAGCCCCACATAGAAGCTTGTGAAATAATGTTACAAAACAAGGAATAATACTTACCATAATATTAATGGGTGAATACATTCTATGGCACATTACACATTTGGGTAAGAGCATTGCATATTCCTTAAGAGTGACGCATGGGTACTAGGTCCTAGTATTTAATGAAGGAGAACATGAACTCAACACTATCTTATTCTTCACTAAGGATGGATTTGTGCCTTACTCTCCAAGACATTCGTGAAGTAATTTTAGGTGACCCAAGTCTCATAGAATAATGCCTTAGGAGTATCCATCAGGACCCTAAGGAACCTATACACCTATTCAATAAACTATTGACATCCCTAGTTCTTATGCCCACACTAGTTCTTGAGCATGACTGATGTGAATAAATTTATCTAGTGAAAAAAAATCTCATGTTACAAGTGGAAGAAGGTGAAGGATCCACTCAACCCATTGTCTAACCATTTAGATGTTCCTATTAATTTTTGGCACAAGAACTATTCAAGACATAAGTGTTAATATGAATAACCCCTATAATAGACCTATTTAGACTGTTAAGTGTAACATCAACATGAAACAAGAACTAAAGATGGTGATGGTTGGAAATTATTGGAATGACATAAAGATTTCAAAAATATTTGAAATGTTAAAATAATATTAGGATGTCTTCTTGAGAAACTATAGTGAAATAAAGGGAGTCCACCCATCCTTGGGAAAGATTCATATCAAGTTGGTTGATGACACTTGATTAGTAAAAAAATGACCATATAGAATAAATCCCAATCTATGGGTGCACATCAAAGAGGAAAATGATAGTATGTTACACCCCAGAGTAATCAACCCCATCATTGAATCTGAATGGGTTAGTCCCATGGTAATTAGTATCAAGAAGGATGGATGTACCCATATTTGTGTAGACTACTAAGTGTTTAATGCATCCTATGTAACTAATCCCTTCTCAATGCCATTCATGTATGATATACTTGAGGGTGTTTTTGGATGTGAGGCTTATACCTTCATATATGGCTTATTAGGGTACCGTCAAGTCTAAATAGATAAATAAGACCAACCCAACACAACATTCTCCACTGAATATGGGTCCTTTGCATATACTATCATGCCCTTCAAGTTGAAAAATACCCCAATAGTGTTTTCATGAATATCAATTGAAGTCTTTAAGGACTTCATCAACAAGTTCTTTTAAGTTTATTTGGGTGATTAGACAGTGTATGGTTTGGTCAATGACCATTGTTCTAACCTAAGGCTTGTGCTTGAATGCATCAAGTTTTATAAATCTCATTGAATTTAAATAATTGCCTATTTGATACACCTTTTGGTGTGATATTAGTATATATTATTTGTAAGGAAGTAATTATAGTAGACCTGGTTAAGGTTCTATTATTCTTCACCTCCCATCACCAAATATTTAGTGTAAGGTATATGCCTTTATGGGCCATATGGGTTACTATATAAAGTTCATCCATATATATGCAAAGATTACCATGCCCCTAGAGGAACTTTTAAAGCATAATGAGCATTTCATACACTTGATCTTGTAAAGAGGCTTTTGAAACACTAAAGGAAAAGTTGGTCACTACTCCTATCTTTTAGTTCCCTGATTGGACAAAACCATTCCATGTCCATGTTGATGCATCTAGCATGGTCATTGGTGTAATCATTACAAAACAAGGTGAGGGTCACCTAGATCATCCAATATAACTTTATAATAGGAAGCTCACACTAGCTAAAAGAAACTATACCACTATAGAGCATGAAGCATTATTGATGGTCTATAATTTATAAAAATTTAGACAATACCTATTAACCACTCCTTTTGTTTTCTATATATATCATGAGGATTTGAAGTAAATTTTCAATAAACCCATACTACATGGATGAATCTATTGCTAAATTTTTTTGTTATAAGAGTTCTAATTTTCCTTTATGGTGAAACCTGGGAAAGCTAATTGTGGACTTCACCACCTATCTTAGATTGAAAATAGAGAACCATCACACACCATAGAAGATGATCTACCTGATGTACATATATTCTTCATTACATAGCTACCTAAAGAGTTGGAATACATTACAAAATTATTTGGCACTAGCTCCATACCTGACTATCTCACCTCATAAGAAAAAGTAACTCATGGTTTGCATTGCACCATTTCAGCTTATAGGAGGAGATCAATACAAAATGGGCAATGATGAAGTTATTCAATGTTGTGTAATGCAACATGAGTGACTAGAGGTAATCCAAAAAGTTCATGAGGGCATTTAAGGACACTATGATGGAGAGGCTAATGTATGAAAGGTTTTTCTATCTAGATTATGGTGGCCAACTCATTTCTAAAATGCTAAATCATATGTTAGATAATGTGATATATGTCAATGCATAGGCAAACCTAATCAAAGGGATGTCATGCCTCTATGACCCATACCTTCTTAGGAACCCTTTGGGAAGTGGTATATTTATTTTATTGGCCCCATCAATCCAAAGGGATGATGAAAAAGCTATTAGTACATCATTACAACAACTAACTACCTTATGTGTTGGGCTAAAGTTGCACTGATAAAAGATTATACTATTGATACTATTATGTAGTTCATCTAAGAGAATATCATAAATTGGTTTAGATGTCCCTTGAGATTTACTAGTGATCATGGAACCTACTTTTTTAATGAAACAATATGTATCTTACTAGCTGAGTTCATGATCGTCCACCATAAAACAACACCATATCATCCACAAGCCCATGAAACTATTGAGGCTTTCAACAAGATCCTAGGTACCACACTGACAAAAGATCTATAACATTTTCTAAATTGATTAGGATGATAGGGTATCGATAGTAATATGGGATTACTGCACAACTTACAAGTGCCTAAACAAAAACACACCATTAAACTTGGTATATAATAAAGAGTAAGTCTTACCAGTGGAGTTTTTGGTACCATATCCATGTATACCATGAGTAGGACAATTGGTTGAAGAGTCATCCTTGAAAGCATGCCTACATACTTTACTACAACTAGATGAAGCTCATTTTCTCACTCATTAGAGCCAGGATGTGGAAAAGTGCAAGCAAATCACATGTCATGATTACCATATAAATAATAAAACATTTTTTACAAGAATGAAGGTCTTGTTATATGATTCCAAGTTCACGCACCACCCTATAAATCATCAAATCCACTAGGATAGTCCTTTTATAATTTATAACATTCAACTTACTAGAGCATGTCAGTTACAAAGGATGGATGGCTAGTTCCTTCTTGGGAACTATAATGGAAGCCAATTCTAGCCATATTTCACTTCTAAATAGCTAAAGTATTGTAATCAATAAGGTTTATGAAATTAGTTTAGGATTTCCTATTTTCAATAAAAACACTACCTTTGTTCTACACAACTTCTCTTTATGTAACTTCCTTTCAAATTTTTGGTTGTATTTTTATGGAGGACCATGACTCATTTTAGTGTGGGGTAAGAATTCATGTTTAGTAAGTAAAGCATGTAGGTTACCTAGGTGCATAATGTTAGATAGGTATTCAAGGTACATGGGTACGTAAGGTTCTTAATGTGAGATAATGTCAAGTTTAAGCCTCTTAAAATATTTGCTTGAATTCAAATGCTACAAGATCAATGGTTAGCATTCAATCATACCATGAAGATCCAATGGTGAACATGTGAGGACAGTGTTAGTGGGTCTTAAATATCTAATAGTGCATTTTTAACAATGGATCAAAGATCAATGTTGAGAACAAAGTCAAATTTTAGAGGATCCTAAAATTGAACATGTAAGTGACAAGTGGTGTGATCTCAAGAGTAGAATTTAGATCTAACAACACATGGATGGCATTGAGTCAATAGGTCTAAGAGGCTCAAATTTAATCATACAAAATAGAATCAATGATGATTGTAAGGTCAAAAGGTTAGTAAATCCTAAAATCAAATGAGAAGATACCAAGTGTCATGACCATAAGAGCTATCAGATAAATCAATGGTATGCATTTGATCCATGTGGAAGTAGATCAATGGTCCACATTCAATTTAGAATAATTATATCCAATGGTGTGTGTTTGAGTGTGGGTCATAAATATCATCTACTTTGAATAAAGGTGTGAGATAAGACATACCATTACTATAAAAAGAATAGTTATGACAAGGAATGATCCAACAATGTGATGTGATAAATACCATTAAATGCAATAATTGACAAAAGTGAGGATCCAAGCATGGTGACTGCTAAGGATATGCATTAATGAAACAAAGTGATGGGTGATGGGAAAGTGTTAAATTATGGAACCCCTCCCCCCCCTCTCCCCCCACCTTGAGCTTATAAAAAGGCAAGTTAAACTATTTTTACACTTTACCTTTGTGATTACTTTGAGAGTAATAGAGTTGAAGGCAAGATAATTACTAGAGCTAAGTCAAGTTAATCCATAGCTAAGAAAATCAAATTCATTTCCATAATAACCTACATAGGGAATTGAAAATTGAAGGATAGGTATTACAATTCTAGTTTCATGAGAGAAGCATAAGGTAGTACTAAAAGTTATTGGTTATAGGTCTACCATAAGAGAGCGATCAAGCTCAAAAAAATAAAGAAGTCATCTATAACCACATATTCCTTTGGAAACAATGGATGTATGTGCATCAACCATCAAGATCCTCGAAGGGTGATGCAACCTAGGAAAAATTCTAAAATCATTGAACCCTTACCAATAATACTAGAGGAAGAGGAGGTGAGTGGAGGAGACTAGGTTCCTATTAGGGAAGAAAGACTAGAAAAACAAGTTTAACAGATGAAAGAAAAAGAGGAAAGTATGGTGTGCAAATTAAATAAGGCTCTATCATCCTCAATATATAAATCTCAAATGTCCTTGCCCACATCTCTATTGATTAAAGAAATGCAATATATATAATCAATGTTACATGTAGAAAACTAGGCCTCCAAGGTTTCCACTTGCACCATTTTAAACTAAAACCATCATTAACCTAGGAATGAGGTTGAGATTCCAAATGATTACCAACTTGAGACCAAGAACACTATGAACCAAGTGATGTTTGATCTTATGATCTTCAACTAGCTAGACTCTATAGGGTTATTCTAGCTCTTTAATTTACCATACTTTTTTAAACCCATGAAGGTGGTCTATTTCCTTATCATGTTCATATATGAGGACTACATATACTTCATTAGGCACAACATGAATATCATGCCCAAGAGGATGAACAAGGTTACTGGACTATAGTGATTTGGATTGAGCATGATTGATGACTTGGTAGACATTGAAGAGGTCTAAACCACCATGGTGTTCATGTACTAGAAGTAGGGCCATGCCATGTATATCAAGAGCCTATAGGATCCTACCCTATGGGTAGAAAAATAGATAATTATGACCAATATTAGTGGTATGGATCAATGGAAAGAGGTCGATATGGTGCACCTCCATATTTCCCTCTAAGTCACATAGAGGCTGAATTATAATTGGGCTATATACTTCACTTAAAATATTATTGAAGATGTGGAGAAAACCCATCAGATGCCTAAGTATAGGTTCTCATGAGGGGTATTCTTCATATTAATGGTTTTTGATGAGATCAACATGATAGACTATAGCTCAAGAGTGTTAGAGTGGGTATATCCTCCAACATACAAGTAACTTGATAAATACTATAAGGCATTCACATGCCCCTAGCACATCACCCCCTCATACAAGATCAAGATGAGGTAATAGTTTGACGAGATGAAGGTGGAATTAAGGAATGAGTGGCACATCCTGAAGGACTTTCCCTCTTTGGATATGGAAAAAGCATAGTTTTCTATAAAGAAGCACTTCTCCTTGACATGCATTAGAATGAACCCTTCTAGATAGCTCTTTACATGGATCAAGATACCATATGCCTTCTTGGTGTGGTAATTCATAAACTATATGAACTATATTTACAATGCAAAACCCATTATCCTAGAGGATGAGAGAATAGACTTAGATATTCACACTCTTCATAAATTGTTTGTCTATCTAGGAAAGAAGGCCTATATAGAAAGGAAAGAGATGGACTTGACTAACATCAAGGTCAAGAAAACCATGGTGTGAAAACAAATTCATAAATTTTTTTACATGTTGTTCCTTTGAAGGGATCCAAAGGGTGTGGACCCTAAGGAAAATCTTCCATCAGCACCACCCTTAAAGAAGAAGAAGCGACCGAATCTTGGTGTTAGTAAAAAAGGATAATAGGAACCATAAAAGAAGTAAAATATGGCCTAGGCCCCTCCACTATTTACATCTCCTTTATGCCCATCTCCACCTCTCCCTTATCAACATTCACCCTGCACCTCTCCATCACCACTATACCCTTTACCATCACACCCTTCTTCTTCCCAACCTTCTCCTCCACTTTTAGCTCCCCCTTCTCCACCTCCACCTCAACCTTCTCCTCCACCTCCACCCTCTCTCCCTAGATTAACTATACCACCATTTCCCATAAGGTCTTATACTCTATGGAATACATATGAGTGATCCTTATGTTAGTTCCCATATAGGAAGTCCCTAATGTGGAGATGGAAGCATCATAATCCAATTCCATGAAGACACCCTCACTGATACATGAGGAAAAGGCCATCTCTAATTACTTGTTTCTTAATGCTAATCTAATTTATGGATAAATAGATGATGGTGAGGAAAAATAAATGAGAGAGATGGCCACTGGTATCCATGAGGAGGTCAAACTAGGATGCAACCCTAGTAAAGGGAAGGGACCAACCGAGATAATGGAAGAGCCAAGTAATGATAAAACTAGTAATGTGTGTAAGTGATATCAATTTAACATCCCTAATAAGATGCTTTAATTTAGATGACCTTAATATCCAATGAGTCAACCATAAGAATAAGGAAATAAGTCTCCTTGCTAGATATGTACAATGAGGAGTGTAATTTTGAACTCCCCCAAGGTAGACTTTCCTTAGGACTAAATACTCCAACACTACCAAAACCACTATGGGTGGATCCTCAAAATATATCCCCTCTTCCAGAAATCATTGTCTTTTTAAATTTGGCCATGGAGGTCATGTACCAATATATTTTAAGAGATTCTCATGTGTGTATTATTAAGTGGAAACATGCCAAAATTATGGGCATATATAACAAAGAGGTTGTATAAAATCAAGCGCTCACTAAGGAAGTGGACACTTTGAAGCAACACATTCAAGAGGCCATAAAAGAAAAATTAAGGCCCTTTAACCTCTAAAAAAAATTGAAATAAGAATTAGTGGTGGTATATGGTGTACTTCTTTATGGGGATTCCATAGGAAATCTAGAGACCTTGGTAAACCTTTTGCTCAAATGTTGTAAGGAGAAAACATCACTAAAAGATTAGGGATTGGAGTTAGGAGAGTAGTTCACCATGATAAATAAATTTTTCAAGCATGAAATAAAAATGTTTGGGGAGGTCATCCCCATTTTAGATGGCATTTTTTTAGGGATGGCACACCCAAATAAAGTTTTGGAGGTCTAATTCAAAGTTGAATAAGCTTATAGGTAGTAGTTAGCTGATGATGCACTATTAATAAGGGACCATGGATAGCACATCAAAACATTAAAGGACATGGAAATGATGCAAGATACAATAAAAACACATCATTTATATTTAAATTCAATTTTTGCATCCCTCTAAGGATAGGTTACCAAAGACATCTCCACACTTGAATACATCCAGAAGGATGCTACCACATCCTGGGATGAACTAGTTAAGGAGGCTAATGAGACATCCAACCAACCTAAGGAGATAAATAAATTGAAGGGGGCCATAGATGAAATAAATAATAAGGTGTTTGAGGCATTTTAATATATGGAAAATATGAAGAAGGAGATCAAAAAGATAGGTTTTGAATTTTTGATAGAGGATGTTAGCATGACTTAGTTTGGGATGGACTAAGAAGATAGTGTGGGTTGATGTTGGCCCTAAAATTTGGATAATATTTTACATTTTTGGAATGAGATTGACATAAAATATAAGAAATATGGTGCATATATATATAGGCACAAAATTACTATGACATGAATTATATAAGGTGTAACAAGATAATGGCACAAAAGGACCAGCATAAGAGGACCCAGTGAAAGGATAGTGAGTCAAGGGGAATTTGAGGACATAAGACTTAGAATAGAACCATATGACTAGGGGATAATATGGGAAGTGGGAGAAGTTAAAATAATAATCCATACAGGTCACCCTAACCTTATTAATAAGAATTTTTGTACTCATTCACAAGTAAAGAAACACATGTCAACAAAAATCTAGCATAGAGGAAGGATATAGGGGGTGTAGAGGCTTGGGTATTTAGGAAGAACTATCTATTTATCACCATGAATCTCATTCTATTTATATTTCATTGATGAATTATTATTTTAATTAATGCTTGTAAACACTTGGTCAGGGCAAAATAAGTATAAATACCCCTATTATAAAGTACTATGGGGATGTATTTTTACCTCTTTGATGTTTAATGTAATATATGAAGTAGATAGGTTTATCAAACTTCTTGTGTTCATAATGAATGGTGTCATGTGATTTAAGTAGAGTGATTAGACTTAATATGGGTTTTGTCTATATTTTATTTTTTAAGAATTAATTTTGAACAATAAATGGAACTAATCTGCATAATTATAGTAATCAATCTTAGAACTCAAAGGATCAAAATAGTCTATCTATACTTATATATGGTATCTAATTAAAAACATGTTTAACATCAATAATATGTCTAAGTATTTTTTTTCAACAAAAACCTATGGGAACTTGTACCGAGTTGTGCACTTTGAGTGAGAATGCAAGACTTAAATCTTGTGTGAAAGGGCCAGTGCACTAGCTCATTGGGCTAAACTTCAGCACTAGAGTTGTATTTACCAAAGAAAACCCAACACATAAATTATTAATTATTAATCAAGAATGATATAAGATAAATTATTCACTTGGATAATCCTTCATCACATTGTGTATTTATGAGTGGATAAATCTAGTTTTTTTGTTGAGCTTATTGAGATTGTTGAATTTGTTGTATTTTCTAAGTTTATTTTTATTTTTAGGTGCCATGATCCATATCATGCATTTTATTTTATTTTATTCAACACCATAATTAATATCATTCACGTTCCTTCATATTTCATTATTTATTTCATTTATTAGTGATGTTTAATAATTCATGCATGATTATTATATCTATCTTGTGATGACACTTGTTAACCTTACACTACATCTTTCATATATGATATGATGATCTATTCATTACTATTATTAAATATTATCCACATGTTAACACATGCTTCTAAATGATTACATATTTCTACATTACATGATGTGGTTAATTTTTTTATTTTGAGATGATTAATTTGTAAGCTACATCCCTTACCCCAAAATGGGAATATTAGTGGACTCTTCATAGATATTTAAGCCTCCTTAAATTTAAAAATATATTTTTGGCATAAATTATGGTATTTAAATATTTCATAATTATTTAAATTACTATATTGGTTAATATACGATCCAAATATTTTTAAATTCAAATACATTTTATAGGAAAAAAATTTAAATGGTTATAGATATTTCTATATGTATACATATTTTGGGGGATGTACAATACATATGCACATATTTTGTCATAACACTAGTTATAATTTGTTAGTTATGGTAAAAATGAGATATATATGCATAAAATTTTATATATTGTTGAAAATAATCAAATCAAATTATGGGGTCATGAACATTATTCAAAAACATGCACACTAATAAAATTATGTATTTTTAGCATTTATAGTACCTATAATTGAGAAATTTTATTGAATAACTTATTATATAATAAAATATTTAGATAATTGAGTAGTACTATTGAATTTTATTGCCCTCAACTATGTAGGAATTACTCTATAGACCCAATGTGTGTATTCCACCATTCATCTTGAGGTTCAACATTAGTTACATTAGTAATGAAATTGAAATGTTATGCCCTATACAACCTAGGCACTAATTCATTTTCAATGAGATTTGGGTAATTTATATTCCTAAACTACGTAATTTCTTTAGTACATATATTTAATTCATGATCACCCCCAAAATATCTAATTACTTTAATAAGGAAGCATATATCTCTATTTTTTAAAATAAGAAACATTATATCAATGGCACATCAAAAAGAAAACATGTTTCACTCAATAGAAAGTGTATTCCTTCCTTTCTATTTAATTTTCAAACAATTTAATCTCATTTAGAATTAAAAAATTCATACATGGAAATTTAAAATTGCATATTCATTATAGGTTGCATAAATAAAGCTAAACATTCACATCCTCCACAAATATAAAGTGTGGTTTACACACTTAGGTGCATCTGTTTATCCTTTTAATTTTTTATTTTATTTTATTTCAATATTATGATAAAATAAGGGCATTTGTAGACATTAAAATATGTTATTAGACACTTAAAATTATCAATTTTGATCTACCTTCTTATTATAAGAATTGTGTGTACACATAAAAATATTAACTTCTATTCTCTCACATCTAAATTCTTCCATAGGTTCAACCATCCCAATTTTATATCATTCACCAAAAATAATTCACTATTCTATGTATAACCTATTGAAAATCACATTTTACAATCTCTAAATCATTAAACAGACCTCCTACCATTTGTAAAAATGTGTCAAACTTGGATTGTTCAAAAAAATATAAATTCATCCAAACCTAATAGACTCATCACACACCATCCAAATGTCACTTTTCAAATTCAAATCCTTCTTATGGGTTAGATCATACATTTCACATGTCAATGGTATGAGAATGTACTGAAAGAGCCCCATATAAATACACATTAGATCTAATATTATTTCATATTTAGAAAACATCTATCACTTTTGAATGATAAATTTATACACATCTTTAAATTCAAAGAAAATTATCTATTCTTCCCAAATTCTCCATAAGTCCCAAGGATCAGGTCTTATCCAAGTTTGAATCACCTAAAATCCATGTCAATTTTGTCATTTTCTAAGTGTCAAAACTTAGATCAAAAGTTTAATCTATTGAAGGAAAACTATTACACACATAAAATTAATAGGAATAACTACATTTAATTTTACTTTTTTCTTCATAGTATTAGATATATATGTAGTTTTCAACCATTCATTTAGGAGAGTTTGGAGTTAGATCAACCCACTTTTCTTCCGCATTTTACATGATTATACCTAGTGTCACAAGTGTACCTAGGGTTTTAAATAAAAATAGAAAATTTTATGTATTTTTGAGCAAATAAAGTTCTCAAATATCACATAAATATATGGTTTACAATAAAATGCAATAGCTTACACGGAAATAGAGAAATACAAATCCAAACAAATGAATCTACCATGTTTTAGACACTAATGTCATTTGGTTTTTTATAGAATATAAAAAATATATCTAGGTGCATCTATAGAATAGGTTCTTGATCCAATTATATCCTGATACATTTTCCTACAATTCCTACCTCATACATTTATTTTCAGACCTGCACAATATATAAAAATTATATGCATCTTATTTTCTTCATTTCTTTTCATATAAATTATAGCTATCAAATCAGATTCTACCTTTTATGTTTAGATTTATGTTAATTTATATATCATATAATCTATATTAGTTTAAAATTATATCATATAAACTTCAAATAATAATAAAATAAGTTAAAAGAAAATTTATTCAAAACTAGTATGACAGACCCTCTAATCTTAGAGAGAACTTGTTATTGACACCAAATAGCTTGAATAAAAAACTAACCAACACTATAGTGGAATAACTTGAAAAGTAAAAGATAGGTGTTTTATGATTTAATATCCATAAAATATAATTTATTTAAAATAAAATAAGTAGGATAATAATCAATCACCTAAGTACTACAACTCTTATCAAGTCTTGTAAAATATTTTGATTATAACAAACAAAATGGAGTTACCTCACTCAATGGAAATATATTATAATTCAATAAGGTCATGGGAAAAATATGTTAAACCCAAAATAAGCTACTAGAGTTAGATGATGAGTGAAATATGTTTTAAAATTAAGGGAATAATTCAAGCATGCACTAAGAGGTTTTGGGTAAGTGTGATTACATAACATCTAATAAAGTGGAAGAATATGGCTAAATAATATTTGACATGGGAGGAATAATTTTCCTACATAAGCATCCAAATATCATCAAAATTGAAAAAAATGATGGTTTGAAGGAGAGGAGCATGCTACACCCTTAGTCTATATCTTGTATTGGTATATGTATCTCTCAATTATGGTTATCATAAACTTTAATTAAATCATATGTTCATTTATATATCTTCATAATATTAATAGGGTCAATCTAGTGTGTTTACATAACATAATTAGGGTATATATAGGAGATAGTGGTTAATATTTTATCATTATATTTTGAATTTTATTCTTATTTTAAGGTGTTAGAGGTTTCCTAGTTTTTGTGGCTTATTCATATTATTCATTATAAAAAAAATGATTTATAATTTTGATTCTACTTTAATGGGTTGGTAATTTCATTATAATAAACATAAAATGTATTTTTTTTTATAAAAATTTTGAAGCAAACATGATATGCAAAACACAATTATTTTATAATAAGAATATCAAATTTGAGTAAGTAAATAAAATATAAGTCAAACAAGTAACCATAAAATGGTAGTAAATGAAAGATAATCCAAGAAACAAAATATGTAAAATAAAATCCAATGTAAAGAGATTAAAAAATTAATTTGAACCAAATAAAGCACATATAACCCATGAAAAGATCATAAAATGGTTATAAAAATACAATGTAATAAGATAATAAAAATATAAATAAAAAAGGGACTTGAAATATATCTATGAAATGATAATAAAACATCAAATTAATATAGATAAAATAAGATCTTGGTAAAAAATGAGATGTGAAAAAAAATGGAAGCAAGGAATGGAGTAACCACCAAATTATTGGTTGCACTAAAATGTATCATAGAAAGACATGACCACATAAATACATCACTAAAATGATAAAAAAGAAATTGAATATATAATGGATATGAGTGTTTGGTAGAAAGGTTTAGTTTTATTCCCTAAGTTATTTCCATTATAAACATAAACTATAAATCCAAGTGATACAATAATGAAATCTATGAGAGATAAATTTGAAGTAGAGAGGGGGGAAAAAGACAATAAATAAGATTGAGGTTGTCAACTAATAGTAATATTTGTAAATGTGATATTGGTAATTTTAAAATGGGATATAATGAGGTAAGGTGCCACAAAGGCAATTTATAAATATTTACTGATGATAATAAAATATAATCATGTGCGGAAGGCTATGCTAATTCAACATCAAAGATCTATAAAACCCTACTTTGCCTAAAAATCATAGAGATTTAGCTAACAATTCAATTGTACACATCATCCTCTGAAGGATATAAACATGAAAAATATAATCTATCCTACCTTATCACACCATGTTTTCCATTCCTCAAGACCTCAAATAAACCATTTTTCACTAAAATGATTAGGTATTTTCACAATAAATTAGTTGGAACTAATGATATATATTTAAATCATATGACCCTAGCCTCATGTGATACTACACCATAATAGATATTGGATCTATTTTAAGTCTAAAAATTGATTTTGAGCTTCAACTATGATATGGGACATGTCAAATAACATGATCGTTTATTTTTATGTGATTTTGACTTTTGAAAGTAGTTTTTCTTTTTAAAAATTCCTTTATAAATTTATGTCTATTTTATATATTGAATTATAAATTTTATGTATTTTTATATTTTAATCATCTCTATGGGTTTTTAATACAAAAACTTTATTAGGATTACTAATAAATTAGAGATTAGATCAAGTAGCTAAAGATGATAAGCTATAGACTAAAAACATAAAAACTCTTCGACTTACACTTTAGAAGAGAGTGAAATCTTATATTTGAACCAAGTATGCCTTAAGTGAGGTAAGGAAATAGAGGTATTGGGATGATTAAATACCCCTTAAATTTAAGGTGATATAATGAAGACATGGTAGTATCTAATATTAGGAAGGGGATTATTTTCTTTAGATAGACAAGGCATAAAGGGATATATAAGTACATGAGTATATAAGTAAAATTTCATAATAATTTCATGAAGAATAGGATAATCCTATCATTAGAGGATGATATGAAGGAAGATATTAATTTCACTAGATAATACATGTAAACCTATGATAGTTATAGTAAAAGTAAATATATTAGTAAAAACTAGAGAAGGGGGATGATAAACTTGAGAGGGGAGGATGGTAAAAAGTAAGCTACCAAATATTCCATAAAGGTTGAAATGAAAAATACAATGGAAAAGGGAAATACTATAAATGTAAGTTACCAAAGAGTAAAAAAATAGGAAATGGATTAATATACCTAAGAGGATAATATAATGAGGTGAAGAAAATTAAAATCCATGATATAAGGAAAGTAAAGAGTGAGAAATAATCAACTGATAAATCATGAAATAATATCCAAGACATGAAAACTATTAATATGATTGATATAAATGTCTCAAGATATCATTACATGTATCATCAATCACATAATAAATATTGTGTTGAATCTAATATCATGCCTTAACTATGATATCTTATATTCTCTCTAAAATATGTATAATAACAACATTGTGAATATACTTGATAGATAATTAATAGTGATAAAATTATGAGGTCAATTATCCTATGGTTGAGAAAAAGGCAAAATGGGAAGAAATTATTTTTTTATTAAGAGGTGGTTATGGTTGAATGGTAGTCATTTCATCCATTCTATGAGTGTGATGTGATGGTTATAAAGGATATTTATGACCTTACTTTTGAAACTTACAAATATGTTGTTGATAATCCTTACACTCATTTGTAGAATGGGAAAGAGTGTCATTATAAAGAGAATGAATCACATTTATCAAGTATGTATGCATGACTTAGATTTTATGGTGGCACA
This sequence comes from Torreya grandis, assembly GCA_037957365.1. Taxonomy (NCBI): domain Eukaryota; kingdom Viridiplantae; phylum Streptophyta; class Pinopsida; order Cupressales; family Taxaceae; genus Torreya; species Torreya grandis. Next base: position 405,156 of record JARHVA010003785.1, read on the forward strand.
TCAAAATCATGAGAAGATGTAATAACATTACTCTAAGGAAGTTATGCATAGTTATATGGAACCTGATGTTTTGGCTTAGGGAAATTATGGAAACTCTTTTGAAATTCTCTACACTCATTTGTATAATGAGTAGAAGGATCATACCAAAGATAAAACCACTTCACTTTTTTCATAATGTGATTTGGAAGTGTCTTTAGAGGAGATATATATATAACTAAATATCAAAATTCATGTCATCAATATAAATTACATCTAATTATTATCGAAGATCTCAATAACTAATCATAGAATGAAAACTAGCATTATGAAAATAACAAAAGTACCTAGGTAGGGAAGACATAATTTATGGTGGTTTTTTCATACAAGGATATTTTAATTATGAATTTTGATACTCTAAATGTACATTATATGATATATGGTCATAGATCATGTACCCAAGGACATTGTGAAATTAAATAAAATGTGTTGGATAATGATGACGTAACTCTTAAATTGAAAGCCTCTATGTTGGTGGGTGTGGTGATATATAAAACATATTTGGAGGTAAAATATTTTATATACATGAATAAATAACAGCAATAATAAAATACATATTAACATTTTTATATACCCTAGGAATATATAAAGGATTATCATCAATCATGCTCAAAAATTAAATATTAAGTTAATGTTGTAGTTAAAGGATGATTTTTCATAAGGTGGTTGAAGTATTTATTATGTAATATTTACATATATATTTCTTGAGTATATAAAAAAAAATGTCATCTAACATATAACCATCATCATAATTAAGAGTGGTGAAATTGATTTTGATGGATTTAACCACTATATCATTAAGAGTAGTGATAAGATATTTATTAGGATTAATAATTTCCATCATTATCTCACTAAATATCCTCTTGTGAGATCATGGACATAAGAGAGGAGATAATTTATCTATGATACTAGGATGAATATAATTTTTTTTAAAGATTAATATCATCAGGTTCATCAACATCAAAATCAATAATGTTGGGTGAGATATTTATAACAAGTTTAGAGTGACCACTATAGACTATAACTAGATTACTAGGGGTGGTTGAAATGTTTGTATTCATTAAAATAACTACTTGAGAGTGGTGTAAGGATAGGTATTTTAAATATACAACATTGTTGGAATTATTCATAATTTCAATGGTTGGTAACACCTTTAATTTTTTCATAGAAACAAAGTAAGGAAATTTGATGCATTGACATGCATAGGAGACTATGGACATCATGAAATCAGTCTATGGTAAACCAAGAAAGATATTATATTATAAATGAAATTTAAAGTTAAATTTTTTCACTCTAACCTTAAGAGGATACACCATGATAGGAATACAAATTCATCCCATTGGTGGAATTTGTATTTGGCCATACCAATGAAATTTAATATGGGTATATTAAGGTTATTTATATAATACCAAAAGGAATTAATTAATTGAAATGTGTGACACGAGAACTCCAAACATCATATACTGGGTATATTTTAACTTTTACATCACCAATTTGAATGCTAATAATGATAGTAGGGTCATCTATATGAAGAAGTATTTAATTAAGAATCATGTCCTAGATAAGAAATTATAAACACAAGGTTTGGTAAATTGCCCTATCAGTTTAGATAGACATCTCTTCACATTTATATAAGATAATATCCTGTGAACTATGAAAAATGGGTTATTTCCATATAGGTGTTATTGATGAGTGTTCATAACAAACAGAGTTTGTATTAAACATTTTTTATGTTTAAGAGAGGTACACATAAGCTCAATTAAAGTAATTTGAATATGTAAGTTTGAGATTTATTTAATTAGATCCCATTATATAACATTAAGGTAATATTAATGTATCTAATTTTAGGTCTAATTGCAAAGACTTATAGACCTAAAATTATGTAATATTTGGCTTATTTTTATGGTATTAGCCATGGTTATATAGTTGGTTTGGTTAAATTTTGTTTGATTACCATATTTAATATAGTTTTTAGGTCATAATACATTGTAAATCCTAACAATATAGTTATATAAATAGGAAACTTTATTGTCATATGAAATACAGTTACATAAATATAATAATGTATTAACACTAGTGATATAGTTATATTACTAGACAAATTTATAACTACAACATAAATGAGTTCATCAATTTAATTTATTTTTACAAATTTTCAAGGTTACAAATAGACAATTAATAAAATATTATGTATATGATATGCCTAAATAGTATTGTGATTTAGGAGGTGTCATGGGCTAAGATTTAGTGTTTTAAGAAGAATAAAAGTGATAAAAATGTGCCTCATTCCATTATTGTTAAAAAAAAATTATATATGAGTGGGAGCATTAGGGTAAATGGTAATTTTTATGATGTTAGTATTTAGAGTTTAATGACAGTTATTTTGAAATTTTGAAGATGTGTTTTTTTTTGTAGGTTGATTTTAATTGATTTTAGATTTGTTTAGAAGAAGATTTTGATATATCCCAATGTAAACATTATCATTATTAAGTGCATCAAAATCTACCTTACCTTCATGAATTTAATTTTTTTTAAAAGTCTTGGTAATGGTATATTTTCATAAAATTATGGTCAAATTTATGACCAAAGAGAAAATCATATGATATTATACAAGTAAAATAAGAATTATTATTAGTGTGACCCTAATCAGTGTGAACCCAATAATAATTTTTATCATCATATCATTGAGTTTTAGGTTTTGAATCATAAAAAATTTTAGGTTGATATCTAAGAAATTTTATCCTAAACTTTTCCATTTTAATTGGTTAATGAATATCAATGTTATTAGTGTGATTGTTTGATGAAGTGGATGATTGAAAAATAAGAGGCTTGAAAGAGTATATTTTTGTGAATCATTGGGTTTGATAGTATGGATATTCATTTTGTAATCATGACTATGATAATAAGTGTCACTATCACCATAATTTTTCACATACATTTTTTTGTACATCGTGAGCATTCTAGTTTATTTCTTGGATTTGAGAACCTCAAATTGTCTCATGAGTTTATCCTTTTTCCTATATTGATTAAGGGTTTATTTCAAAATTTAGATAGAATTACCTAACTACATATTAGATTTTTTATGCTAAGTTAGTTGTAAAAATGTTTAATATGTTGAATTCATATACGGTCTCATATTTATACGATATGGATTCAAAACATTCAATGAATTCATGTGTTGGCTCTTTATACACTTATATTTGGAAAATTTACCTAATTTTTTTAATAATAATTCATGATACTAAATTATTAAACCCTGCATTCATTGTGTCTTATATGTTTGTGATATATCTAGGCTTGAGTTTATTTTAATATTCTAAAACATCCCCACTTAGGGTTTTGGTAATTAGTTTAATAGTTTTAAAGGTGTTAATTTATAAGAAATTCCTTGTATAGATTCCCAAAGGAAGCAAGTTGTAAGTAAATATTGGTATATCCATCATAGGATGTGGTGTGTCTTACTCCACCAATATAAATGGCTATAATATGAGGCACTAATAGCTAATTTTGGAGGTTCTTAATGACTTATTTTATGTGTTAGAAATTGATGGATGATATTATCGATATGATTTTAAGTTAGAGTTGAGGGGCATTGATTATGCATTCTCACTAGAGGTTTTGAGGTTTATTATTCATTTTCAATAGATTATTTTCCATTTACATGATTTTTTTGTAATATTTGACTACATATGAACCATTTTTTTAAAAAATTACATCATTAGTTGAGTAGTTTCTAATGTATTTTTATGGTTTGAGATTCTTTAGTAAAAATTTTATTAGATTGAGAAGCTTGGGTAACACTAAATGGGTGAGAAACATTAGTTTTAACATTATAATTTTGAGTTTGGGAACTAAAGTAGGCCTAACCGTTCTCATTATCATGATAACTATAAAAGAAGAGGAAGGATTCAATGTGGTTTCATAATGAACTACCCAAGTCCTATACTTAAGATATATTTAGATTTATTTTCAAAGAAAGGATCCATCACAAGATAATGAAATTATTTAATGGGGTTTCATACATTTTTGGGGTATTTTTGGAGGTAGACATTCATCCCATGTGTATACTCAAGTAAATATTTGGCTTCACCCTCATAATCACATTCATTATAATTTTGTCTTTTAGCCATATATCTTGTGTTAAAACTAGGGTTTGAATAACATTCTTACTTTTTTTTGTAGCCATATTATGATAGTTATAAGAATGTTATTAAGAAATGAAATAAGGCACATATAAGGATTTTTTTAAAATTTTGCTACTATCAATCATGAATATAGAATTAAGATTTTTATATCTTTGGAAACCACCAAAGTCTTAGTCAGCTTTGATTTAGCCATGAAGGAATCCCTTCCCAATAATGTAATGGTATCCTTTAAGCATGATAAAATCAAATAAATTTTGAAAACAAGGTATTATTGAAAACTTAGGATAGTATATAATCTTAGAAGAGTAAAAAATGTCTGAAATGATCAAATTTGGTGGTGGGTTAGGATTCACATTAATTTTAGTAGAATTTATGTAGGTTGAATATGGTCAAAACTATAAATATTTTATAATATATTAAAATGGATAAGAACACACTAGATCCAATATATATAAAACTTTAGTCATGCCATAAAGTGTGCCATAAGCTATAAGAAATAGGTGTTTTTAAAATTGGGATCAAGGATATAACTAGGGAGCATATGAAAGGAACTAGCAAACATAGAAAACAAGACTCAAGATATAAAATAGATAAATATATATATATATATATATATATATATATATATATATATATATATATATATATATATTCCATTAGTTTTTTACTAAGAGGTATCTAAACTAATGGTTGTAATCAAGAGGCATCTTAATATGGATACATTAACATGCAAAGTTAACTTAAGATAAGATAATAATGGAGAAGATAATATACTAGTCTAACATATGCATAAAAATAAAATAAAATAAATCATTTAGGGATAGGGATACTTACCTTGGGTTGAATTATTAGTACATCAATCTCCCCATTGACTCAAGTGGCATTTTATGATAGGTGTATTAGGTGGAGGATTGAAAGATAAGAATGAAGGACTAATTATCATCACTAGAGGAATCCAAATACTATGGGAAACTAATTGGTTTATCTTCCCTCTCAATAATTCTAAATACCTTACATAACATTGTCCCCCATAAGTATAATATCTTATTCTTAATTTATCTTCTTATACTAAAGCATGAACTTCATACACAAGAAGAGCATAATGGTTTGTATATATTACAAAAATTACATAAAAAAATCCCTATATGTACAAATCCAACTCCTAAAAGTGACATATAAAATATGATAATAGACTAAATATAGATCAATAAATTATAACAATTAGAACAAAAAGAAAAACTATGTTGGCCATGTCAATTTAATACAAAAAATGAAAAAACTATATTGAGATAGGAAAAATATAGTATAAAGGTGACTCAATGAGGAAAAGGGAATTTGTTTTTCATGGATAATTAAATAATAAATATAATTATGACAATAAAGCTAACATAATATGGGTGAGTTAGTTGGGATAAATCATCAAATGTGGTAGAGGAGGCCAAAATTATGGAAAAGAGCAATGAATGAGGTTATAATGACCATATATCAAGATAATAACATAAAATGGTATAATAGGTGATCATGTGATAAAATATCTTATGGAGTACCATGAGTCAACCCAACCCAAATCATGGTGCATCCTTATGATTTGCACTCATGGATAAAGATGTAAAGACAAGTCCTCAAAAATAAAATATTACTAGTGTAAAAATATACATGTATAAATTTAACTCATAGTCATTTAGCTTTCATTTGACCCTATAAAATTTAGGATCTATAGTAACATTAAATCACCCAAAAATTAAATACTACAAAATTTATAAAATAATTCAATGATGATGTAAGGACCTCTACCTATATGTATGTTAAAAACTAAAATTTATCCTAGTTATTATGTATTTTATGACCTCATTTACTAGTTTAAACCTTTAAATTTTATTTTTGAATATTTTTTCTTTTGAATTTGGCAGTACTTATTTTGTGACTAAACCACCACTTTTGAAATGAGACCCCCTATGTCTATGATGATATCACCCCTTCCATGGCATTCTCACCATGGGAATTTTGTAAAACACCGTGAAATAAGTGTTATATGGAAAGCGATTTCATCATTTGACATAGTGTTTTTGTATTTTACTATGGTAGTTCCATCTTTATCACATACATAAAGTAGTGGTTTCAACATTGTTTGTGCATTTTTTAATTTAGTTTTTGAGACTTTAGCTTTCCCATTTTTTTCCTACTTTTAGTCATATTTCTTGATTTTTTTCTCTTGTTTTTGCCTCTTAGATGGCCCAAATTATGTCTAAATTTATTTTTATAAAATATTATCTCTCTCACCTCTTTTAAAATTGGTTTAATATCTAGTTAAACTAATACATACAACATTTTTACACGCTTAAAACTAGCTCTTCTTCTTTAGGTGTATGGATTGGATATTTTCATTAGAGATTGAAATTTTGAATATTTTGAGTCTTACATACCCATAGACTATGTAATTTGAGTTTTTGAGGACCATTTACTTTAGTTTTTTTTATCATCATTGTGTTTTTTTCCAACATATTGGAGAGGATAATCCTTGAATTAGAAACCAATTCTTTGCCTTTGTGGAACAACCTAGTCAATATTTAGCTATTCTTTTTTAAAAGTTTGTGTCCCTCTTGATTTACTTTATTTTAATCATATTATTTGAGATTTCTAAGGGTGTTGATTGATAAAAAAGGAGTTAGCATGTCTGAGGATAGTATATTCACTACAACAATATATTACCCTCGTATCACCATTAATTAAGTTGGGGGATTTCACTTTTAGATTTTATTTATTTAGTATGTTATATTCATTTTTTATTATATTTAAATTTTAATTCAAAAAATGAAAAAGAAATTAAAATTAAACCCTTATCTTATCCTCTATTTTGTACTAAAAATTTGGTTTGGTATTTCAATTTTGATTGTATCTAGAAAGATTTCAAAACATGTTTCAATAAAAGCCTATGGTAAATTAATTAATGTTAGTCATTATCTAAAACCAATAAAAACAATATGCTCTCATTTTTATAACAAGTACATAGATCTAGAAACACCTAAACAAAACCTAGACAACCTAAACAAAAGATAACTTAGGTCTTATATTTGATTTTACTCATTTTTAGAAGAAAATAAAATTTTCCCAAATCATAAAATAATAATTTTAATTTTTCATTCATTTTATATTAAATAAGTTAGTTTTACAAACAATCATTCAAAACTCCAAAAAAAAATTGGTTTTTTATATTTAATGCACAAAAGAATTATTGAATACTTAGAACCTATACTTTATAGGGTTTGGATATGATTTTAATTTGAATGTTATAAAGTTTTTAATTGCATAATATTTTCATTAATTTATATTTTAAAAATTCAAAAATAGAATTATCATTTATCTTGTATATAGGTAAAATCTTCCATTAAGATAGAAAAGAGTAAAATCACTTCTTGCACCTTAAGCCTGGATTTTAGTTTTAGTGTTACATGCATCAAAATATATTTTAAAATAATAAAAATGATAATATTCACTTCATCTAATTTCATTATTTTATTTAAATAGTTTAAAATTACTTTCATATACAACACTTAACAAGTTTGATCTCTTTATCAAATATTATTAGGAAAACCAAAAATACAACTGACTAAGCCTTTTCAAGATGAGTACAATCCCAAGCCTTGATTACACACATATAGAACAAAAATTACCTCTTAAAAACATTTTATAGATAGTCTATATAATTAATAAATCTATCATATCAATATATTTTCACCTTTTTATGATAATTATAGAATGCCCATACCTCATTAGATTTGATATATTTCATATGATTAGATCTCTTGTTACTTAAAGTGGCATTTAAAGTTACATCAACATAAAACTTAGAAAATAGGTTTTCCAATAACTTTCCATCTCATTATTGACCAGCTCAACATCCTTGATGAGATAGAGCATGTGAATGTAAATCCTATAAATACACCAATTCATATGTGAGGTTATCAATACAATGATATCCAAGGCTTGAATTTCATCACTCTTATTTTTTTCTCATTATGACTATCCTCATCATATTTTCATTTGTTTTACATGTGAAATTGATTAAAAAACCATAAATATTTGATCATATCCCTTTATTCATCCAACCCAATTATACCCATTTCATCATCCCAAGCATCAACCAAGAACTCTGATAGATCATCCTTACTAAAAATAGAGGACCTTAGAGTTTTGTTTCCCATCATTCAACCAATATCAATGATAAACATGATGCACTAGAGCTCTTATGGTATCATCACAAGCATTATTTACTTCCCATAATCTAAAACCATATCCTAATACCTAAGCCTAATCTATTTAATCCCTATACCTAGTCATTCCAATAATATATTCATCGATTATCTCAGCCAGACCTTAGGAAGTTGAGTGCACAAGGTTAGAGTTTCTCTCTTTATGTGTAAAAATCTAGTGAAATTGACATGAATTGTGTATTCTTCTTTTTCTCTTTTTTTTCCAATTTTTTCCCCTTCCATATTTAGTGAGTACTTATATAACCCCTTAATAAATCTAGTTAGGTCATTTCTAACAATATCATATACATTCAAAGCTATATAAGGGGACTTAAAATTTGTGGTGAAGCATCTTTCAATAGTTGGAGTAAAACCACTTCCAAAAAAAATTTAGAAACCTAATATCAAAAACACCCATTTAAATCAAATAATAGAGTATGGATATTGTTCTATGAGGTGCAGGACCTATATGAAATTTCTAGAAACCACCCTAATATAAAAATGTTTCCTTTACTAGTTGATAAGGACCAACCCTCACATTGAAATAAGACAAACAATTAATACAAAAATCCCATATGATGAAGGTGTATCCAAGTAGGATCAATACACTAATAGATTATACAATCTAGAAATTGGGATAAGTATAGTGCATGTTCTTTTACATCCCCAAACCAACAAATGAAATATTTTCAACCCACATGATAAAAACCCAACCACTTGTCTAGATAGATATAACATAAATTAATTCATTAGTGGTCATAAACTTATACCACATAAACCTTATACTATGGAGGTAATCAAAACCACCACTATTTATTCCATGAATGAACTCATATCAATTTTGGTGGGTCACATTTGATATTTAAAGAGTAACCAAAACTTTTTGAATTAAGGGTTATCTATTTACCCTCATGACCAAAATTGTTCCTCTGTTATTCCCATTTTAGTGTCAACTTACCAACTATCGATGTATCCATATAACCTACCTATTTCCAATCAAACCTTGAGTTAATATCTTGGGAAAATCCTTACTCATGGCATCCCCAATATGGTAACTCACAACATTCCCCCTTCATATCAACCTCTTATTCGAAATCATATTGGAAGTGTCTACACCTACACCCCTCATAACAATTTCATGATCAACATGCCACCACTTTACATCCATTTGAGTTATGTAGTTGTAAACATGACACCCATATACACTCATCATTTTAAAGCACCACATCATATTCATTCATGTAATCCCCATCCATTCTACTATAACATGTATTTGAAGTCCACCTAACTAGACAAGTATTTTTAGGCTTACTATAACTTACATTATCAACCTATTTTTCCTTATTATAGTCTCCCACATACTTATTATCCATATATCCCTCTTCAATCCCATCCCACCATGATTTTTTTGGTATTTAATATTATGGTGACCTATGATTAATATTAAAAAGAGACCATCAACCATAGTATATGAGGATCTAGTTTACCTTTTTTCCTTCTCTACCTTCATAAAATAAAAATAAAAATGGATCTGATGTGCATGTCAATGGATATGATAATTTTGTTTAAGATATCTAGCCTTGGGATGGGGTAGAAAAAAAATAAATTCTCAAAACCCTTAGAGGAATTTTCCTTTATTGATATTATCACCTCCCTAAGGGTTATATACATTCATTTCATAAAATCATGGACATGTTTTTCAAAGCCTTTGATATGATCAATCTCTTTAAGACTGACATATGATATTTATTACACATCAAATAATAACATAAATAATCTAATACCCACTTAATCATAAGATGGTGGAAAGTCTTATACTCATTTGTTAATGCACCACACATGGACTAAGGAAAACTATATGATCTACTTTTACACTTTGTTAACAAGGAAACAAGGAAGGATGTTCAAAACTATCCTTATCATTATTATTAAGAATCACTTTAAAGTGATCAAATAATTGAAAAAGTTGCCATTGATAGTGGCTGCATAACCTATGGAACCAATGGGAGGATAGTCATTTGAAATAAGAATAATGGGGGATATCAAATCTCTAGTCAATATAATCCCAACAACTAAGGTCATAATATTATAAAAAAGAATTAAAATGACACTATAGATAGTGTGACTAACCAAAATAAGAGACCAAATGTTATAAACAAAAATTATCCTCAATTTATAAACAAAAATAACAATAAAAACAACAATTTAGGTTAAATGAATTAGAATTCTCAACCCACAATTCATGAAATTGATTTTAGCCTTCCTCCACCCTATATTATACAATTTTAGAATCCTCCTAAAAACCAATTCCAAAATAATAAACATTATTTTCAATAAAAAATCAATAGTTTCATCAAGGAAACAACCCATAATGGTTTAGTCAATAGAACCAAAATTATAAATCCAAGGACAATGATCCTAATTTATACTAAATTTTGAGGAACTCATTTTACATGATTCTCATGTTGATGACGTTTTTAATTCTCTCATTTAATCAACTAAGTCAAGTTTATGTCACATGAAACCAAGGTCATTTTTCAATGGCAATGCTTAATAAGGAATGTAAGATAGTGGCTAATAATTATCTATTTTGTAGGAGTTGTGGATCATTTACTCCTAAAGATTTAATCTACCTCACTGAATTTAAAACTAATCTATTTCTTGTAAAAGTAAGTATTATTTATTAAATTGGAATTATTGGAAGGGAAAAAAACTTTATTAGAATGTAAAATCCTTTAAGCACACTTGTAATTGAAAGTTCTTGATAATAAACATTTTTTGTTGTAATTTAAATTTCTATTTAAGAAAACACATAATTAGTCTAAGTTTAATAAATTATTATTTATTTGAAAGTGAATTCTATGAAAATTTGAATAACTAAATTAAAACATACAAGGACTAATGTGTTATAATTTTTCACATAACACTTTGCATAAAGGAATGAAAGACAAAAACATATAATAACATTAATATATTAATACAATAAATGATCATTTTTCTTTGGTTGAGTGGGCCTTTCCTCTCCCTTAAAATAATATTATATCACACTAGACTTGTATAAATGCCATGAAATCAATTCTTCAATAATTTAGGAAATACTTACAATGATATAAAATATTAGTTCTATGATTTAATCATTTACTTGCTACATACTCCTATTCTATTTTCTACCCCAATATCAGTAGGAAGAGATTATTTATATGTGACAACAATTTTACAACAAATGATAAAAATAGACTAACCATGTAACAAGACCACAACTAATTAGGATCTTGTTTATTAAAAATAAAAAGATAACATTATTTCCATGTTTTAAGGGAGGAACTTCTATAAAAGTGTTGGCATTGGTTCTCATGTCATACCTTTGGCTGTTGCTAGTTATAAATTATTATTATAGTTGAAACCATATATATTCTCATAAAAAACCTTTATATAGTAATTATAGTTTATTTTATCAAAACTACTATAAATACTTTTTATTATAAATAGATGTAATACTTTTGTAAAGTTTATACATGACTTGTAGAAATGTTCCAAAAATTGATTAGGATGATTCTAAGTAAACAAATATGGTTTTTAAAATGATTAAAAGTATTGAAATTCATTTTTTCCAAGATATTTCAAGTCTTAAAATATATTCTTAGAATATTTAGAGATAATCTAGGCACTTCTAAAGCTAGACTAGTGATCTTTGATGCTATATCAACGGACTCTAGAGCTAGCCTAGTGATCTCTAGAGCTAAGATGGAGATCACTGGAGCCAGTTTGAGTTGATATTATGAAGTATAACTTCTTTCAAAAACATATTATTTGACTATATTACACACACACACACACACACACACACACACACACACACACACACACACACACACACACACACACACACACACACACACACACACACACACACACACACACACACACACACACACACACACACACACACACACACACACACACACACACACACACACACACACACACACACACATGACCTTTATACATAAAAATATTGTCTTTTTATTCAAAAGGTTAAAATAAAGTGGTGTAAATAGGCAACATTAACTTATATAGAATAATCAAGGCAAAGTGCTCATTTTCTACTTTGAATTAGTAATGAGTTATGTAATGAACATATAATTCCACATAAAATGAATATTATTAAAGGGAAAATAAGGTTATTTTTTGTATATAATTAGTTATTTTATGGGCTCATCATTTGCCCCACACTTTATCTTTTGAAAGTCCTCTTGCAAGCTAGGATATCCTATGTTCTTTGTTAACCACAATATCTACCAATTTTTTACCAAGGTAATAAATATCATATTAAGTGTCCCAATTCAATATTTTTAGATGGATATAACCCTTATATTCTCTAACATGGTCCCTCTATCTCTCAAAATGTTTTAATCCTTGAGCTATTTTATTTTTCCATGGAGATATATGGCTGTATGAGTAGACGTTTATACCTCATTCCATTCCATTCTTGCCCATATGCTTATCCAAATTTTTGTATCATACTATAATGGATAAATATATTCAAAAACACCATATGATATTAGTGGGATAAATGAATCCATTGTATTTAAAGGAATAATCAATGTGTCCCATATTTTATCACATGCAACAATAGTTATATTGAATTTATTTTGAGTGTATTATTTAATATTAGTAATGCATGTAATCATGATGTTTGGAAGTTATACCCTAATATTTGGATTATACACAAGACTTAAGAAAACTTCTATAAAATTTTTTGGATTAGGGAATTCATGCCTCATATAGATCCCAATAGCTTTGACTTGCACAAAATTTTATTTTCTTCTCATGACCATGTAATCTGATTTTTTAGGGTGGAGATCAAAGTTTTAATATGTAATTCTCTTAAAAATAGGTTAATTATTAAGGAGGACATGTGTCCTAAGATTAATTTACATAAATAGAAATCACATAAAATATTTTGGTTCTTAGGGTTACTAGTGTAATAGGCTTTCATAAACTCATTATCATCTTATAGGTCATATGGAGACCAATAGGAAATTGTGAGTAATTATCATCTATCATACTATTCTTTAAGAAATAGACCATACCTGAAGGTAGGAATTTTATAATCCAAGAGTTTTTCACCCAATTAAAAATCTATTTGTAGTGTGGATTATGTTTTCTCAAGATCCATCTTTAAGTTCCTATTATCTACTTTCACCCCCTTACAGGTTTCATAATTTTTTTTCTCAATTGGCCACGATATCATCATAATATAATAGTATTTACACACCATAGTCCACTTGTTATTTAGATGCCACCATTTTAAATTTTAATTAATTTATTGAATTTTATTTATTAGGAAACTAAATGTTAGTTGCCCTAACTCATTCTATAAATATTGCATTTCTTATTCCTTACCTTGAAATTTTTTCTGAAATAATGTTATTGTTTCATGGTTGCTTCTATGCTTGACAAAATCATGGCCTATTGTACTTGATCTTCCTCATCATTATTTAAAGGTTTATCTTCTTCCTCTACAACTAGAGATTTTTATTTATTTAATTATATCTCAGATTAATAATATGTAAGGGGGTTTTATATAATTTCCTCATCTAAAAATACTTATGCCATGGTTTCTAATTTCTCAATACCAATTGAGGGGTATTCCATAACCTCATCTTCTATTTCTTCTTCTAACATCTTTAGAGATTTAGGTTTTATTCTTTATTGAGACTACTAATAACATCTAGAGCAATTTATTTTTACATCATCTTCCTTAGATAGGATGAGTCTTATTTTTCTCTTAGGTAGGATTTTTGAAATTGAATTTTCCATTAAATTCTTCCTTCTTGCACTTCTCATTAAAAACCTAGGTTGAGATGTCTTCAGAGCTTCTTCCTTTGCATCAAATATTTACATGATGTGTATTTGGTTAGTAAAATGTTCTAGAGTCTCTTCATAAGTCACTATAGATGTTATTATGTTTAATTTCCTCTTCCTCACTAGTTTTGGAGATGGCTCTTCAGTAGTAGTTTCCTCCTTTGGTCCAAATCTAGGTGTGATAGAGGAGTATAAAGGTATTATTTTTACTTATATTTCTTATTCAAATATTTTGCATACATGTTTCCATCTTAACCTCTCCATATAATATATTTATAAATTTGTTTGGGGATATGAGTATATTCAACCCATGATGTCTATGGAGGCTACACCTTGTACATACTTTTCTAACATAATCTTAATGGATCCATAGAGAAAACTTGATAAACTGACCTTCCATTCAATTTTATGTACTTCTTTCTTTAGATAATTCACAATTTTCATTGCATCCTCGCTAATATAACCATATTTTCCATCATAAGTAAATCATTTGATGACCCAAAATGCAATAGTCCCCCATGGTTTTGGTAAGCTTTTTTTTGGGTCCAATAAGCTACATACTCAAAATTTTCATAGGGGGACCCTCTTTATTTAACATACTTATTTCTTGTTTCTATTATTTATTTCTCATATGTTCACATTTATGAATGATACATAAAATACTTGATATGGATTCATATCTTAAGGTAAACTATGCCACATGGAATTATCTTGGAACATATTAAAAGTTTGATTTTAAGATAAAAATTTAAGAATATTATAAATATTGAAATTCTAACATCATTTTGAGTTATCCACATGTTGATCAATTAGGTGATTTAATTGAAGAAAAATTATATATTGATCTTAATAATTGATGTTCCAAGATCATTCCATATGGCACCATCTTGGAGATCAGGGGAGTGGAAGGTCAAAGACAGTCTATAGAAGCTTTGAATCCATGAAGCCCCACAATGATTACACATGGTATCATTATGTTAACAAAGGATTTATAGGTTTTTTTTAGAGAGTGTATGTCTCTATTGGGTATTTAACACAAAGGCAATATGTGGTATCATCGATGGTTCATAGCTCACCCTAAAATTCTAAGCAAAAAATTGATTCTTGTAAATTAAAATGTGTAAAAGTTAGAGTAACCTCAAGATCATTCCATATGGGATGATCTCATTAAATTTTAACATATGATTTTTCTTAAAATTATAAGTGTCAAGGAGATCCAAATTCTCATGATTACAACACATTGTCTCATCTTAGATCTTTAAGGCAATAAATAGTTCTAAGACAATCTGACCCTAAAGTCCTATGATTATGACATGTGGTCTTATCTTGAGGAGTTAGAGTTTGAAATGATGAATACATAATAAATGTTGAGATATCCTAAAATTCATAATTTTATGCCACATGGCATGATTGTATAGATTTTTTTGTTAGAAGAAATGAGGCCAAAAATGAATCCCCAAATACCCTAAGCTCCATGATGAAGACATATAACACCATCATAGGAGCTAGAATGTGGAATATTTTTCAAATAAAAACATATTCAATGGTATAATATTCCCCATAGTCATGATATGATTTCAAGTGACACAATATTAAGAATCCATAGTTTACAAAGTATATAAAGTAGTAGAAAATCATGATGCTCCTAGAAAGAGAAATGTTTAAAGATGTCATGATTACCAAATCATATAGCCATGAATCATAAGTAAAATTTTATGGAAATGTATATAATTAAGTGATGGTTAAATGATATTATTGGCTTGATTGTAAATAAAAATATTACAAGCAAATAAGAGAAAATAGCCATAATAGATGAAATTAGATATTTTATTGGAGTAGTTAGAACATAGAACCTATTAAAAGGAGGTTGGAAAGATTAAGGATAATTTACAATGTAAGGTATAATTATTTTAAAATAATATAGATTACATCAAAAGGAATACATTTTATATCATACAAACTAGTAAAAATAAAAGTAATACAACCACTAGCTGGGATGACAAGGATAATGATTCAAGATGGAAGCATGACAAATATGAATTTTACTCACTATTAAAAGACATAAAGAAGTACATCAATAAAAATTAGTCCATTTTATACCTCTATATATATTGAAATAGTCTATTATTCTAATATTACTCTGTTATTTATAGATTAAAATAATGCATTGTTACAATGTTGTTATGTCTCTAGAATTCAATGAGAAAAGGATGCATCTGGAATGTGTTTTTTATCATGGGATAAGTCCATGTAATTATGAATGGAAAAATTAGAATGATAATTTATTTTTATTTATTTGTATTCTTACACATGATGTGGATTTTATTATTTGATCATTGATCAAACGGTGAAGATAAATTTCATATATATAATTACTTGATCATTAGAGATTGAAGTGTATTGGTTATTATCAAAGGTGTTGTTAGTTTTAGATAATGTGAATTCAAATGTTGAGATCACATAAGATGAATCTTGTGTATGCCAAAATGTTGTTGAAGTAAAATTAAATCACTGAAAGATAATATTGTAAGAGATAAAACATAAGTAGAGTATAACCCAATCTTTCTTTAAGTTGAAAAGATATCAAATGAGATGAGATTATATAGGAAAGTAAGTAACTCCTCAAAAAAAGGTGGTCAATAAACCCACAAAATAGACAAGTAACTCTTCCAAAAAAGGTGTTCAATAAGGACAAGAATAAATGAGTAACTCCCATACTCGAAATAACTAGTCAAGGGAGTTATTTTCTAATCACCTAATCAACCTGCACACATAAGCAAGTTTGTCCTTAATAGTAGGTAAAATCTAAGTGAGTAAAAAAATATCATTATAAATAAATATGGGAAAAACTAAAACCCATAATCTAACAACCCCAAATAAGCATAGCTTAGGTGGATAGTGTAAAAATGAAATGGGTCCCAAAACCTATACCTAATGAGGTACCCAAATAAAAATCAATCTCCCATAAAGAAAATAAAAGGAGAAATATCATAGGAAAAAATTCCTCGCAAAAGAGACATATATCGAGATAATAGGTTGGAATTCCCCCCTAAATATTATGTTTTTTTTTATGTAAACCACATCCCAAGAATATATTATAAGTGAATGAACTTTCTCTCAATGAAAGGTTTGGTAAAGATATCTATAACTTATTATAAATACTGGCAAATTATTAATTTGATGACCTGACCATGAATAAGATCCTGGATAAAATACATGTAAATCTCAATGTGTTTGGTCAATTGGTTTTGAACAAGATTCCTACATATCTATATGATACTTTGGTTTTTAGTATAGATGATGGTGGGCTACATGAAAGGAATGTAAAAATCAAATAGAATCCCTTGAATGTAGATATCCTCAGTAGATATGTTATTATCTCACCTATACTTTACCTCTATGGATGATATAAAAATAAAAAATTTCTTCTTATTAAACCAAATGATAGAAATAAAACCCAAATGAAAACTATAACCTAAAATGGACTTATAATTATAAGTATTGCCTACCCAATATAAATTTGTAAAACCAACAAAGTAAACCTCTATGCTAAATTTGTAATGAATCCCAAATTTGTAAGAACACTGCATGTAGTGCAAAGTCCTCTTAATTAATATCTAGTGTAACTCATTGGGTTCTTTCATGAATTTGGAGACAATTCCCACTAGATATGAAATATTAGGCCTCATATGAGTCAAATAAATAAGGCTACCAATAAATTACCAATATTGAGTGGTATTGAGCAAAGGTGTAGAAAATTTAACATCAAGCTTGACTCCTAATAGAAAGGGAGTCAAAGATGGATTAAAATTAGCCATGTGAAACTAATCCAAAAGATAGACAACATAATTAGGTTGTGCAAGTGAATCCTTAGATCATATTTTGAAATCTTAATGGTGAGAAAGTAATGTAGAAGACCTAAGTATATCATGTCAAATATATCCTATATAGCTGTATTCACCACTAAAATAGATGATGAGGAACTCTCAGTGATCAAAATATCATTAACATAAATGAATAGTATCACTAAAGAATCATCCTACCCTCGTACTAAGCTATAAAAATCTTAGGATAATAAAAATTAGGAGCATTCTTTTGAAGTTTGATGATAAAATAATCAAATCCCTTTATGGCTAACTTGATCTCTCTTATGGTGCTATTAATCTTAGTTGATGCATTAGTGGGTGAAAGTGTATCTATTATATATCTATGTGTGTGTGTGTGTGTGTGTGTGTGTGTGTGTGTGTGTGTGTGTGTGTGTGTGTGTGTGTGTGTGTGTGTTTATGTGTGTGTGTGTGTGTGTGTGTGTGTGTGTGTGTGTGTGTGTGTGTGTGTGTGTGTGTGTGTGTGTGTGTGTGTGTGTGTGTGTGTGTGTGTGTGTGTGTGTGTGTGTGTGTGTGTTTGTGTGTGTGTGTGTAAGGATTAAATATTGGATTTCACCTTTGACACACTCCAATTTAAAATATCACCTTGCTCATAGGCCTTAGTCTATAAAGAATGAAAGAGTTATTTCAAGGTTCTTTACTGGTCTCTGATTTTATTTCTAAACACATTAACATTTCTCATGATATGCAACCTTTTTGCCTTGACTACTAAGTATACCTTAGCCATCATCTACTCCTCATCCTTAAATTTATTTAGGTGTGCATCTATCACCAAGGCTTGGTTGTAGATGTGAACAAAGATTATGTTTGGTACTTTGGTTCCTCCTTCAACTTTTTGAAGAGATACTCCACTTCTTAGAGATTTTTAGATAGATCCTTATTGAGTAAGACACTCTAGTCTTACTCTTCTTCTTCTTCTTGTATCAACTTGGGTTGTATTCTTGAGAGCATATATTCTATCAATACACAAATCTTATCAACCTTTAAAATGTTTAAAGTGTTAATGTTGACCAAAAGAGATGTCTTGAATGCCTCCATGCACTCACAAGAATGATTCAATTTGAACCTATTGGCCTACACTTCTTCCTTGGCTTATTTGAGGAGTTTCTTTAGTTTCCTCACTTTGCCATGATTTATGATATTTTGTTGTGTTACTTCCATGGCCATTTTTATTAGCACATTCCCAAATTAGATTGGGTTCATGGTGAATGGGTTAATAATAAGGAATTATTACCCTTCTTCAAAATATTCTAGGTTTAAAGTAGCATCCTTTGATTCCTCTAATTAGGGCTCATCCATGTAATGGTCTAACATAAATGAGAGTTACTTATACATCATTATTGTGGCAGATTTTGGGGAGGGGCATAGTTTTGTATAAATATAAATCTTCATCCCCCTAATTATTTTGTGTCACTTCCCTAATGTTAAGCTCTTTATCATCCTTTTTGATGATAACCTTCTCCATGTGTACTTATTCCTCTTCACTAGTACCACCATTCTCTTCAACATGCTCTTATAAAGAGTCACTTATCTGGTCCTTAGGGGTTTATTCAATGGACTTCTCCCCCTCATCCATTTATTCATCTTGGGGCTTCTCAATATTTACCTCAAGGGCTATTCCTTTCACACCAGGGTCCCCTTATTACTATTGGTGCTCCTTAGGTATATATTTTTATTGATCTAAGCCATCAATATCACATTATTTTTGTTCAGACACCCCTTCACTACTTGGGTGTGTCTTCATAGCTTCCTCTACTTATCTGCTAGGGTCACTTGTCACCTATTTATGTCAGGAATCTAGAACAACAAACATGCTCTGATCCCACTTGTCAGGATGCGAAACCAGAAGCATACAATTGATTACCAAACTTCAAGCAACTTAATATGCGGAAATAAACCAGATTCACCAAGTAACTAGAATTCAGAATAACACAGATATGAGAGACAATACACAACTTGTATTAACACTTTATACAGAAAAGAATACAATAAATAAGATGCCACTTCTTCTCCACCACCTTACAGAGGTTTCCCACACCTCAAGTGAACAGTAATTCTTCTCCCCAAAGCTCTCCCTCTCACAGGTCACAACACCCAACTCAAATATAGAGTTGGTGTTCACCTCCCGTGCCCCATGCACACCACAAGTGCTCCACACACTCCACAAGCACTCCACGTGTTCCACAAGTACTCAAGGTAATTCAAGTAGATCTCCCATGAATCTACAACAACCTGCAATTCAACAGACCATACTTATGGAAGGAACTCCCTTGCCTTCCTCTCTTGCTCTATCCGAGTACACACCTATACTCCAAGTAGATCCTGCCTGATACTGCTCCCTGTTGTGTTGCTGTCTATATGACCTTGCACACCTGCAAATCAAACAACGGTTTTTGTGCACCTGTGAACCTCGACCTTGCACACACATACACCTGCAGATCAATGATCTTACTTACCATGTAGATCTCCTATATAGGCCATGCAACTGTGACCAAGATCCTACACTCCTGAAGAACCCAGCTGGCTCTCCAATCCAGCACCAACACACCTGGTACTGAGGCACTAGGAGGAACGCACCATTGCTCTACCTCACACACAGAAGGAGCTTATAATTATGCTCTCTTACTCCCTAGCACACTTTTCCAATAAAACCATGAGTCTATTATATAGATCTCATCCAAACAATAATTAGACATCTAATTACAATAATTAGATCCACAGCTCTCAGTCTAAAAATAGATCTCTTCATGCAAACACTTGGTTCGTTAGCTAACTGCCCGTAAATAGCTCACAGTCGAACCACACAGGTGACCGACGTCGGTCCCTGTCTGCCTGGAGGTGACCGACGTCGACCGATATATGACCGACGTCAGTTGGTTTCCTTTGCTATCCTGCCGACATCGGCTGATCATACCGACCCCAACTTCTCTGCAACTCAGCAACCTTCAGCAACCTCCTCTCCTGTTTGCATCAGTGAAGCTTTTAGCTCCACAATCCTAACAATCTCCCACTTGGAGATAAACAGCTGCACTGTACTTGTACCTGTACCCCGTCTAATCTATTTCCTGGTTTGTATCCCTCTTCAAGCTCCAACCTAAAGACAACACACCACACAACCTGTGATGTACCTCCTGTCATCCGAGTATCCTGCCACATCTGAACCTACAACACCTGTAGTGAAGTCCTGACCCTGCATAGCAACACCTGCTGCCGGTCCCTCTCAAAAAACCTGAGAACCCACTTCCCTGAATTGGCTCATAACTCTGACAGCTCCCACTGCATGGGAATACTCAGGTCTATACCAGACCTCATGTGATTTTAGACACTGTACCTGTCCAGCCCTTAGTGTGCTCCAGTTCTGCATCCCGAACCTCGCCAACACCTGATTCACATCAGCTCCCACTCAAGACAAAATCAACCTGTGATCTCCATGCCTCCCATGTCCAAGAATTCCGCTGCTCAAAACTCCTCCTGACATGCCACTGAACTAATCTTACCCTTAGCTCAGCAAAACCCTGTATGTACTAACCTGCTATAGCAAAACATACCGTCCACATATAGTAACAGAATGATGTCATGACCATCATCCTCCTGGTAAGTCAAACCACAGTAGTTACCTGACACTGACTGAAGCCATGCTTCATCCTCCCCTGTCAAAACCTTTACCACTATCTTGTAGCTCCTCAAGACCATATGCCCTGGTCTTCCATCTCACGTATCCATTCTCTCTATTCTTCTACTAAGGAATCCATTTGTCTCTGTGTTTTCATCCAGCTGGCAAACCTACCAAAACTCCCGTCTGGTTCTGTATTATAACCCTGCCTAGCTCCCACCTGTTTCCTGGATCCTTCCTGCTTTACAATCAGCAACAAGTATAAAGAAGAGGAACACGAATTTGAGGGCCTACTTACGTGTTTGAGACTCCTTGACAGCATGCTGTCCACCCAAAATTTGTTATAGTGACTGACCTCAGTCACTCCACAGTCTACATCCGACCGACGTTAGTTCCATGCATTTGTACCTGACTACCAGCCTGTCAGCGCTGGTGTCCCTGCTGCCGACGTCGGTCCTCCTGACCAACATCGGTCTTACATACTGCCGACGTCGGTCCCATGACCGATGTTGGTCTTACCCTGCCCGACACTGCTGACTTCAGTCTACACATGACCGACATCGACACCTGTCTGTTCGACGCCGGTTCCTCCTGACCGACGTCGATACCTGTGTTCGCCTGTGAGTGATGACTTTTTACCTGCGAGCTCCTTTGGATCAATCTCCATGTCCAAACTGCCCTGCTCAGATGTATCTAGCCTCATCCACTGAACTCTGTCCGCCATCTCCTCCAAGAACACCAAGGCTTTCCAGTTCTTAAGCCTGTCAAATATATCTGTCTTTCGCTTAAGAACATGCATCTCCTTCCTGCTCATGTGACCAAGCCTACGAAGCCACGTCTCTGCAACAGAAGAAGAATCAGTAATATAAATAAGTAGATAAAGTATACTTGTTTTCTTACCACCAGCTAATTCAAGTGCTACCGCTGTGAGAGTTCTTATGCATCTCTCATCACCCAATCTTTCTGAAGAAATTAGCCATATCTCCAGACCTGGGACCTGCATGACCTTCATCAACACCTGTGTGTTGGCTGCTTGCAATTTCAGCTTCACTTCCCCTTTGCCAATTCTTTGGCAAGGCTTACCAGCTCCTCTACCTGGGGATGCATGGAAAGAGGCAACTGAATCTTTTATCCAAGAAACCTACAAACACATCTGGTGCAACAACACCTACTACATCTGTATCTTCAGTTTCTTCATGCTGATCTGTTACCAACCAACAATGTTCTTTTACCTGCTCTTTCTTTCCATCAGACCGTGAGTAATCATCTGTGCTTTTCAACTCCTCCATTCTTAGCTTACTTTGATCTGCCATTGCTCTACTCCCACTCAATCAGAAACCCCTGAGAGTGCCCTGTAACAAAAACACAACCTGCTTCCTGCAACCTTAGCTCTGATACCACTTGTCAAGAATCTAGAACAACAAACATGCTCTGATCCCACTTGTCAGGATGTGAAACCGGAAGCATATAATTGATTACCAAACTTCAAGCAACTTAATATGCAGAAATAAACCAGATTCACCAAGTAACTAGAATTCAGAATAACACAAATATGAGAGACAATACACAACTTGTATTAACACTTTATACAGAAAAGAATACAATAAAGAAGATGCCACTTCTTCTCCACCACCTTACAGAGGTTTCCCACACCTCAAGTAAATAGTAATTCTTCTCCCCAAAGCTCTCCCTCTCACAGGTCACAACACCCAACTCAAATACACAGTTGGTGTTCACCTCCCGTGCTCCACGCACACCACAAGTGCTCCACACTCCACAAGCACTCCACGTGCTCCATAAGTACTCAAGGTACTTCAAGTAGATCTCCCATGAATCTGCAACAACCTATAATTCAACAGACCATACTTATGGAAGGAACTCCCTTGCCTTCCTCTCTTGCTCTATCCGAGTACACACCTGTACTCCAAGTAGATCCTGCCTGATACTGCTCCCTGTTGTGTTGCTGTCTATATGACCTTGCACACCTACAAATCAAACAATGGTTCTGCTCACCTGTGAACCTCGACCTTGCACACACATACACCTGTAGATCAACGATCTTACTTACCATGTAGATCTCCTATATAGGCCATGCAACTGTGACCAAGATCCTACACTCCTGAAGAACCCAGCTGGCTCTCCAATCTAGCACCAACACACCTGGTACTGAGGCACTAGGAGGAACGCACCATTGCTCTACCTCACACACAGAAGGAGCTTATAATTATGCTCTCTTACTCCCTAGCACACTTTTCCAATACAACCATGAGTCTATTATATAGATCTCATCCAAACAATAATTAGACATCTAATTACAATAATTAGATCCGCAGCTCTCAGTCTAAAAATAGATCTCTTCATGCAAACACTTGGTTCGTTAGCTAACTTCCCATAAATAGCTCACAGTCGAACCACACAGGCGACCGACGTCGGTCCCTGTCTGCCTGGAGGTGACCGACGTCGGCCGATATATGATCGACATCGGTTGCTTTCCTTTGCTATCCTGCTGACGTCGGCTGATCAGACCTACCCCAGCTTCTCTGCAACTCAGCAACCTTCAGCAACCTCCTCTCCTGTTTGCATTAGTGAAGCTTTTAGCTCCACAATCCTAACAATTTAATCACTTATACTTCTGGTCATGTACTCAAGGGTACCTTTGGGGATTTCTTTTCTAACTTGTCCTTCTTTTATTCCTTGTCAAGTTTTCACTTGTCTTCAAGAACCAAAGCCTAGATTATATATTCATCACTTAGTCCCATGTTCTTGTAAGCCACTTTTTTCTCCTTAATAGTTTCAGGGGATGCTAGGGAAGCCTTATCCTTAGATGTTGATGTTGTTTTATTTGGTGGGATATTTAGCAAGGTTACATTGGAGGTAAGGCTCATCATTTCTTTTGTTACATTTAGCACAGTATCCATACTACTTGACAGGGTCTCCTAAACATTTCTAACACAAAGTTCCTCTTCACCTTCCTCTATTTATAGGAAATAAGTCTTTACCCTATCTTCTTTAGTATTTTAATCTATTATGAGAATTAATACTACCTCTCTTTCCATATCTGTAAGGGTCTTGGTAGGGAATTCTATAAGTCCCTTAGTCTTTTTCCTTGGATGCTTTCTAGGAGAAACACCCTCTTGTTTGACTGCCACATGATTCTTTGGGGAAGGTGGCACAATTTATTCCTTAGAGGATATTTTAAATTATATGCACTCCATAATCTCTTATAATTTCTCACTTTGCTTCCTTAGGAGTGATTTCACTTGAAATTTTAGAACATCCTTTCCTTCATCACTAGCTAGGAAGGGGTGATCATCATCCTTGCTAGGATATTTTTCCTTCTTGCATATATTTATCTCATAGTAAAGGTGGAACATTATTCCATTTATTATTACCATTTAGAAGGGATGGATGTCAAGTCTGTCAATATCATCCTCTTCATCCCTAGTTTTCTTGGCTCTAGGGTGCATAAATTACTACCTCATCATACATTTGTTAAAATCCATGACCTTGGCTTATATATCAATTTTTTACACATTTAGGATTCTCTTTAGCACCACAATGAAGTATTTAGCTAAGAACACATAAGGTAATTAGATATAACCTAATAGATTGTCATCTATGAGTGCTAGGCACACCACACATAAGTGTTTCATCATGGTGAAGTTTTTAATTCTTGTGAGTTGTAGAGGGAGGTCTTGTGGGATGTTTCATTTCTTTCTAAAGGCCTCCACATATCTGTCAAACCACCCTTGAACTCTTATTTTGTACTAATGTGAGAAGATAGGGGTAGATTATGTCTTAATACTTAATCATTGGGGACTTGTGGTTTGGTGAAAAAACCCATAGGTGGTCATCATTTCCATCTATCACACCTATCTTGTCCATCACCATTAGGATAAGCATGTATCCCTATCGGAAGGTCTCATGCATCCAATGGAATCATTGTGCATTATTAATGATCTCTTATATGATAAACTTGAAGAGGTTTAAAATTTATCCATGCACCATGTGGTGGGAAATTCAAAGGAAGATATTACTTATATCTGACCACTGGCCACTGGGGCAAAGTTTGGCCTTTACCAGGTGTGTTTTTTCCCTTATGCCTAGGTCTTGGATGTCCTTGATAGGGAATACAAATATTGAATTAGAGTATCCAAAGAACTTGGAAAACCTCTCTACCTATACATCATCTTCCATCATCTCTTATATGTCCACTCCTATGCCATGTATCTTGATGATTCTACTTATGTGGCTTGCATAAATCCTCATGCACCATCTAACAAAATAGAACCAGATTCCATGCACCCATGAGAGAAGGAAATGTACCAATTTTTTTGGCTTACCAAATCTTGGAGCTTAAAATGTTGTGTTTTGTTCATGGTTTATAAATTCTCTAATGGATAAATCAAAAATCATGGTACCTACCTTGGTCGTCTTACTTGTGTCTACCATCTAGTCTTTATTCAACTCGTACACATTGTTGCCTATCCTATGGTTATGGTATTTGCACTTACATACATGGGTGAAGGATAACCACTTTTACCACACTATGACTTTTGATGGGTAATTTATATCTCTATATTTGATATTTACACTTGCATATGAATCAACCTTCATGACACTAACTCCCTCTACTAACTATGCCTCAAATTTTATGATAGCTACTTCTCTCACTACTTTTGATTTATTTTCATCCCTATGCACTTATAGTACTTATAATCTTAGTATTTTATTCCCATATTAAACCTACTACTCTTGAATCATATCCAATTGATCCCACCAAAGCCAAAAACTATTATCTACTTTATAGACATGAAATGTGATTATGCATTCAAATGTTGAGATCAATGCCCTGTTAATGGTGGACTAGTTATCCTTTTGAAGTCTCTGCTTTCCTTTTTCTCCATCAACTTCTCTCCATCTACCTCATCTTCTCCTTAGGGTGAAACAAAATCTCCTACTTGATATTTTTTTCACACTTAGGGAGGCTATGGGGAACTTGTTTCCTCTCTCATAGATTTTTTGCATTTGGTGGGTTCTTCTCCTTGCTTTCTTCTAATCTCTCAAAAATGAAAGTAAAACTCCTACCTCTACCACCTATAGTTTTATGCATTACTCTCATCTAAAAAATTGATGGTTGACATCATTTAGATACTTTAAATATGTTAAAATTAACAAAATATACTAAAATCCAGTACCATCTACTCATTAATGCATATTTTTATTCTTTTACCACCATAATATTAACTCTACTAATAGTTTATTTAGGTAAGTGATAGGTAATTCAAATGATCACTTACCTCTAATTATTAAAGTGGGTGCCAACTATCAAAATGTTCACTTTATTTTTCTTTGTTCATCTTGGTATGCCCTTTGCATTTCTTCTAGTTACTTGGGTGTATCACTTCACATTTATGTGATTTAGCCTACTAGGTTCCATATCTTCTCTAGTGATGGACTTCTTTTAAAGCATGTCTCATTTTCTTGGTCAAGTTATCTATGCTTTATTGTCTCTTACTTTGGCCTCCCATACCCCATACACATCCTTGTGTTGGTCCTTTAGCACCTCTTGTTCTCCTTGTGGTCTCTTATGTATGAACACCTTGTGTTCTTTACTTGTTAATTCATACTTACAGTTTACTTGGTAAACTTCATATGTGCATAGAAACTTAGGGGACTAGTCTTAGGTACTTAAAAAGTGACTAGGTTTGACTCACCTAACTAGATTTATGTGGGTGTAAGCACCATAAATTTTATAATATGGTACTAAAATAACCATGCTTATTCAAATAACACAAAATAAATAAGACATAAGGAAAATAATTGGTTCATGCCAATTTTATTATGGTCAAAAGATAATGTGACCAATTTTTTACTAGAAAGTTGTCATTAGATGGTGTAAACACCATCTTAGTGATGGTATGCTCAGGGAGAATTTTACCTATCAATGTGCATAGAATTCATGCATAAATGTCCAAAATATTGTGGATAACATAAGGTCCTATCCATTTATTATGTAATTTACCTAGCTCTCATAGGTACATAGAATCATATAACAAGACCAATGTAATTTTTGTAAACACCTTGTCTTTGATGTGCTTATCATACCATGTCTTTTGGTTGGTCTTATCTATTTACTGAATCCATCATGCTTGGGAATGTATCTCATCTAGTCTCTCTAAATGTTCTAGGCATGCGCTTAAAGACTCTTGGTCATCCAATAAACTAATATGCATGATGCACAACAAGGGCACTAATAACTCCATAGGTAAAATTTCATGTATGCCAAACACCAATTTGAATGGTGTATCCTTATTTAGGCACTTGTATGTGGTGCAATAGGCCCATAAAATTTTTGACACATGGTCATCCTAATCCTTGCAAATAACATCACATATTTTTTTGAGGCATGTCCCTAGTATTTTATTGAATGCTTATGTGGTGCCATTATCCTAGGGGTGGTAGGATATAATTTAATGGTGCACCACCATATAATCAAAAAATATGATTTGAACTATTTCATTGATGAAATGCATGTAATGTTCACTAGTCAAGTTGAGCAAGCACCCATACCTATTGATAATGTTTTCCCAAATCAATATTACTAGTGTGATATCTATATATTCTTTGGTTGGTGTCACTTTAACCCACTTGGTGAAGTAATATGTAACATAAATAATTTAATTTGTACCTATTGACCTCACGATGGGAGTAATAATCCTAATAAAATCAATGGCCCATTTTTCACATGATGCCTAGGTAAGGATGGGTATGAGGGGAATATCATCCCAGTGGTTTGGCATTCTAGTGCACTAGCAAACATCACACATTTTGTCATATAATTTCACATCTTGAGACATGGTTGGTCACCATAAGCATAATTGTATCACTTTTTATGTTGTGTTATCTCTAGCATAATGACCTATAGTAATCCCCTTGTGTACCTCTTAAATTACTAAGTCTCATTCATGATCTAGAACACATCAGTCGAATAGCATCACAAAAATACACTTCTTGATATTCAAAGAGCTTTATAACTATTGGCACCTTTCAAACATTAGACACAAATTATCATAGTGATCTTGTACCAATCCATACACTATCCAATCATATAAATATATTTGAAAGAACTTGTGAATTAATTCTTTGAATGTGATGATCACCACCTAGGATAAAATGGCTAGCACATTCTTTATCCCAATGGGAATTATGTTATACACGAAACATACCCATCAATCATAAAGGTGGTTTTGGGCTTGTACTCCTCCTTGATCTAGAATTGATCGTATCCTAATAATCCATCATTAAATGTGTATATTTTTCAGCCTATGACACCATCCAATACTTCATTAGTGAATGAAATTATGAAAGGGTCGATTATGCAAGTGTCATTCAACATTCTATAGTTAACACAAATTCAAATTCACCCATTATTTTTGATGTCAATGACCATGGGGATGACCAATTCAAATTCTTACACTGGTGAGATAAATCTTATGGCTATCATACCATCAATATCAATCTTGACCTTGGTGAAAATATTTGGGTTCATTATATAAGTCTTCTTCTTGATGGGTCTCACATCATTGACTAGTTTAATGCTCATCTTCCTAAGGGATGGGTGAATTAATTTAATATATTTATATTTTTGTAGGAATAGGTCTTCGAATTCTTTTAAGAGATCAAAAATATGTGCTAATTCTATGTCAAGCTAGTAGGCACCCACAATGTCAATTTTGGGTTCCCCTCTAAACTGATATATACCTTGGTACTTTTTAACAGTGCCTGGTAGGGTTCATGCTTCTATTGGTGTGAATCATCAATTTGTCTACTTGTCTTCATTTTTTCTACTAGAAGATGGATAGGGTCTTCTTCTTCTGGGGTGTTATCCTCAACTTGGTGCACTAACTTATTTTTTCCTTCCAAATTATTCTAGTTGTGAAATTTCCATGTGTCATCATCTTCATCACTAGAGTCACTATTTAGAATTTATTCTTCAAAGAAGGTTGGGAGTGTTAACCCCTTTTTTCCAAACATGTCCCTTAGGCAATCTTACAATATAATAGTATTTATGAAAACTAACCTTCAAACTATCTATAATATCTCAATTAGTTCAATATTTAATGAAGAAAAGGAGAATGTATGAATAAACCACTCCTTAAGGGCATTCCAGTATATTGTTTCATGGTACATATCATTTACTACATACTACACCCATACCCAGGTCTTTAAGGTTTTATAAAAGGCATGTACCCATAGATTTATTGGGGCATTTTCACCATAAATAGTCCATGTTTATTTATAAATATCTACATGATTTATGGGGTCAAAGTCACTAGAGTAAGCTGAAATGTCTAGGTCATAGTTGTTTTTTTCTAAATCTTGTTTAAATGGTTTCCTTTACATCCTTTCAAGATGGTAAACTAGGCTTCTACACTACCCACCAATAAATGGCAATGCTCTTCAATGTGTACACTAGTATGCCCATTATATCCACCTCCTTTGAAATGCACAATTCAATGTCATGGACATAGTCTTCCATAAGATTTCTTCCTTCATATCTTGGGAGTGTAGCAAGTTTTCCCTTAGTAATGCAAAACACTATTTTTCCCTTTTCTTGGCATAAGGGACTCATATATTAAGAGCATGATCAATATATATCTAGTTTGTCTTTACTAGTCTTGGTACCTTTGCTTGCACCAAGTGACACCATCATCTAGTGGTCTCATATGCTTCCTTAACCCATCAATTTCAAGCAACATCTATGGTGTCCAAGGCTGATTATCCATCTTCCCAAGAGAGGATCCCTTGATCATTTTGCTCTAGAGTCTTGATGCCTTACACTATGATGTTATAAATATGGTTTATTTCATCCTTAATGTCCACATTTTTTATATAGGGGGTCCTTGTTCATTTGAAAAAGGTATAACTACCCTCTTCTTTCCATTCTCAAAGGTCATGTAAGACCTTGTAAAGTTCATATTTGCATCATTTACATAATCCTATAGGCTTCCTAAAAGCACCAAGTAGTCTATATTAACTCTATTATTTCAAAGTTAGCCCAATATTTAACACCCTTGATATCTAAAACTACACTCTTTAGAATTATAATAGGATATACTTGGGTCTTATTGTCCAAGAATAGAACATGAGGGGAAGGTCTCAAAGGTGGGCTATCCATTTCTTCCCAAGCAATCTTGGCCAAGATGTTGACCTTGATGCTTGTGTCTTGAACAACCTCACAGATAAACCATCTATCAATAGTGGCATCCACTAGGTGTTCTTGGTCATATTTATAATTTTGAGTATGTCAAATTTCTCACACCCTCTCCATGCATGGTGTGGTAACCTCAACTTCATTTTAACCTACATGTTTTAGGAGTAATTTATTTAATAGGGGTAGTATACCCTCAGTCTATAAAAGGCATAGGATCTCAGTCAATTATTTTGCTTCAGCCTCTTGACTATCTTACTTATTTTTAAAGGTGATAACCTATGCTTCTAGGTCCCATGATAATTTGAAATCCCCTTACAAGTTTTGGATTATGCCCATATCCTATTATAGTACATCTTTCTAGCATGTTAGGTTTAGATATAGTGTATCTTTGGTTTAAAGCCATGTTATGCATTCATTTCAACCCTTATCCCCATACTTGAGGCATAAATTAGGTATAGGTGTAGATGGCAGTTGAGTGGTGAATCTACTATGAGTAGTTACCTACACCTTAACTTCTACTATGTGTAGGCTTTGCCTTTAGGGTCTATTTTTGTATCTTCTACTCATACTTGATCATCCCTATACCCTTGTCTACATTAGGCATTTATTGAGTCACTTTTTTGTAAATTTCAAGGCATTACTCAACCTTATTGGACCCTCAATAATACCCACAAGTGAGATGAACAGGGTAACCACCTTGATAATTCTCTTCTACGCCACACTTATAACATGAGCATGATGGGAAAATTCTACCACTTCAACCTACACCTCACCTTTTATAACCTCATTACATCCAAGCCTATATTATATTAGACATATCCATCATTCCATTAGTTTACTTAACCCTGAACTACTATTTTAGCCTGTCACATAAACCTTTCCATATTTTCATGCATTTCATCAATGACCCAACAATAAAAAATGGTATAGGTGTAAGCATCACACAAATGACAATAGATGGTTGTGTTGACTTAGCTAGCACATTATAATAAAGGATAATTTTTCATGTCATGTGATTCCATGCACAGATTTTATGGTAAGATTTTGGAGTTGGGATTTCATGGATGCCATTTTTTCCTCCATAAATGGAATAATCTTGATGTGTTCACTTTCAACTACCTCAGGTCTGAGCATAGATTCAAGAACTTATCAAGGGTCTGTAAAAGTATTCATAAAAACCACTCTTCAAAATGATATGAGGAATCCCCCAATGAAATAGTATGCATGTTGGTAAGGGTGAATATCATATGGGAGCTTTGATAGGAGAGTTCTGAAATATGCATCATATAAGGACACACTCTCTAAGAGTCCTTGGGTAATTCTTTTAGCATGGTGATGCTCTATTTTTATAACTTTGGGATGTCAAAATCCTTTAGGAATGTATCCTTTATGGTATCATAATCAACTATGGCTTGGTTGGGATCAAAATTTCCATACTACGCATGGGCACAATCATGTAAAGTGGTTATAAAATAAGTATCCTTGCATTTTTACTAGGTTATGCCTCACATGCACCCCTATAGTTCACATTTAAGCACATGTTCTACAACATTTTCCTTGCCATGATATTTTATAAGTTACATAGCCATTTCATAATAGATTTACTATGGGGGGAAACTAGTACTTATGGTACCTGTCCCCTTGGTTACTATCCTAGAAATAGTCCTCCAATGCCTCTAGCCCTTTAGGTAGGTGTTGGCCCCATTATTATTATTTGTGCATTTGATTTCATTGGTGTCATGCTACTTATTTGTGGCATCAAACCACTTTTTGAGAGTTGTTTACCACCTTGTGTTTCTAACATCAGCTATGTTGGTATGCTTGTGTTCAAGTTCTATTGTGGTGATCTATCACTCAATGGTCTAGAGGTAGTTATGCTCACCTCCTTGTATGGAATAATATATTCAATAACAAAGTTACAATATAAATCTATAAAATGTCTAATATTTAAGGCATTGGTAGTGTCAAGAATCACTTTTGTACTCTCTTCAAGTGAGGGATCTAGTATGTGACCAGGCACTATAGGTTCAAAGGGGGTATGTTCATCAAGCATATTTATAATCACTAAATTATATAAGAACTCAGTGAAATCCACAATTATCAATTGTCAAGCTTGATATATTATTTCATTATACCTCTCTTATTTCTGCCCCTATTTTTGGAGAGATCCTTCCCCATGTGTTTCCTATTCTCTATGGGTCATCTTAGCACTTACAGGTGCCATATCCTTCATCAATTAATGTAATCTCTTATTATAGGCTTATATTCTTAGATCTCAAGTGTCAATTTTCTCATCCCCTTCTATTACACCTCACCCACACATTCCCTTCTTCCCATTTATGTAGTTCATAAACAAAAGGATTTTAGCCTTTTATTGTGAAAGTTTCAAAACCTTAATCAACCATTAGCTTATTGATATTTGTGCCAAAATACTTCACAAATTTACCTTTAAGGTCACATAAGAACTGGTACTCTACTTCATCAAGGAATGAATAAGTTGATACTACAAACTCAAGGACATACCTATCTAGATCTCCTTGCCACCATTTATCCACTACTCTATTCCAAGTAAAATCTAGGATCCTAAGCCTCTCTAAGTATTCCTTTGTCCAATCATAGCACTTTCCATAGCTTCTTCTTCTTCTATGGGTTGAATATGTAGCCAGACACTTGTACACATGCTTAGGTAACTCACATAAAAAGACCTTGTATAAAGCATCATATAGGTTATCCTAAACACATTTTTTGGCTTTTATCCTTTGAAGGTTGGATACTTTTATGCAAAACTATTTTCCACCTACTGAAACCAATACTCAATGTTTTTGAGATAAATTTGGTACATAATTCTATCACACAATCATCACAACAAAAGTTAACATGGATCTTGACAATATAACCAAAATGTTTTAAAATTCTAGGGGTGATTTATTGTAACCAAGTGTAAGTATGGGATAACTCCCTTTGTGTTCAACATTTAAACACTCGATTGCACTGACATCAATCCACATAAGTCACAATCCTTATTCTCTCACTTAAAGCATAACTAAGAATTAATTGGGGCCCACATTAGGCTAGTTGTGCCATGGCATGAGGATTCACTAGGGGGACTTAAGCAATACATCAAAAACTTAACTGTGGGGCATATCCATACATACAAGCCTATAATCATCTTCCATGTAAAATTATGATGATGTGAAGAACATTATAGATACTTCATTAAAGTAACTAAACCATCAAAACACATTATCATTAATTCACATAATTAATCAAAAGTATGACATCAAAAAACACTTACATCCCATTAGCAATACTACAAGACATGCAAACCAAACACACTTAAGTATATTTTAAGGAAACACCATTTATCATTTTTCAAATTCCATATAAAGAGTTTATATTAAAAATCATAATACTAACAAACTAGAGGCTCATAGATGAGCTTGGGCACATGTAAGTGGAGCTAGAGTGGTCTCCATTCTATTTTTAAGCCTTAATAGCCTCTAGAGTAGAGTTTACAGAGCATGGTTTCAAATTCATTATGCTATACCTTCATTTTATTTCTTTTTCCATTTTTTATCCTCTAGTTTGAGCTCCTTATATAAGCCTTTTAAGAGTATCTTTACCAATGTGGAAGCTTCACACTACATGCTAAGCTAGAGTTTTGTCATCATAGACACCAACTCTATGACCTTGAAATTCCTATGCTTCACTTACCATTTGTATTTAGATATTTTTCAATTCCCTTAATATCTAAGAGATGATTAGCCATTAACTAGCTGGCATAAGATTTATACTGCATCCTCCAGCTAGATACCAAAACTATTAGGCTAACCACCTACCAAAATATCTAGATTCACCAAGGTGGATGTAAATTTTGTGAAAAAACTCCATTAATAGGTTATGGGTCCAAAACTTATTTTTAAAAATAAAGATCTCATGATTTCAAAAGATAACAATAATAAAGAAAAAACTAGACATATGATTACCATAGGTGGTTCTAATACCATATTATAGATGTTTCCAATTCTAGATAATGTGAATACAAGTTTCAATATCACACAAGACAAAGCTTATTCACACCTCAATGTTATTTAATCAAAATAATATCACTCATACAATATTACAAGAGACAAAAAATAAGTAGAGAAAATCCCAATCTTTCATTAAGTTAAAAATCTCTCAAATGAGATGATTACATATAGGAAAGTAAGCAAGTAAATCATCCATAAAATCTGCTCAATAGACCCCCATAATAGACAAATAAATCCTTAAAAAAATGTTTTCAATAGGGCCAAGACTAGATGAGTAACTCACATACCCAAAACAACCAATCAAGGGAGTTACTTCCTAGTCACCTAGTCAACCTGCACACATAAGCAAGCTTTTGCATGAAAGTAGGAAAACACCAATTGAGGGAAAAAAAACTCATAATAAATAAATATGAAAAAAAAAGAAAACCTATAATCTAACAGATATTTCATCCCATTTCATCTTGGAAGTGGTTATAATTAGTGATTTTTTCTATGATTTTTCATATCTTTTCTTTAAATTATGGTTGTGAATCAAGGTAATGGGTATGATTTCCTCTCCTATATAATTTTTTTTACCATTGTAAAGGGTATGATTTTATTGTGCCAAAGATTTTCTAGAATTTCACCAGGATTATACCTATCATTTCCACTCTATTTTATTTCCTTAATTTATTACGAGGTCAACAATTTTTCATAAAACTCTACTAGAATTATGTCAAGATTGCACTTGCCATTCTAATTTATTTTGTCATGATTTTATATCAGAGGATGTTCATTTGAGATAATTAATATATTCCAATAATTTGTTTGAATCCTAGTTTTGTAAGTGAATACGTAAACATATTATGCAACAACTAGTTTGATTGATTTTGAATTCTCATTATGATTATTTTTAAGCTTTCATTAAGTCATTGTGTGAAATATATATAAGATTATGTGTTTTATTTTTTTGTTAGATATTATTGTTAGAGATTATCTTTTACATGAGTATTTATAATTTGATATTTATCAAGTGGTAAATATAATTAGTTAATTAGTTTGTTAAAATATTAGAATATTGTCATAAATAATATTATGATAATAGATTAGATGTTATTCATTGATAGATTGAAGGGATATGGATCTCCATATTTACATGGTATACACTCCTTATATATATGTAATTGTGTTTAAATGAATTATTAAGAGATTGTAAAAATATTATATCAATTTTCTTTTAAATATCTTTGTGTTTGGATCTTTGCTTTATTGTGCCTAAATTTGAATTAGTTTCAATATCTGGTGTTAGAACATGATTTAAATCATGATGGGAGTAATGTGAGAGAAGTTTTGATCAATTTTTGTTGACTATACTATAATTATTTTTCTCTCTTTATAAATTTGTTTGTTGCTCATCATTTTTTTAGACCTGGTATGATTTAATCTTCATTTGACCTAAGCTACAAAGTCTATGTATATACATCATACTACAAAGTGTAGATCTAGAATATTGCATTGAATATTTATCACTTTATAGATTTGTGTTGAACTTGAACTCCTTTTATATGCCTATTATATTTTATAATATTTTTTATGAATGACATGGTGGTGGAGTTGGTGGTCTTGGTAGATTAAGAAGTCTTAGTAGCCTGACAAGATATTAATACTATGTTCCCTTACAACTATCAATTTTTTATTGTGGATTTACCTATAAGATCACGTTGTGATATTAGTTTAATTAATTAATTTAGAAATTTTTGGTAGTGTATGTTGTTTGAACCTTGGCATCGGTGTGTTCTTAGTATTTTATGGTATGTTTAAATTTATTCCTATTATATAGCTATAGATCTAACCTGGTCTACCATTGATAATCAATTGGAATATATTTTAGTTTAAGTTAGTACGACATGCTACAATTATATACCTAGAATAAGAAGATTCAAAACTTGAATGTCATTAAACCAATCTACTCTGCATATAGTCTAGAGCTAAATATTGTATTCAACATCAACAAAATACCTAGGTTCCTGCATGCAATCAGCCATGTTCAATTCATGTCATTTCACCATATGTTTTTGAAGTACCTTGGCAAACCAAATAACACAAATCACATTTAGATAAATTTTTGGTTATAGTATTGGTTTACCTTGACATTGGATCCTCTGTTACTCTACTCAGTTGTGTGAGTTGGTATTTTTTTCATTTTTTTTAGGTCCTAGGTATCGGTATTTTAGGTTATATTGAAATTTATTTTTTTAATAATATTTAGGTTGGTCAAAATTCATAACTTAAATGTTGTTTTTTAAATTAATAAATTATTACCTTATTTTTTAAGTATTATATTTAAAAATTTATAGTTTGATGTCAAATCGTAATTTAAAAATAATAATAATAAAGTGTTAAAAGTTTATATTTATATTTATTATTTTCAAAGTCATATTAGTTATAATGTTTAGTTATTAAAAAAATTTATTCTTATCCATTGTCAAAAATCTCAAAAGTGTCAAGGTTAAATTCATAATCATTTTTATGTCAATGGTGTTATTTAGTTTGTCAAATCCAATCTTAATAGATTTTGATTATGAGTCATAAGTTAAAATTCATCGAGTAAATAGCTAAGTCAAATGTCAAATATGTCATTAATCAAATATTTTATTATAACAAATGCATTATCACTTATATACGATGTTCTGAGCCATATGTCTAACCTATGGGGGGATTTCTACTCAACAAAGTTATGCATTTAAGCTTCATTAATTTTTCATTTGATTAAGAAACTTCTTCAACTAAAGGCTAGAGGATAAATAAAGGAAGGATGTTTTTAGAGCCTCTCATTAGTCACCAATGATGGGGGCGAGAATGTTTTACTGGCATTTTGTGTGGTGTGTTTTATAGTTTTTGTTATGTGTTTTCAGAATAAGAATAGAATAATATGCCTATTCAAGATATGTAATTAGTGTGAAAATTTAAAACATGATTCCCTAATCTAAAAACATTGTGAAAGGATAAAATCACCAGTGTAATTTAATTCATAGATCTTGAAAGGGTTTGTGGTAGAGATCCAAAAATCCACAAGAGGTGAATAGTGTTTTGGTAATAATTAGGAGAGCAACTATTGTAGAGATCTTGTGACTACCTTACTTTTTTATGGAGATGATCCCAAATGACACATCCATTATGGTCATGTAAAGTAAATATAGGACGTATTCCTTCACATAGTATTTTTCATGTGCAGTAAGATTGTGTCAATAGTATGCAAACCTAAGAGTATGTAGTAGCATACAATTTTGTTCATTCTATTCATGTCAAATTTTTTGGTAAACCTATAAAACCATGGGAGGAGTTAGCCTTTATTTTTATCAAGGTCATCAACCAAATAGGGCATGCTACAAGGGGTGATCATACTATAGATAAGAGTGTGAATGTTTTTGAAAATTTAAAAACTAGGGGGGTGGCAAATGTTAGGGATTGACTTTTACATGAGTATTTATAATTTGATATTTATCAAGAGGTAAATATAATTAGTTAATTATTTGTTAAAATATCATAATATTTTTATAAATAATATTAAAATAATAGATCAGAGGTTATTCATTGAGATATTAAAGGGATATGGATCTCCTTATTTATAGGGTAGACATTCCCTATATATATGTAACTGTGTTCAAATGAATTATTAAGAGAGTACACAAATATTATATCATTTTTTTTAAATATCTCTATATTTGGGTCTTTGATTTATTATGCCTAGATCTGAACCAATTTAAATAATTATTAAATATATGTTCACATTTTCATTTGAGTCTTTCTCATTAATTTATTTAATTTTTGAAAAGCTATACATGATGCTGAGTGATATAATTATAACCAAGCATAAATTCCAATTATTAACAATAAATTTTTAGATTTTAATCAAAGAATCACCCCTTTTCTCACCTACACTTTCCTTATCTTTTCAATTTTTTTATGATAAGATTTCATACTCATTAGATTATAATTTAAATATATTTTTAAACAATATATCAAACCTATGGTTTTAATAACCCCAAAACATTAGACTATCTTAATTCAAATAAAATATTAGTTAAACCTCTAGTGGTGATAATTACCACTCACCCAATTAAACATTTTAAAAATATGTTGGTGTTTGGTTCCCTAAAATATTCCTAAAATTGAGGCTACATTTATCCCATGATTTTTAGACTCTTTTTGTCCTCTTAGATCAACTAATTCAATAGTTGCATTCATAGTGGGTGATAAATTTATCCCAACATAAATTGGTATGATAAAGAAGGCATAAGGAATTTTTTTGTTTAAGATTCATGTATTATTAGTTCTTGTAACTCATCCTTTATGACTCTCAACTTTTTATGTGCTTAAAACCCACATACATAGAAATTGGTGTTTGTCACTCTTGAATCTTATTCAAAGATCACATGATTTAGAGCTAGGTTTGGTCATAGATGATTAATTTTTTCTCCTCTTAAAACTCATACATACATACATACATACATACATACATACATACATACATACATACATACATACATACATACATACATATATATATATATATATATATATATATATATATAAAATCAAGTTAGTGTCATCATATTAGTTTACCCAATCCAACCATACCCATAATCTATCACCAATAAACCAGTCCAAATGGATAAAACTTGGATAGCTAGATCAACTATAATTTTTCTCAATGATGTGCATGATTTGCCTAGATATCATGAGCATTACCTTAGAAAGTTCACGCCAAACACTAGGACTATATAATAACACATTACATATTAAAAAATTTCCCTCATGTTGCTTAATGTTGACCATGAAGATTTAGCTTATAGGTTATTCCCTTTCACCTTACTTGATCAGGCTTATGACTAGTTTCTTAACCTACATAAGAATTCAATTATAGGCTAAAATTAATTGAGTGACATGTTTTTATCCTAATTTTTTAAAGTAATAGATCCAATCATCTTATACCAGTATTTTTATTTACATGAGAAGAAAACCCAATGAACCTAGATGAAATTGTAATGCATAATTTTAAAATATGCATAGTATGTTAACAGCCTTACATAGACCAAATGCCCAACTAGCCTTAGAAATTTTAAAAACTAATTTAGATCTTTGGACTGCCATGTTATTAAGGAGAGATCTAATTGTAATTGATTTACCCCTTACACATGTATAACTAATAAAAATAGACATACAAATCAATCTACAAGGGAAAATGTTGACTCCCATTCCTAGTGTGATCCCAAACATGATAGTGTTGATCTTAATCTAGCCTACAAATTAAAATGTTCCAATGCCATAACCTCTTCCTATTATGAACTAGATTCCTCTATAACATGTTACCCCTAATCAAAATTTAGGATTTATAAATATGATAGTAATGAATCTATACACCATATTACAACTAAATTTTAATTTGATTTTAAATGAATAATACACTGAATTCAACTTAAGACCTAGTCAAACCTGAGCTATATATAATCCAAACAATGCTTCATAGATTAAGCAATTATTTACCAAAGTTGAAAAAATAAGAAGGTATCTTGAGTACTGGAAATTATGCCATAAATTTCACTTACAAATGTAATTACAGATATTTCAATATATATGGTAAACAAGGTGATTCTTCATCCAAAAAATTATGTGAGATCAATAACATGGAAATCACCCTACCTAGCTAGTGATATGTGCATAACATAACATAATAGGGGTAACATGATTTTTTTGAGTTTGTTAGATGTATAATCTAA
Source organism: Torreya grandis (assembly GCA_037957365.1). NCBI lineage: Eukaryota > Viridiplantae > Streptophyta > Pinopsida > Cupressales > Taxaceae > Torreya > Torreya grandis. Next base: position 445,959 of record JARHVA010003785.1, read on the forward strand.
TAAGAGGGGGGTGAATTAGTGGTGGAAAATAATCCAATTCAATTTCCAAACCCTTGTAAATACTTAAGCATTCAATATAATCATTCAAGAAGCATACAAATCATTCATAGCTATGAATAATGAACATAATTAAAGATCACATACATAACACAATATCTACATAGGAAACCCTCTTGGGAAAAAAAATCACTCTCAAACTTGTAAACACATGGACTACTATCCTATAAGATAATCACAAATAAGATATTGATCAAGTCCTTCTGACCTACACTCTTGATCAAATACTTTTGATCAAAGGTCTTTAGTGACACCCTATTTCAAAAGGAGTAACTACCCCTAAGGAAGATCAAGTCCTTCAAACCCCCCTTTAAAAGAAAACTTTCACCTTAGAACTGATGTCTTCAACACTTGATGATGGACTTCTTGATTATATGATAACTACAAAAACTCTCTATCTAAAAAAAGCCTCTCACATAGCCATGTAATAAACTCTTTCCTTCTTCACACAATCTACACACGTAAACCTCTTCACATATCCAAAAACTACAATAGCACTATCTTAATATTAGAAACATGATCTACAGATCATATACATAGTCCTTAATCTCCTATACTCATCAACTCAATAGTTGGGTACACTCACTCTCTTATACTTTCCTTTGCACTACAACTCTCTCAAATCTTTCACACTATTCTAGAAATCATCTTTGATTTCACTATATATAGTTATCATGAATTATCAATTCCACATTGATATTTATTAGACACAGTACATTCCTTCACCCTTAAGGCATCTCACATGAGTCACACTTAAGTACAACACACTTTTAAATAAGACTATGTCATTTTTAGGTCCTATTGAGACCCTTTCATCTCTTTGATACTTCTCTAAGCATAATAAGAACACATGACCACTTATAAATACATAGGTCCACTCATTATGGCCCCTAAGACATCTTGAAATGATCATAGTCACCTTTTCTCACCTTTAAGTATGCTCAATCAACCTAAATAAGGACCTTATACATAGGAAAACCATTATCAAAGATACAGTCAACTTATTAAGCATTGTTCACACTCAAGATAGACTGATCACACCTCCAAAATACTCACAAAGAATCCTCATGGAGTCTACAATACTCCCAAATAGTAAAGTCATCATGAGACATTGAAAAAACACCAAAATGAACTCAAATATCCTTCTCAAGTCATTTAAATAATAAGCATAAACACATAGTTAATTCTGAACATTAATATCTTTGACTATACATACTTCCATATCTTCAAATCAGGTTAATTAGATGTGGCACATATTCCTCTATCAATTTTATTTTTACTACATGAGAAATTTTTCATTCTATCGATATATATGGCCAAAAGACCAAACACTAATTTTTACCTTAGAAAATTAAAATATTCAAAAGGCAATGGTCCTAGTTAAACCTTGAATACAATTCTCACATCTCATGTCATCTCAGCTTTTGATCAATCTAGCATCATCAATATTATCTAAAATTTAATGCATAATACACAAAAGCCAAACATTAAATAGTAGTCACTATGACCTCATCTCATTAAATATTTAAATGTTGACCCCACACACTCTATCAATATCTATGGATTAATCAGGTCTATAATGATCAATGCTCACCATTCAATCAATCTATATGAACACTTGTTCATCATTGGATCTTTATGTTGTAATTTTGCTTAGTCATTAAACATCATGAACATGTCCTCATCTTGTTACTTCCTATCTTTATGGATCAATGTACATTTTTTATCTTACTTGAGCTTTAATTATTTCAAAATTTATTATGGGGACCCTTTCAATATGCCTATGTAACCATTTTTGAATGTTAATAACTTCTTTTGTGCTTACTCACACGATCTAAAATTTGGACCAGATGATCTCCTCACATAGGAGAATCCAACCATATAAAAAATAGGTCATAGAACCCTTGTGAATATGAGATATAATGACATTAATATTCTTTCTCAAAATATTTTATCATAGAGCCAATAATGTCAAAATCTATCTGGGAGACCAACTTTGCTCTTACATAACTTTTATTGTGCTTTAGTGCATGTTCTCAAATTTAGCAAAAAATAACTATGCTCAAAACTAAATAAAACTATATGATCATTTTATATTGACACCTTAACACATGAAATATATAACACCATTAAAATTCTCAATTGGATTTTCTTTCCATATTGCAAAATTGGCTAAGTATGGGAAAACATAGTCAAACTACCTAGGAGCCCAAATTTGCATATGCGTATCTTTTAATGCGCTAAATCACATGATGTAAAATTTAACATAAATAAAATAGGAAAAAAATGAATAGACACATATTATCATTTTTTCATGACACCTCCATTCATGTGAATTCTGACCTCATCAACATGCTTAATTGACTCTTTCTAGCCACATGAAAATTTGGCTAAGTATGGGAAAACAATGAATTATGATTGAAAAACCAACTTTACACCCTCATATCTTTGAATACACTTTGAATTATGACTTGAGATATTATCCATAACAACTAGGGAATAATTTTATCATAACCATATGATCAACTCCCCTTGACTCATTCTTATGTGGTAATGGTGATGTTATCAAACATCATACACATTCTACCACTAGACCAAACTATCTAAATGAAAATTATGGATAACTAGATGAATTATACTTATGCACACAAGATCTTAAATCATAGTTAACATATTAGGGACTACTTTTACATGCTTTAATCACCATACTCATTCTTGAACATGTTGAATCATGTCAAAACTAAAGATCAACTAAGCCAACATAAAGCACACTAAAACAAACACATTACACATTTTGTCATTATTACATAGGCTATCAAATCACTTCATCCACTAAAAAGGACACCTTCATGACATCACCATGACATCAATGAAAAATCTACAACAATCTCCCCCTTTTTCATTAATGTCAACAAACATCATATATAGCAATATACAACTCACCTTCTATCTGTTGAAGCACTCCCACAATAGCTATTTTCTCCCACTTTGACAAAATGATAAAGTGGGAAAAAACTAATCCTAAGGACCTAAAAATACTATAAAATATGAAATTACCATATTAAAAAGATGATACAAACTCCCCCTTACCTTGAGCTGACCTCTTCTTGCCTTGACAACATCATATATCTCTATGTCGACACTCTCTTCAATCAATAAATACAACTAATTAAGAAAAAAACATAAAAAACACTATAATATAATGAAACTCATAAATAAATGTCTAAGAGGAACTCCCTATAATAACTTTGAGTAATTTCATCACTTGAGCATCTTTAGATCTCTACACACCATTAGAAACCACCATGTAGGCTTACTAGCCTTCTCTCTCAAGACACTTCCATGACCAAAAAAAATCATGATGCCACTCACCAAATAGGAATCATGCATTAAACCATGTTGATAAATCACTTATAAATATTCATTTTTTATTTTTTTGTTGAAATTAAACAAAAGCACTCTTCTTCACACTAGGCCTATCTTAGACTCCTTGTAGCCCTACCTAGAACTTGTAGAGACCACACATTTTATTAGATATATATTTAGGACCTTAAAATTCAATTTTAGAGCACTCTCATATGCCCCCTTGAGCACACCAATTTGAAATAACTATCTAATCCTCTACAACATACTTCTTTCACAAACTTATTAGCCAATTAGACCTCTAATTTGATAAAAACTTGAATAATTTGAAACCAAAAACTTTAAATATTTATGAAGCTTGATTTGAAAACCCATTTGGCCAATTCAACATATTAAGAAGCCTCAGACCTCAACTCATAATGCAAACCACCTTTCTAATAGAGCCCAAAACCTAAGAATATTTAAAATAAACAACATCTACATAGCATCTTATAGGTAATGTCCACTTATAAAAACTCTTGTATACTTGGAGATAACCCTTACACACATCTAGACCAAGATTTGAGAGTCCACACCATTGGGAAAATTGACTTCCTATAACCCATTTTAGGACCTGTAAACTCTTAAGAATAAACTAGAAAAACTAAGAGCTAACAAAAATCTCCAAATTGACTTCAACATACCTTTAGATCATATAACCACCTAGAACATGCTATAATAATGTAAATATACCTTTCTATGTAGAAATATTACCTTGATAAATCATAAATCCTCTTTTGCCATTTGAGAACCTTTAATATGACCCTATAGATTGTTTCAACTAGAAAACACCACAACAAGATTTGATTCTCCACTTGAAAGGAGTCTCTTAAGAAACATAAATAGAGACATCCTCTATACCTAAAGGATATAAAACAAATACAAATCCTCATATTCCTCTTCTTACTTACTCAAATGATACTTATAGTTCTTCTTCTTCTTTGGCTTTATAAAAATAACTTCCTCAATTACTACAACATTCTCCTTTTCTTTTATGATTGGATTATCAATACATGGATACATCATAGATTTATGGCATAAATTTTCATTTGAATAATATTCCTTACATATTGGATCTTCATCACTAGGCACTTGTTCAATAATAGCAGATGTTCACATAGATTCATACCTACCCTAGAAAAAGCTTCAACTAACACCTTGGTATTTTCCTTGAGCTTAGTCTATTCAGTATCAACATGAGTAGATAATGAGACCTATTGGGACTCTTCAAATTTAGAAGCATTATTCACCATATCAAAGAAATTACTTGGACTTATAGTCTCATCATGACTCATACTTACCACCTTTGGTTTCCATATATTAACTTGTCTTCTTTCTTGCATTCTTGGAGCCTAATTGAACCTTTTATAAAATTTAGGCCTTTGTTTGTAGAACCTATCAATGTTATCTCTTTATTCATAATTGAATCATACCATATTTTTTACAAAAATCTCATTTTGCCTTACTAGATTTGGATAATATCTTGCAATGTGTTTTAGTTCATAATAATTACATCACTCAATATCTCTTAAAGGAAACTCTGCTTGTCTTACCTTAAATGGAAATTTTTTTGCAAAGTTTCCTACATCATGATATTTGATACACTCAAATTTTATTACACATTTTGACTTATAATTTCCATCATAGTTCCATGAAAAATCATTCTTAATGAGTCTTCTACATTCTCTAGTTTTATGCCCAAATTGATTACATGTATAGCAGTAACCATTAAAATTTACATACCTTATAGAATTTAGTTTTTTGATCTATTTAGTATTCATTATACCAACACCTTAATTCCTTATCTGATGATTTGTCTTCAATGGTTGATTGTCCTTATTCACATTAGTATTTATTTTATCTTGATTTATAGTCTTTGTTTCTTCTTTATATCCATGACCAATCTTATCACTTGCAAGATTTTTATCATTCAAAATTTTATCTAGATCACTTGAGCTATTTTAAAATCTCACAAATGACATAAAATTTCTAGATACCTTCTCTAACTTAAATTTCAATGACTTATTTTCAACTACATACCTTGCACATTCATCTTCTTTAGCTTTTAGTCTTGTAGATAGGACTTTCTATTGAAAACTGAGATGTTTGACCATATCTTCATGATCCTTAGCATCTTCATCCATTCTTGCCTCAAACACATTAAATTTATCCTTAAAGTTATTAAATTTAGATTTCATATTATTATTGATCTTCTTCTCAATCTTCAGTTCTTCATGAGCATTAGTCAATGTAGTTTCATAGTCCACCTCATCTTCATCATCATATAAATCACTCTTATTAGACACCTTATAACGTGAGAAAATTTCTTATTTAGCCATGGATAAAGATTCATATTTATCAGAATCATCATATTCATGATCATATTCTAAGTCACTATCTTCACTCTCATCTGATGTTCTACAATCTTCTTTGGTGTAGAGACTTTTTTTGTCCTTTAAGTACTTCTTGTTATCAAACCTTCTAAATCCCTTCTTGATTTTATCAGAACTAAATGTTCTCTTACCATCATCATGAAGTTGACCATGCTCTTCATAATCATCCTTCTTATACTTATGAGGGAACTTATTAGCAAAATGTCCTATCTCACGACAATTGAAGCACTTGAGGGGTAGTTTACCTTTATAATTACCTAAACCTATTCTTAATTTCCTTAAAATCAAAGCAATTAGTTCATCCTCATCTATATCAAAAATGTCATCCTCCTTGAGTTTCTTACTTTGGATCTTCTTCTTCATCTTCATTTAAATCTTGAAAGATGCTTCTTTCTTTTGTGGTATATCATCATTATTCCTCATCTCATAGGTAGTAATAGTGCCATGTAATTGATCCATCTTTAACTAAGGTCATGAATATCTTATATAACATAAACCTTTGGATCAAACTCTGGGGATAGAGACCTTAATACCTTTTGAATAATAGTAGCATCTTCAAGTTCTTTTCCAAGACCTCTAATGATGTTCATAATCTCATCAATTTTTTGTAGAAAAGATGCCACAATATCTTCTTCACTCATCTTGAGACTTTCAAATTACCTTTTATGAGTCTACAACTTTGCCAACATAACCTTTGAATATCCTTCAAAAATAGTCTTCAATTTATCCCATATTTCCTTGGTATATGTGTAATGTATTACTTTAGTGAACTAAATTTTTATAATACCATAGGTGATGGCATTCATTGCATTAGAGTTATTCTCAAACGTCTTCTTGGTTACAACACTAGATAGAGGAATAGTAGGAGAAACATAACCATCCAAAATAGATTTCCATACATCAAACCCTATGGACATAATTTATGTGTTCATCCTAGCACTCCAAAATTCATAATTGGATCTATTGAAAATTAGTGATTGATTAGTAGAGAAACCACCTTGCACATTTTGATTAGCCATTGGACCTTGGATCACCTTCAAGTTCTCAAGATTTTAACAAAGGAACTCACTTCAATACCAATTGTTATAGGTAAAATTAACTAAGAGGGTGGGTTTAATAAATGGTGGTAAATAGTCTAATTCAATTTAAAAACCCTTACAAATACTTAAGCATTCAATATAATCATTCATTAAGCAAATAAATCATTCATAGCAATGAATAATGAACATCATATAAGATCACATATATAAAATAATATCTACTTGGGAAATTCTCATGGGGAATACAACCTAATCTCAATCCTAAAAACACATGGACTACTATCTTATAATATGATCACAAACAAGAGACTGATCAAGACCTTCTGACCTACAACCTTGATCAAGTCCTTATAATCAAATGTCTTTATTGAAACCCTATTTTACAAGGAGCAATTTACCCTAAGGAATATCAATTCCTTTATACCCTCCTTATGAAGAACACTTCCATGTTAGAACTAATGTCTTCAACACATGAATATAGACCTCTTTATTATCTAATAACTGTATAAACTCTCTATCTCAAATAGGCCTCTCGCATAGCCATGCCACAAAATCTTTCCTTCTTCACACAATCGGCACACTCAAACCTCTTCACACATCCAAAAACTATAATATCACTATCCTAACATACAAAAATATCTACAAACCATACACACAGTCCTTAATATCCTCTACTCATCAACCCAATAGCTGGGCACTCTCACTCTCTTCTACTTTCCTTCACTCTTCAACTCTCTAAATTCTTCCACACCAGTCTAGAAAACATCATCTTTAATTTCACTATATATATAGATATCATGAATTATTAAGTCTACATTAATATTTTTTTATCCATAATACATTCCTTCACCCTTAAGGCATCTCACATGGGTCACACTTAAGAAAAACACACTTTTAAATAGGCCTGAGTGGAGACCCATTCAACTCTTTGACACTTATATGAGCATAATAAGAACATATGAACACTTAAAAAGAGATAGGTCCACTCTTTATGTCCCTTATGACATCCTTAAATGATCAAAATCACCTTTGCTCACTTATGTGTATGCTCAATCAACTCAAATAGAGACATTATACACAAGAACACCATTATAAAACATATAATCAACTTTTTAATCATTTTTCATAATTAATATAGATTGATCATACCTCCAAAATACTCATATATCATCCTCTTGAAGTCTAAAACACTCCCAAATATCAAACTCATCATGAGACATCGAAACAACACCAAAATGAGGTCAAATATCCTTCTCAAGTCATTTGTAGAATAAGCATGAACACATAGTAAACTTTGAACATTAATATATTCGAATATATACAATTTGATATCTTCAAATTAGATTCATTAGATGTGCCATGGAGTCCCCTACCACTTTTATTTTTACCAAATGATAAAATTCATCTTCTATCAAAAGATATGGCCCAAATACTAGACATTGGTTTTTACCTTAGCAAATTTAAATATTCAAAAGGAAAGGATCCTATTTAAACCTCAAACACATTGCTCACATCTCTTGTCATCTTAGCTTTGGATCAATCTTGCACCATCGATCTGGTCTAAACATTAATGCATAATCCACCAAAGCCAAATGTTAAACAATAGTAACTTTGACCTCATATCATTCAATATTAAAATGTTGACCCCACACACTCTATCAATCTCTAAAAATCAATCAAGTTTATAATGATCAATCCTCACTATTTGATCAGCTTGTATGAATTCCCACTCATCATTAGATCCTTATCATATACCTTTTTCTTAGTTGTTAAACATTATGCACCTATCCTCATCTCTTTTATTCTTATCTTTTTGTATCAATGGGCACCATTGATATTTCTCTAGCTTTATCTCTTTTAAAATTGACTATGGGGACCCTTTCAATATTCCTGAGTAGCCATTTTTAAACCTTAATAACTTTTTCTATGCTTACTCGCATGATCTAAATATACACTAGATGATCTCCTCACATAGGATAATCCAACCATATAACAAATATCTATTTTAATACTCACACGTGTGAGATATAATTCCATTAAAATGCCTTCTAAAAATCTTTTATCATAGAGACAACAATGTTAAAATCTATCTGGGAGACCAACTTTGCTCCTGCTTAACTTTTGTCATGCTTTAGCACATTATCTCAAATTTTACAGAAAATAACTATGCTCAAAAATTTTAAAACCCATATGAACTAATTATCTTTACACCTTCACATGTACAAGATATAACACCATCAAAATGATCACTTGGCTTTTCTTTAAATATTGCAAAATTGGCTAAGTATGGGAAAACACAGTCAAACTGCTTGGTAGCCCAACTTTGCCTATGCATATCTTTTGATGCACTACATCTCATGATCTAAAATTTAGTGAAAATAAACTAGGCACAAAAATAAACAAACCCATATGATAATTTTGTCTTGACATCTCTATTCATACAAATGTTGACCTCATCAACATGCTTACTTGGCTCTTTCTAGCCACATACAAATTTGGCTAAGTATGGGAAAATAATGAATTCTAACTGAGAAGCCAAATTGTCAACCTCATCTCTTGGACCATGGTTTGATACATTACTTGAGATATGTAACATAACAACTATGAAATAATGTGATCACAACCATATGACCAAATCCCCTTGACTCATTCTTATATGGTAATGGTGACATTATCAAACTGTCTGCTTAGATTTTTTACCACTATACCAAACTATCAGGATGAAAATTATGGATAACTATATGAATTCCACCTATGAACACAAGATATAAAATCATAGATAAAATATTAGGGACTTATTATACATGCTCCAATCACCATATGCATCTCTGAACATCTTGAATCATGTCAAAATTGAAGGTCAACCAAGCCAACATAGATCACACTAGAACAAGAAAATTTTGTACTTTGTCATTGTTAATTAGGCTATCAAATCACTTAATCCACTCATAATGACACCTCCATGACATCACTAACAACTCTCCAATATATTTTTGTAAAGTTTTTGACATTTTTCAAAAGGAAATGGACGAATATGAGGTTGTCTGAAATGATCATAATACTTCAAGTCATTATGAAGATCCTAATTCATTGAAACCCCCTAATACACCCCTAATTGTAGAGACATTAGAATTTATAATACAATTAATCTAAAGAAAATTCTAATGACATTCAATATTTCCAACAATACTAGAGAGGAAACTATACTCTTAAGAGTAGATCACATGAGCCTCTAACTACCTCAAATCTACTAAACAATGTTGTTACACCTCTTGATCCTAAATATATAAATGATCGATCTCCACCAAATCAAGGTGACAATTATCCCTCCATTATAAAAACAAGCTACAATATTATGGAATATATGATTAACTTAACTCTCCATGAATTGGCATAAATCATTAAACAAAGGGATTTCTTGAGTCTCTTATAGATACAAGTATTCAACCCAAACTTAAAGTTACTACTAATACCAGTGTCGTAATACATAATAATATAACTAATGTTCCATCCTTTTTATTAATAGTCTAAATAATTGGTAAAAATATGCATAATTACCTTGTTGATTCTGCTACCTTAGCTAATGTTATGCATGCAGGTATTTATTATATATTAGGATTGATTCCTATTAAATAAGATAAAGTGGTTTTTCAATTATAAATTCTGAATTCAAAGTTTTAGGAGAGTTACTAAAAGTTAATAAGTAGTTGGAAGTTAAACTAAGAGTGAAACAACTTATAGATATATAATTTGTTGAGATCCCAAAATCATACAACATGTCATTAAGTAGGGATTGGTCAAGATCACTCAATGGATATATGAAAAAAAATTGTTACCATATATGGCTTCCATGGAGCGGAGTGGAAAATAAAATCATAATTTATAGATAACCATGCATGAAGTTGATTATAACAAAGTAAAACATTGTTAGTGAGAAAGTCAACTTTAGTTCTACAGAGGCAATTGTCTATACTTTGATTATCAAACTATCAAATAATAAAAAGCTTTAGCAGTAAAAAAATTTAGGTATGTGGTCTTTTTATTTTGATGGAACATGTTCTAAAAAAGGATATTGAATAAATATGATATTATTTTACCCATATAACATAAATAATTTAATATCATATAGATTATAATTCTCATGTAGAAATAACATGTTAGAATAAGAAGTTTTAATTCTAGCATTACAATTTTTAACTAAGTATGATGTTCATCAATTATAATTCCTTGGTGACTCTAACTTAGTCATAAATGAGGTAAGAAATAAGTTTCATTTGAATATCTCCTATTCAAAAAGGTATAAACATTTATCTTGGGATCTGATTGAGTCATTTAATGCTTTCAACATTTTTATTGTTTTTAGAACTAACAATGCCATGGTCAATTCACTAGTTGTTTCCACTACTAACCTCATGTCATTAGACAATATTAAATTATAAAAATATGTAGAATTAGTTTCATGTCCATATGTACCTAATAATGTAAATAATTTTCAAGTGTTTGATGATGATAGACAAATTTTGGATTTCCTTTATAATTTTAAAGATTTCAACATGTAAGTGGTTAATGAGGATGAAATGAATGATTTGAATGAAGAACATTGTGATGCTGATGGAATGTTGAACCTTAAATATATTTATATTCTAAAGGGAATGATATTTTTATAAATATTATTCAACTTAGATAGGCATGTAACTAGGAATGAAAAGGTCATTAATTATAATTAGAAATTATGAATTATTAACATGGTAAATCCTGATCAACCTCTAAACATCAGTGTAGGACCTAAATGTAGTAATGAAGATATGGAATGGATGAAAATAATGTTGATCTATTACAAATATGTCATTTCCTAGACATATGGATACCTAAAGGTGTTTCACCCCAACATTATGACACATAATATACCTTGGAATCATGATTAAATACCATTAAATTATATTCTTGATCCACTTATCCAAAAGTAAGCTAAAATATATTATCATATAGAATAATCTTTCTATTGCATTATTTGGCTTGGGTGGCTAATCTCATACTAGTTAGAAAAAAATGGAGAAATTCATCTTTATGTGGATTTCAAGAACTTGAATCAAGCTTTGGAAAATGAAAACTATCCTTTACCATCTCTAGATGAAGTCATTAAAAAAGTTATTATATTAAATATGATGTCTTTCTTAGATGGATTCTTAGGTTACAATCAAATTTTAGTTGACAAAAATAATAGATCAAAGATAAATTTCATAATAAAATGGGGAATGTTTTCTTCTAAAAAATACTCCTTTTGGTTTGATCAATGCCATAACCCCTTTACAAATATACATGGATATTTCATTTTAAGGATTGATTGGTAATTTCATCATTGTTTACATGGATGATTTAATAGTGTTTTCTAAATGCAGGTCAGACTACTTGGATCTCTTATAAGATATTTTTGAATACTGCTATAAATTTGATATTTCACTCAATATAAAAAAGTGTATTTTAAGTGCAAGATAAGGTAAGATTCTTGGGCATGTGATAAAAAATTAAGTTATTTCAATTGACCCTAATGAAGCTAATGCCATTTGAAAAATTTAATTTCCAAATAGTAAGAAAGAACTTATATCTTTTTTTGGTAAGATAAATTTCATTTGTAAGATGATTTATGGTTTTGTGTAAATAGTTAAACCTCTTAATTCTATGTTAAAATAGGGAGCCAAAGTAGAGTGGAACCCTGATTCAAATAAATCCTTTCAATAAATTAAGGATAAGGTTATAATAGAAGAAGATTTTGATAATGAAAATCTAAAAACAAATGAAAATGAGCAAGTGGACCATGATCAAGTGCATGCAAATAAAATTTTTAGTGAATGTAATAAAAAAAACCTTGAAGATATTGATAATATATTAAAAACTATACTTGAGGCCAAAAATTCAAAAAAATAGTGGATACATCCCTCTCCTTTAACACACTACAATTCAATACATCTATTGGGGGCACAGATTATGTGTTTATACTTTTGTTCCTTAAAACTACTATTGATACATCTATTATGAACTCACCCATTGTTTCAACATAAACATTTATTTCAATGCTAATTTATACTCAAAACATGTTTTCATCTCCTTTGAAGACTACTCAATTGGCTAATCTAAATCCTAATGTTTTTGTAGTTTAAACACTCCTTCAAGTCATAAAGACCTTAGAAGACAAGGTTACAAACATTGAACAAAAATATTCAAAGTATTCACATTATATAGATTCAAAATATGTGTTGCATAACTCTCTTACACTTGAGATATCTTTGCACCCTTTGAAAACTAGTTTTTTTTTCACCTATGTTCACATTTTATGATGGTAAGGGTGATCATGAAAAATATGTTTGAACCTTCTATGCAACATGCCTTGATTATGCTTCTAATGAGTGAAATTTTGACCAAATCATTTCCAAGGATCCTCAAGTACTATGCTTTGAGGTGGTTTTATGACTTACCTATCCAATCCATGAAAACATTCAAACCTCTTGTAGATTAGTTTTTAGCACACTTTTATATTAAAATTAATTAAAAAATTTATTATGCTCAAATTATAAAGATCAAACAACAAATTGATGAAACTATTAATGAATATGTCTTGCGATATAACACAATTCTAGACAATATGATGAGTCCTAGGGCAAACAAAAAATTGTAAGACATATTCAAGTAAAGTTTACTCAATCCTTTACATGAATCCATTGATTTCAAGAAGTTTCAATATTTTGATTACTTATGTAAGGTCTTATGAGGCCATGAAATGAAGCTTATATATTTGAATAAGTTGAAGTATGTACTATACACACCAGTTGCATCTAAATCTAGTATAAAATTCAAAATTAAACCAATCTATATGATAAAACCTGATGATCTTAAGAAGGAAATAATCACCCTAGTTAACATAGTTACACAATAGGCTAATCAGCTTATCTTACCTAGTGCATTAAGGAGATAGTTTTCATGTTTATCTAAGCCTCCTACTTCATCAATCACATGGTTTCTAGAGTGTCATCTTATATATATCCCTCCTCTTATAGATGTTGATATATATATGCATCTACTCAAAGGATAAGATGCAAATGCTTATTGTGACTATCAACAAGGCCCTTGGCATTCTATGAATATATGTTTTACCTTGAGGCAAAAAATCCAAGATCTTAATGATGACAAAAACATTACATTTGGTTATCCTCTAAATGAATCAATTTCACAACCTAGTGATCACCATAAACAAAAAATATTTAATAATCCTTTGTAAGACCATTCCAAGAAGGAACTAGAAGTTAGAATGGTATATAATCCACATCCTCATCTATATTATTATGGACACCCACTAGATGGGGTTATTGGTACTTACACATGACATATACCTCCTATGGTTTAAAAACCTACTATTTCCTATGATGATAGTGAAATTAAGGATGATAACTCTGATCTTAATTCTCTATTCATTCGAGCATACCTTGATAAACACCCCATATGTAGTGTTATGATTGATAATGGTGAAAACAAAAATGCTTGCATCATTACATTACTTGTTCATTTGGGTTATACTCATCATTATTTACACCCATTTACTAGATTATTTAGATAATTTGATGTGACCTCACAGAAGGTTCTTGATGATATTGATCTACCTTTATAGGTTGGTCCCACACATGTGATACCACTTTATCAATTATATCTTCTACAGTTGCTTTTGACATGTTATTAGGATTACTTTAGATACATACTATTTGAGAAATACCTTCTATATTGCATAGGTATTTTAATTACATTCATGTCAATCATGTAATTAGTTTCTAGTGTTCTCTATGAGCATCTTATTTAATAAGAAAAATTCATACATAGGTAGTTAATAATCAAGCTTGTTAAGGTTAATCCACTGCAAAAGAGTAAATAATATTTAATCCCCTTTAATAGGTAGCCAATACCTCAAATACCCTTTAATCAAAGATTGATAGTGGGTTTCACAAAATCCTCATCTTTTATGAATCATATTCATATATCTATAGCATATAAACATATTCCTACTATTACTATACCAAAGAAACTATAGAGTACATCGAGATGGGTTACAATAACCCATATTCCTTTTATTGGTGTTTTACAACCTCAGAGTCCTATTATAAATACATCAAGAATAATAGACAATATAGTGATATATATTTCACCTATACATACTCCTTGGTAGTACCTATTGAGGTTAACATACCCCCATTCTTGAAAATGGGGAGCCTTGTTTCAAATTATGAAAATTTGTGCCTTAAATCAAATATTCATCTGATCAGAGTACCAATAGAATGTTTTTCACATTATATTTATTTGAATATCATCCACACCATGATTGTATTTTCACATTTACACATGATTCTAGTATGATCTTGTCTAAATTTGCCAACATTGGATCTCTATGTTTTAGTTTACAAGATTAATGGAGTCTCAATTGAACCAACAATATTTAAGGTTTCTTACTTTAATTATAATTTCAACCTTTGATTGATATTTGATATTTAATTAATTCAATCTATTTATAAATCATATAAAATCTTAGTCTAAAAATGTTTTAGCCTAAGTCTTTTAAAATATGATTCAAAATTACATGGGAAATTTTATTTAAATTTGTGCATGAAACACTTTATTATAGACTTAATTTAGAACTTTCTCCAAATTCTAAGTCATGTTTATTAATACAACTTAGACCTTAGGCTAAAATATTTATGATAAGTCATTTATTATCAATGGTTCAAGGGACTAATTAACCATGGGAGATATTTTATTATATTTTAAAAAGCTTAATCTAAAGTTTTATCCTAAGTTTTAAATTATATTTATTAATACAAAAAACCTTTAGGCTAAGGCTTTATATGTTTCCCAAAGATTTACTTAACTTCCATTTCTCATAGGAATGAACCAACCCAAAGGTGATAGGTGGTGAGATCTCAAAGCTTCAATATGGATTAACGACCCATGGTGAAAATTTAGAAGTCAACAAGTCAAGTGTTCGATCAACAATGCATGTTAACTCGAGCACCAAAGATCCAACAAAGTTCAAATGTTTGAAATACCAAAGAATTTTAAGATATCCACAAGAGTGACAAGTTTCACCATCTTGGGGGGTTGGTTAAAGATCCAATGAATATCATTAGTCAAAAATTCAATGTACAACTAGGACAAGCATGGATTCTCTAAGTGGTAAGATCTCAAAGCTTAAAGGTAAGATTTGATGGAAAGTATTTTCTCATATGGATAGTATTTGATGGAGTGAGTTTTATCAACAAAGAAGATCTAATAGTATAAAGTAAAGGGTGGATAATTTAATGAAGCCACATGACAAGACAAGAAGTGACAAGTGTTAATCCCATAGCTCATGATTAAATCTTGATTATATTTCAAAGATCCAATAGTGCAAGTGAAAAGTTGACATTTTAATGGGCCTAAAGATCTAATGGGATTATACCATGTGGCATAGAAGTGCCCAAGTGATGAAAATACCTTAGAGAGCCCACATATTCACCAAGTGGAATAATCTTAGGGGTTTTAATAGATATCCAATGGCTTGTGATAGAAGCTAATGATAAAGGGATGTTGAGATCTCATAGATTTATCAAGTCGCATGGTCATATTCCATCATGTAGATGAGGATATGATGGTGTGAGTCCTAGGTAGACTTTTCAAATATCTAGACCCAATGACGTGTTGACACATGTATTAGGGTTAATGATCACATTTTAGGATTAATAAATAGCTTAGTATGGGCACTTCCACATAGACATGACATGTTAGATTGCAAGGTCCTATCGACCTGAACTCACCTAAATTATACTTTTTCAAGACCAAAAAAGATTATCAGATTGAAAAAAATCCATGAAGATCGAGGATAAAAGAAAAAGGCTAAAATTGTAGAGTCTCAAATTCAATTTAGTTGAAATAGTATATTATCTTTAAAAAGACCCTATAAATCATTCAAAGGGAATATTATATGCTATAGAAATGGGATCAATATAGAACATATATATCTTTTAGGCTAGTCACAGTTAAAGAAGGTCATTGGTTCTGAAGCATTTTTAAAGGATACTTGTCTATAACACTTATCTAGTTGTATGTTGACACTTGTCTAGTTTCATGTTGAGAAGGAATGACCAGCATATCTCATGAATTATCTATATAAATAAGGTATTTTTAATTTTAAAAGGTATGGGGGAGTTATTATATCCAAAATTACTTTATAAACTTGGAGAAAGTAATACAATTAAGAAATTCTAGAAAGTTTGTCCAATATTTGTCTATGTATTTGCTATCATGGTTGCTTCCTCAATTTTTTGGTTTGATGTTTAGATTTTAATGGTTTTCATAAATTATAGACATGATAATATGAATTCATAGTTGTTAACTTGTGCTTATGGTAGGTTGATTGAAGGATTCTAGAATTAATTCATTTCATTTGCTTTGCTTATAGATGTGCTAATGTTATTTATTTGTAGAAGTAAATCATCAAATCAAATCTAGTTTCCCATTTTCATTATCTCACTTTTATTTAGACCGTCACATGGTATGTATTAGGATATGTGCTTATGAAATTTAACGCTATATATTAGTTAAATGCATGTCTTAATGAAATCTAAACTATGTCATAATGTCTAGGTAGAAGATCTGAAACACCTTCTGTTTGCCCTAGCCTTCTTTTTTCTCCTTTTCACCTAATCAATTTAGTTTAGATTCTCATTTTAAATATTCATGTTAGCTTAGGGTTTAGACTTTAGGTTTTAGACATCATTAATTGATCTTAGTTTAGATTAGTTTCATCTTCACAAAGTTTTAGGACCATGATTACTCCAAATAATAATTTACATGCTCATTTTGTGAAATAGTCAATTAATTTGGCCACTGCTCTACCATATATCTTAGGAAGATCATAACCAACAACTCATGTAATGGATTATATGAATCTAAAAATGATAAATGTTTCTTAAACACTATGTTGACCTAGTGATACATATTTACGCATCAACAATTTTGGCTATAGGAGGGTAGTTAAATCTTTGAAATTTTGTAGCATCTTTACTAATTTTGGTGAAATATATTCAAAGATTGTTGTATTCTTTGCATATTTGTGTTTTTTTAACATATTTTTGTCAAGATCATTGATTTTAATTATTTCAGACCAGTCTTTGATTTTATTTAGACAAATATATATATGTTCTTTGAAGTTTGATGTTTAATTATGATAAAGATAGATTAAGATCTATGAATCCAAGGAGTTTGAGATTCGTAATAGCTATTTTTTTCAAATATTTATTGGATCTCTAAAAATTTGAATTTATGTGAGCTTGAAACATGTAAAGATCATTCATATTTGTGTCTTTAGACACATATTTTAGATAATTTAGTTAAATATTGATGTCCTTTGCCACTATTTATACATATTTGTGAAAATTTACTTAATGTGCATGTCTAATCATCATTCATTACAAAGATCAGACTTACACATTGTATTTCAAATAGGGTTCAAACCTTTCAAGCTAGAACTACCACAAGTAAGATCATCATCAAGGCATGGCATGTTTAGGTTGATCTTCTGTCAATGTGCCTAGCTAGGTACATGACTTACCAAAAAATATTAAAGGTATTTTCCTTATTTTAGTCCTAATAATGTTATCACAACTAAAGAACATGTTAAAATATTCAAGGCTTCTTTGAGACTTCTAAATGTAGTCCATAAAGATGTATCATGTAGATTGTTTCCATTTATTTTCAAGGATGTTACATATGAATGGTTCTTTAACCTACCTAAGAATTACATTATCAATTAGAATAACTTTCATGATTACTTAATTGACCAATTTGGTAAAATAATCAATCCTTGTGTCTTGTACCAATAGTTCACCATAGTTAAAAGAGATCCCAATGAGCCCATGAGAGTCTTTAATGCCAGATGCTAGAAGATGTTTAGTAGAACCATATCTCCTTAATACTTGATGAGGTTATAGCCTTAGATATTTAAAAATATTATTTTGATCCCATGACTTCTATGTTTCTTGAAAAGTCTATTGAAGTCATAAACACCTTAGCATTGGCTTATATTGAATTTGTAATAATCAACAATCAAATGTAGCCTCAGGGTCAGCTTGCATATTCTATCCCAAATATCAAACCTAATTTATTATCACTAAATATCATTTCTAATTATAATAAGAGTGTGTATACCTTAAATTAGACACCAATATTTAACCAATTACCCTTTAGCCATGCCCATCTTAGCCAAAGTTTAGAGTTATTGAATAATGCTAAAAATAGATTTCATCCATAGGAATAGAGAGATTTAATGCCAACCACTAGTCATAACAATCAAGTTCCTAACCTAGAATCGCCAAATAATGAGAATGAATTTATACTTAATATGGTTCAAAAATTGAGCACTAATTTTCTTCAATTATAAAATCAAATGGGCAATACTTGGGAAAACTCCAACAAAAACTATACTTCTTGAAGGTTGAATAGACCCAAAAATAGGCTTCATGATAACAAAAAAAATAGGTTATCTAAGAATGTACATGAAATTAATCTTTATGATATAGGTCTAGTTGATCATTGTAATGTCTTTAAATTATAACAAAATGAAAACGATACATCTAAACTTGTGTTTAATCAAGATAATTTTACAAGGACATTTAGATTTGTAGGGACATCCAAATCCTTAATGATATAAGCATTTGATTTTCCATTTAAATAATAAAATGAACTTGAAGATGCTCTATAAGAAGTAATTGTTGTTTAAGATGAGTAGTCCCATGAACAATTGTTAGGTTGTGGAGCTAAAAGCTTCACTGATGCAGACATGGAGGAGGTTGCAAGATGAGTTGCTGAGTGTCAGAAGTCTTTGGCATTGGTCTGGCCAACCGACGTCGACAGGTAGGAGACAGGAAGCAACCGACGTCGGTCAGAGATCGGCTGGTGTCGGTGACCCCCAGGTAGACAGGGACCGATGTCGGTCACCTGTGTGGTTCGACTGCGAGCTTATTACGGGCTGTTAGCTAACGAACTAAGTGTTTGCATGTTTAGATCTATTTTTAGACTGAGAGCTGCAGATCTAATTATTGTAATTAGATGTCTAATTATTGTTTGGATGAGATCTATATAATACACTCATGGTTGTATTGTAAATTAGTGCTAGGGAGTAAGAGAGCATAATTATAAGCTACTTCAGTGTGTGAGGTAGAGCAATGGTGTGTTCCTCCTAGTGCCACAATACCAGTTGTGTTGGTGCTGGATTGGAGATCTATGAGGTAGAGCAATGTATGATCTATGAGGTAGAGCAATGTATGATCTATGAGGTAGAGCTATGTTTCCCCTAGAATTTGCCATTTGTTGAGGTCAACATACCCCCATTCCTAAAAATGGGGACCCTTGTTTCAAATTATGAAATTTTGTGATTTAAATAAAAAATTCATCTGATCAGAGTATCATTAGAGTATTTTTCACATTATATTTATTTGAAGATCATCTACTCTATGGTTGGATTGACACATTTACACATTATTCTAGTATGATCTTGTCTAAATTTTCCAACATTGGATCTTTGTGTTTTAGGTTATAGGATTAATGAAGTCTTAATTAAAGCAACAACATCTAGGATTTCTTACTTTGATGCTAATTTAACCCTCTGATTTATCTTTGATCTTTAATTAATTCAATCTATGTCTACATCATGTAAAACCTTAGTCTAAAAATGTTTTATCCTAGGTCTTTTATAATGAGATTTAAATTTACATGGGACAATTTAATTAAATTTGCATGAGGATAACTTTATTATAGACTTAGTTTATAACTTTAGCCCAAATCCAAGTCATATTTATTAATAAAACTCAAACCTTAGGCTAAACTCTTTATGTTAAGTCATTTATGACTAATGATTCATGGGACTAATTAATTGTGGAGGATCTTTTATTATATTTTAAAAATCTTAATCTAAAGTTTTATCCTAAGTTTTAAATTATATTTTTTAATACAACAAAACTTTAGGCTAAGGCTTTATATGTTTCATGAAGATTAACTTAACTTTTGTTATCCATAAGAACAAACCAATATTAAGGTGATAGGTGTGAGATCTCAAGGCTTTAGAATGGATCAATGACCCATGGCAAAAGTTCAAAATTTAATAAGTCAAGTGTTAGATCAATGGTGCAAGTTAACTCAAGAATCAAAGATCCAATGAAGAGTAAATGTTAGAGAATTCTAAGAGCTTTGTAAGAGTGATAAGTGTCACTAGCTTGGGGGTGACTTGAAGATCGAATAAAGAGTATTGGTTAAAACTTCAATGTTCATCTAGGACAAGCACAGATTTGTTAAGTGCCAAGATCCCAAAGATCAAAGGTAAGATCCAATGGAAAGCATTTTCTCAGATAAATAGGATCTAGTGGAGTGTTTTTTATCATAAAAAAATCCTAATAGTGAAATCAAAGGGTGGGCAAAGCCAATAAATGATAAGTGTCAAACTTGTGACTCATGATTAAATATTGAACATATTTCAAAGATCTAATGATATGAGTGAAGAGTTGATATTTTAATGAGGCCAAAGATCTAATAGGAGTTTTCCATATGGAATAGAGGCACTCAAGAAATTAAAATTCTTAGAGATCCCATGAATTCACCAAGTGGTACGATCTTGGGGGTCTTAATATAGATATAACATATCATGATAAAATTTAATGCTAAAGGGATGCTAAAATCCCATGGAGATACTAAGTGGCATGCTTGTGTTCCATCATGTAGATGAGGATTTGATGATGCAAGTCTTAGGTGGAATTTTCAAATATATATACCCAATGACATGTTGACACATGTCCTAGGGGAAACAATCACATTTTAGGATTAATAAATAGCTCGGCATGGGCATTGCCAAATAGACATGACATGCTAGATTGCAATATCCTATAGACCTAAAAGAACTTGAACTATACTTGTTTAGGATCAGTGAATATTATAAGATTGAAATAAATCCATGAATATCATGGACAAAATAAAAAGGTTGATATTGTAGAGAGTCTCGAAGTCAATCTACTTGACATAGTATATTCTTTTGAAAAAGACCCTGTAAATCATTCCAAAGGAATATTCTATTTTGTAAAATAAGAGAAATATAAAACATATATAGATTTTAAGTTAGTCATAGTTAAATAAGGTCATTAGTTTTGAAGCATTTGTAAAATGATACTTGTTTATGACACTTGTCCAATTGCATGTTGACACTTGTCTAGTCACATGTTGAGAAGGAATGACTAGTATATCTCATGAATTGTCTATATAAATAAGGTATTGAAAATTTTAAAAGGGAAGGGGGAATTCCTAGAGCCAAAATTACTTTTTAAACTTGGAGCAAGTAATTATACATAGTTTGTCCAATATATCTATGTGTTTTCTATCATGGCTACTTCCTCAGTTTTCTAGTTTGATGTTTAGACTTTAATGGTTTTCATAAATTCTAGATGTGTTAATATGAATGCAGAGTTAGTTGTTAACTTGTGCTTATGCTAGGTTGATTGAAGGATTATATATTCATTTCTTTTCTTTTTTTTCTGATATATGTTCCAATGTTATTTTTTGTAGAAGTAAATCTTTAAATTAAATTTGGCTTCTCATTTGCATTATCTCACTTTTCCTTAGACCCTTACCTAGTATGTAGTAGGATCTATTATTATGAAATTTCATGATATATATTGGTTAGATTAATGTGTGGATGAAATATAAACTTTGTCATAATATATGGGTAAAAGATCAAAAACACCTTCTTTCTACCCTACTCTTCTTTTTTCTCCATTTTTGACCTGATCACTTTAGTTTAGATTGTCATTGTAAATATCCATGTTAGCTTAGGTTTTAGACTTTCAGTTTTGGACATAATTCATTGATATTAGTTTAGATTACTTTCATCTTTAGAAAATTTTAAGACCATGGTTTATCCCAATAACCATTTACATGTTCATTTTATGAAACTATCATTTATATTGGCCACTACTCCACCATATATCTTAAGAAGATCACAACCAACAAGTCATGCAATGGATTGTGTAAATATAGAAATGAGTAGTGTTTCTTAAAAAATATATATTGAACTATTGATACACATTTAGGCATCAAAAGTACCACTAGTTTTTTTCACTAGGTACTGCATGGGGAGATACCTATAATAATTGTTTAGATGATATTATAGGATGATCTTGTCTCTTCTGAAAATTAAAAAACATTCAAAAATCCAAAAAAAATTGGCACCTAAATGTTTTATTAGATCCTTGGCATCTATGTTAGTTCCATGACTGAGGGATAGTATATTATTTAGTCCCCCACACACACACACACACACATGATACACTCTTATTTTTAGATGTTGATCTTTCCTTCTACTCATTTCACATGGACATTCATGGCATCCACTTCTTTGATCTTGATACACATAGGCTATATGATTTGATGATCACTCTACACTATCATGTTTGATCTTACATATGTACTTATACATGTCTTATCCATATGTTTATATTTCACATGATACTTGATATGTTATGCAGTTGACATTTTTTATAACATATTTGATCCATAGGCCACTATGACATGTTTATTATGGTTTCTTATGCTTTTAGTTTATACACTTCCTTGAGTGTTTTTATTGACATTGTCTATCTTGTTTGAGTATTTGAATATGCCTTTTGTATGCATCCCCTATGACTGCATTTACCTTCTTACACATTTAGATATGTCATTTCTTGTTTTATGGACATTTGAATATGTCATTACTTATTTTATGGACACTTGAATAAGTCATGTACATTTGATTTTATGGCATTTGAACATGCCTCTTGTTTGTTTTATCCTTGGACCATTGATTGTTGACTTGCTTTTGACTGCTCTTGTGTGTGTGCTTGTTTGATTTTTGAGTTTGTACTTTTACTATATAGATGTTATCATGATATTTATCATACATATTAGGCCTACATGTGATCACATTGGTTATATTTTCTTCAATGATACATTTACCTAATCATATTATTATCCATGTGACATGGTTTAGTCACATAATATATAATTATATGGTTATCTTATTCTTTTGAGATGAGGTAACTACCATGTACTATTTTTAAGCGAGGGGGGAGATATTAGTGAGGGAATAATTGGTAATCATGTTCTCCACACTTTTCCTAATTTACATATTGAATGGGATCATTTCATATGGACATGTATTCCAAACTCATATTTTGTATATTATATTAGGGGCATGATTTGGAAGCATGTGTTCCACATTTATTCAATATTTGGTACTTATACTAGTTTTAAGATTTAGTTGGGGCATATCATATGGACATGGCTTCCACACATTCATAGATATAAAATTAAATGGGTTCATGCTTTGGAATCATTTTATCAACATAAATTTATTATGGTACTTATATAAAATTCATAGATTTAATGGAGGCATGATTTAGAATCATGTTATACACAATTAGTATTCAACTTCTCCATTTTATAGTGGGGGAATGTTTTGGCAACATGTTAGAGATATAATCACTGAGAGGGGGGTGAATCAATGTCCTTATAAAATTTTAATTTTAATTAAATATATATTTTAATCATTCATAAAGAGACATCACCATATGAAAATATCAACTAGTCTAGAAACATAGTAATGAGAATATACACATAGCAATTATAAACACAATATATAAGTGGGAAACCCTCATAGGGAATAAAAACCACTAACCATAGTTTGGAAAAATATTTCTATAAATAAATTAATAAAATTAATTTTATCACCACTCAACTTGGAGCACCAACCATAGTATGTCAAGCACCAACTTAAAAGAGTCTTTAACAAGCACCCACTTGCAAGGAAGCACCAACTTCCTTTAGTGACTTAGCACCAACTCAACCACCTATTGACCAAGAACACACTAAAACAAGTAGACATTTTTCTTCCATCATTTTTATTTTTAAAATATTCAATATATTATGGTCCTCTTCTTTAGCTCTTCACACACTTCTATTCCTCTCAAAGCTACCTCTAAGTTTCTTCACTTTATTAGGTCTCTTTAAGACTGTTTAAGTCATATGACCTTGATCTCCATACTTATAAAAAATTTTAGATACTCATGATTGTATCTTTACACCCATTTTATGTTATAAATTACCTTATTATTCTCCTCTTTTTGATATTTTTTTCATTTTCATACTTTCTTGTATTACACACTAAAATAGGCCTAATTAGTCTTGATCTTATATAAGTCGTTTAATATCACACACCTTGGTAATAAATATATACTTACACACTTGGATTAAACTTAAAATATGTATTATAATATTTTATAAACATTAATCAACCAATAAATCAGGTTGTCCTTAACTTAATAGACCAAATTGTATTTTAGGCTTTAAGGAGGCCTAATTTAATTAGGCCTTCATCAAAGCATGTTACACTTTGTCTTTCTTGAAATGATTAAAAATTACACACATATAAATATAAGCTATTATATTACTCAAATATCCCTTATCCAACTTCAATTTATGTAAACAACACCTTTTAGGTCCAACCATCACTTGAACCCTTCTCAAAACACTATTCACAAGAGGCTTGTGCATACATAGAAAATCTATCTTAAACAACTGAAGCATAAATAAAATTTTGTTGAAAAACCATGGAATAAAATCACATATTAATAAAAATAATTAAATTATTTTCATCACAAAATTCATTATATTCTTCAACTTAGGATATATAGGCTCAAACTCTTCTCTATAAGATACTTACTCTGAACTGCCAACTAGCCTTAAAACATAGTCATGGAAACTTGAAATTATACCATATAAAAAAATTAATGGTATTATAATTAATTAATATTATATTAAAAATTTATTATAAAAATATCTAAAAATATATCACAATATCTAATGGCAAATATTGGTCTTGCAGACCAATTTTCTAACCTTCTCTCTCACAGTCCTTACTCAGCCACACAAGCCATTTTGGATTCAATGTTCCAACATATTAAAATTAATTCCAAGATTATTTGAAGAATTTATAGGTCACTCAAGTTTCAAAAAAAAATTCCATGTGTATTAAATAATTCAACTTATGGTAAAGAGCCTCCAACTCATCACTATAGTTTGCTTACCCATATTTGTCAGTTTACCTTCAAACATAGTCATGGTGACAATGACCTTCAACACCTATGTAGAAACTTAATATACTTATGAGGCATATATATTATCTTCTGATATTATTATACCAATATTAAATAAAAGGATACCAAGGAAAAATTACAATATCGGTCTTGCAAACCAATCTCATAACCTCACTATATATAAACCTTATTAAGCTAGACAAGTCAACTTGTGATCAACTTTAAAATCATATTTTATAACCTAAAAAAATTATATTCATCATTAACATGTCTTAAAATTATTTAAAAATGTATCCATGTACTTTTTTCATCCATATTCCATGACAACACATCCCTAATCATCTCCTCACTTTTTCTTGGGTTTCTCACTGTTTGCATCAGTAGGCATGTTAGTGATAGTTTAGCACCCCAAAGGGATAAAACCTATCTATAAACCATAATATACACAAAATATAGGTCTCAACCTTTATCCTCCATCTATTTATCAACTTTGACTTGGTCAAATATGATTGTTATAGTAATTTTGTGATAAATGAGGCCTTTCCTATATGGTCCACTCACTCACCTGAAGACTCAACCACACAAAGAGGTGACTTAGAGAGTTGAAAAAATGATCCAATCACTTATATATCCATTTCATAACATTATGGTCTAATTTTAACAATATGTTTCACATTGGGTCATTGTTAGGGTTCTTTAAGGGTTTAAACTATCTTCCAATATTAACAGTCATTCATAAAGCTTATCCCCTCATTATAGAAATTAATGCTTGTATATTTGAGATAGGACCCTTCCCCATATACCATAAATATCTTATTTCCTCATTAAAATGTTTAATATGCCAAAAAACACTTGAAAAACATTCTTGAGTAGATAACTCTTCATTCTGTGCACTCGAGAAACCTTAAAGCATTTTTTCATGCCTTAACCTTCAAATCTTGATTTGAAACTTCATGCATATGCTTAAAATAACTTTACTCACATTTATAAATGATCACCTAGTCACACATGCCTTGGAAACTAATCATGATACCTCATTCAACCATGCTTTCACCATTTTGTTTTTATACCTAAGTCTTCATACCTTATTAGGTCTTGAGCTGACCTTCAAAACACTTTTTAGACTATCAATACTTCACTAACATGATTTAAAAACATCTCAAATGATCAAAAACTATCAACAATGCTTATTATGTATTGATAATATCTCATGATGCCTTATTAGACTAGGCAAAGTCTAGAAATGATCTAGTTGCAGACTAAATTTGTAGGTCCTACCTCTATACCTTTAAGATTATTGTGAGTGATCCAATACCTCATATACCTACTCAAGTAACCTCATACAGTCTCTTATGCCTTTTTTCATCCATTTCACCAAGCCACTATGCTCAGACCTCCTTACTAGGACTTTACATGCCATGACTAGTGTTAGGTTACTCAAGTACTTTACCTTCATGACTCTTTTCATGCTCTCAACACCTTACTATCATTATTAACATCTCACTCTCATACCATACAACATATTACCATGATTAACCACTACCATACATCTTCTTACATGCCTAAGACCATTCATCTCACCAAGAAACCAATCCCATGCCTTTCAACACTTCTAAATGCTTATACACCTAACTCTCAAGCCCATACAATGCCAAAAAACTTCTCACAATAGATATTTCCTAATGGACTTGCTCATCTAGACACCAATGTTAAAATAACTACTTTATATCAACCTAATTCATCATGATTACACCCTCTTTCATAACAATAAATTACCACATCATGAATCAATGACAATAATGACAACACTTTACCAACAAAACATGTCTTCCACATTAGTACTTATATCAATTTTCATATTTATCCATATATAATTGGGGCATGCTTTGGAAGTATGTCCTCCACACTTACACTTATATCTGAATTGGCCAAATCACATAGTTATATGATTCAAATTCATAATTTTGGTAGAAGTCTATACATTGGTACCATTGTTATACATAGTTTTATAATGGGATGTATCTCAAGTGCATATGTCATGCAACATTTGCCTAATATTTCAAAATCTAAATCAATTTCAAATTCCAAAACCATTGCATATACTGATTCCCTACAGATTTTATGAACTTTATCAAATCGTTCTAATATAGTAGTTGGTTCACCTTTTAGTATGGTTGAGGTGATTAAATCACTCAATATTTGCATGTTTTTAGGTTGTACTTGATAATCCAACCTCACTAGGTTATATGTATCTTTGGATTGCATAGTTGAACTACTATCAACTACTAGGTGGTAACTCACTTTTGCTCCAAGGTTGGTATCATGTGCCTTTCAATACCTCTCTCTATTTACATGGATATATGTAATTTAAATATTTATCCTAATATTGATTTCATATCCTTACAATGATATATATTTTTAAAAACAAACTTTCTAATATGCAAGGTAGTTACATTGACATACAAATGTACTCCTAAAACTTTCTCTTTCAATTTCAGTCAATTTTAATTACTTTTAACCTCGACTATATGCATTAATTTTACAATGTAACATGTTATTGGTTTCAAGTCAATGACCAATGAAACACTCAAATTCAATTCCAACAAAGCACTCAAATTTAACTCAATCAAAGACAAGGTGTACATACACACCCATTTACTTATTCCTTTGTTTTAAACTATAAATTTCATTACTATATTATAGAGGGGAAAATTTAGACTATATTTTATGATTATGTAACACCTTATTATTGTAAACTTGTAAAACTTAGACCTTGGTTGTTCCTCTTAGTTATATGCATGCCTTGCATATTATCTATCTTGTGTCCCTTGGCCTATATTAGTCTAACTAGCCTTATATTGATGACATAGACATCTTATCTTTCCTAGAATGTTTATTACACCTATATAATTTCTAATCTTGTACCTAATCTCCTACTCCTTAGACACTAACATTTGAGGTATATAGTAACATTGACATTATTATCCTACCCCAACACAGGTGTTTAGTGCCCTAAATTAATTTAGTTTTAAAATAAAATGTATTATAATAGTTATCCTAAGTGATTTGATTTGATTTATCTCTTTATAAGATTGGTATAAATATAATACCAACCCTCATTCATTCCTCACCTAGTAATTAGACAAAAAATAGCATTCAAAAATCACTCAAGTTATCAAAAGGTTTCCTATTCTACCCTATTATGATATAAGTCAAAATAACAATGAAAATATATGTCTAAAGTACTAAAGGAAAAATCGTAAGGTCTTATTTTTCAAGTTACAATCTAGGTCATTATTTTAATTAATTTACACACATTGCATGATTCACACACTGTCAGGAATCTAGAACAACAAACATGTTTTGATG
The DNA here is from genome assembly GCA_037957365.1 of Torreya grandis. NCBI lineage: Eukaryota > Viridiplantae > Streptophyta > Pinopsida > Cupressales > Taxaceae > Torreya > Torreya grandis. The sequence continues at coordinate 475,404 of JARHVA010003785.1, forward strand.
CCACTAGTTGGGATCTTGCTCCTCAGAAAGAGCACAATATGATTACCAAATATAAGCAATTGAATATGCAGAAATACCCAGAAACACAAGTAACTAGAATTCACCAATAGCACAGAATATGAGAGACAATACACTATCTTGTATTAACACTAACAGAAAAGAATACAACAAAGAGCCGCCACACTCTTTCACCTTACAGAGATTCGCCACACCTCAAGTGTTCAGTAATTCTTCTCACACACACTCTCCTACACAAAAATGGTCCCAACAACCAACTCACACACAGAATTGGTGTTCACCTCACCAACCAGTCAGTAATAACCCTGCTGGTACATCAAGCACTCTATAGCACTTCAAGCTGATCTCTCATGAACCTGCAACCTGCAATTCAAAGACCAAACTTACATGTAGATCCCCAATGAGCTTGCAATAACCTGCAACTCACAGATCTTACAACTAGAAGGAACTCTTCCTTTCTATCTTATGCCTTATACAATACATGCCAATGGGTCTATAAATAGATCCCTAACTCAAACAATAACTTAGACTCTTAATTTAGACAATTGTCCTCGCAGCACAAGACTCTAACTAGTCTCAACATGCAAACTCTTTGTTCACTTAACTAATTGTTCGTGAAACAAGCAGTTTTGGAACACACAGGCGACCGACGTCGGTCCCTGCTTGTCTGGTTCTGCCGACGTCGGCTGACTTACTACCGTCGCCGGTGTCCTTCTGCACTGGTCTCTGCCGACGTCGGTCCTGCTGTCGACGCTGGTTCCTGTAGAACTCAGCAACCATCTGTTCCTCAGTTTGCAAAGGTTGAAGCTTTTAGCTCCACAACCTAACAATCTCCCACTTGGAGATAAACAGCTGCAACCTGTACATGTACCTGTACACCGTCTAGTTTGTTACCTTGGCTATGTATCCATCTTCAAAATCATCCTTGAAGACCAACCACCACAAAATCCATGATGCAAAACCTGTCATCCAAATTACCTACCACATCCGCATCTACAACCATGTAGAAATAAACCTGAACTTGCATAGCATGTGCACCTGCTACTAGTCCCTGTAAGAATCCACTGAGCTGACCTCCAATGGTTCTCTCCTGGATTGACTCCTAACTTGTGACAACTCCCACTGCTTGGGAAAACTCAGGTTTAGTACATACCATGCACTCAACCTCATTATGTGAATCAAGACCCCTATTATATGAACTGTCTAACCATCGGCGTGCTAACCGGTTTCACACAATCATCCTGAAACAAAGTCAACAAATGACCTGCCATGTCTCTAGAACACACTCTTGCCAAAGAATCTTGCTGCTCCCAGATTCTCCATGACAAACACCTGAACTAGCTTTACCTTTAGTTCAACAATACCTGTATATGTAACCCTGCAACAAGCACATCATACAGAAAATAGGATAGTGTAGCTAATACTATCTAATCTGGTAAAGAGAAACACAATGAACAAACCTCCATTGCTCTGCAGCTAATACAAGATCAAATAGCCTGATCTTCCATCTCACGTATCCCTTTCCGCTCTTCTTCATCCTTAACATCCATTCATCTCTCAGTGCTTACTTCCAGCTGGCCATACTACCCAAAACCTCTGTTTGGTTCTCCTCCAAGGAATCACATCCTCATTCATGCCTAGCTCCCACTGTTTCCTGGATCTACTTGTTCTGCTTCTTCAATAACTTCCTGGTCCTATGCCATAAGTGAGCAACAAGTAGTGCAAAGAAGGGAAATGACGAATTTAAGAACTTACTTACACCTTCAGTCCTCCATATGGGTGCTTGAGACTCCATGACAGCTTGCTGTCCACCCAAAATTCGTCTCAGTGACCGATGCCGGTCACATCTCAGTCTACAGCTGACCGATGTCGGTTCCCTGTGACTGCCTCTCCGCCGACGTCGGTTTCCCCTGGCCGATGCTGGTCTCTGTCTGCCCTGAGTCATCAACATCGGGCTGCACATAGCTGACATCGGTCCCTGTCTGGACACCGACGCCAATTTTCCTACCGACGTCGGTCTCTGTGTTTTTCTTGTGAGATCTGACTTTTTCCCACGAGCTCCTTTTGGATCAAACCCTTGTCCAAATCACCCTTGCTCTGCTCAGAATTCATCTGCATCTTGTGCTGAACTCTGTCCGTCACTTTCTCCTTGAAAACCAAGGCTTTCCTGTTCTTGTCACTAACATCGGATTCCTCAAGAAATCTCACTTTTTTCTTCTGCATACAGAAATCACGATCCATGCCTTCCAAATCCGAAAGCATATCCTTTGACTCAAGAACCAGCATCTCCTTCTTATCTATGTGACCAAGCCTATCAAGCCACATCTCCGAATCTACAGCTGAAGTAGATAACCCAGAAAGAGAATCAGCAAAACAAGTAGATAGATAAAGCGTACCTACTTTCTTACCTCTAGCTATAACAAGTGTACCCTTGGTAACCTTCCAAGAGTCCACTGTGAGAGTTATTGTGCAACCCTCTTCACCCAAACTTCTAACAGAAATCAGATTCCGCTTCAGAACTGGGACGTGCATGACCTCCTTTAACACCCATGTGTTACCTGTCTACAGTTTCAGCTTCACTTTGCCTTTGCCAACAATCTGACAAGACTTACCATCCCCTACACAAATTTCTCCAAAATCTCCCTGGACATACTCATGAAAAAATTCCCTATGTGGGGATGCATGAAAAGAGGCACCAGAATCTAATACCCAAGATTCTACTTTATCCAAAGAACATACCAGAGCATCCTGTGCAATGTAACCTGCAACATCTGCTTCTTCTTCATGTTCTTCATGCTGATCTGGACCCGATCTGCAATCTCTCTTTAAGTGCCCTTGCTTTCCACATTTCCAGCAGGTTATTCTGCCATACCTGGACTTGGATCTCTTGCCCGTCTTCGACCTTGATCTCCCACGCTCTATCTTCTCTCTTGGCCTTCCTCTTCCTTCAACACTCAAAGCATCTCCAGATGATTCACCTGTGCTTTTCCTGCGTATCTCTTCCTTCAAGATTACACTCACAATATCATCCACTTTTAGGACTTTTGAAGGAGACACAGTATTAGAAACTGCCATTACCAAACCTTCTCAACTTTCAGGTAATGAACACAAGATTAAGAGAGCTCTTATTTCATCATCAAATACAATATTGACTGAACTTAACTAGTTTACTAAACCATGGAAATCACTAAGATGGCTATGAACGGATCCACCTTCCAACATTTGCAAATTAAATAAACGCTTCATAAGAAATACCTTATTCGAAGCTGAGGGTTTTTCATATAAATTTGCCAAAGATTCCATCAACTCCACCATTGTCTTACACTGTGATAAGCTGGAAATCATAGATGATGCAAGACTCAATCTAACAGATCCCAGAGCCTTCCAATCAAGAACCTCCCATTCTTCATCTTTCATATCCAAGGGTTTGCTAGCAACCCCACCCAACGGTAAGTACAAATCTTTCTGATACAGATAGTCCTCAATCTGCATCCTCCATAATTGGTAGTTCTTGCCATTGAACTTCTCCATTCGTAGTTGACTACTTTCTGTCATTGCTCAACTCCCACTCAAACAGAAACCCTGTGAGTAACCTGTAATCAAAACACACTACCCAGATCTACACCAATCTGTTAGTATCCTAACCTAAAGCTCTGATACCAATTGTTGGTATCAAGCTTAAGAACCTACAACCAAGGCTCTGATACCAGTTGTCAGGAATCTAGAACAACAAACATGTTCTGATGCCACTAGTTGGGATCTTGCTCCTCAGAAAGAGCACAGTATGATTACCAAATATAAGCAATTGAATATGCGGAAATACCCAGAAACACAAGTAACTAGAATTCACCAATAGCACAGAATATGAGAGACAATACACTATCTTGTATTAACACTAACAAAAAAGAATACAACAAAGAGCCGCCACACTCTTTCACCTTATAGAGATTCGCCACACCTCAAGTGTTCAGTAATTCTTCTCACACACACTCTCCTACACAAAAACGGTCCCAACAACCAACTCACACACAGAATTGGTGTTCACCTCACCAACCAGTCAGTAATAACCCTACCGGTACATCAAGCACTCTATAGCACTTCAAGCTGATCTCTCATGAACCTGCAACCTGCAATTCAAAGACCAAACTTACATGTAGATCCCCAATGAGCTTGCAACAACCTGCAACTCACAGATCTTACAACTAGAAGGAACTCTTCCTTTCTATCTCATGCCTTATACAATACATGCCAATGGGTCTATAAATAGATCCCTAACTCAAACAATAACTTAGACTCTTAATTTAGACAATTGTCCTCGCAGCACAAGACTCTAACTGGTCTCAACATGCAAACTCTTCGTTCACTTAACTAACTGTCCGTGAAACGAGCAGTTCTGGAACACACAGGCTACCGACGTCGGTCCCTGCTTGTCTGGTTCTACCGACGTCAACCGACTTACTGCCGTCGCCGGTGTCCTTCTGCACTGGTCTCTGCCGACGTCGGTCCTGCTGCCGACGCCGGTTCCTGTAGAACTCAGCAACCATCTGTTCCTCAGTTTGCAAAGGTTGAAGCTTTTAGCTCCACAACCTAACACACACAAGCCAACATGTAGGGGAGAACTACATTATATGAGGCCCTCTTATAGAGTATTGGCTATGTAGGTAGCACCCTTTGATAATGGGATCATTGTAGGTCATTGCAACACCTTTCACCCACTAACCCAATTTCTCCAAGGTTACATTGAATATGGAAAGCTAAGGTTTCATCATTTCACCAGGAGTAATAGTTTATGGCCTAGATGTGAATGCACTAGAGTGAAGGTTAAGATAAACCCATAAGAATTTAGGTTGTTCCATATTATTTTAACTAATATTATATATAAGACACTAGAATCAAACCTAGATAGTAGCATCAACACAACTATCCCAGGTTGATGTTACTACCTAGAGAGCTAGAGATACTAGATCCAAAATCTACCAATTATTATAGAATTATCTTCCCTCTTAATTTTAACCTATTCTAGATCTATCACTATGTTAACATCAAAAAAATTCTATGTATATCACTTCTTTTTCATTTTTATATCTAGCATAGTTTTACTTTTCATTTATATCTTATCTTAGTTTAATTAATTTAACATATGGTAAATTTGAGTTTATCACACTAATTCACCTATTGTAGATTTGGTATTCACACTTGTTCCCTATACTTTCTATAACCTTAACCCTATATACCCAAGTATGATTCACATATAAATTAGGGTTAAATAATTTTTGGAATTCAAAATATAGAAATTATCTTAAAATAGAAAGCACACACACAGACCTACAGGATATATTAAATCACACATTTAACATAAAGACATAAAAGATTAAATAATATTAATACAAAACATAAAATAAGATAAAATAATTCTAGTTCCTTGGTTGAGTGGGTATTATCTCTACCTTGGAATAAGATTTAGTTCACACTTAATCTTTTAGGAACATTAAATCTTCATTAGCTTGGGAAAATGATTAAAATTTGGCAAATACTTCAACATCTCTACTTAAACTTAATGTTTCTAAATTTATTACTTACTAACTAATTAAAAATCAACTATGAGATATTGGTTATATTTCCGATCACTTATATAACATCTAAATAGAATAGTTAATCTCTAATAATATTTCTAACTACAATTAATTTATTACAAAATAGAAAAGAAGTTATAACCTCTTTCTATGTTTGAAGGTGAAATAGTGGAAGAGATACATAATTGTGCATTTATGATAACTATTAACTATTGATAGTTACAATATATTTATTTTTAGTCGTGTATGATATAATAATCAAATTTCAAAATATTCATAGTGATGCCTTTAAAAAACATTACTATAAATATTATGTCTATAAGTAAGAATACTATATCTGATAAGTTTCTTCATGAATTTGGGATTGAATCAAAGTGGTTTGGAAGGTTATTGATTAATAATGTATGATGTATTCATTAATGTAAAAATTACAAAACTTACTTCAATTAGATTTTTTCTTGGCTTGAGTGAATCTAGAGCTAGATTGGAAAACTTTAGATCTAGACTAGTAGACTCCAGAGCTAAATTGGTAGACTTCAGAGCTGGTCTGAGTTGTTGTATGGTGTTATTTACTAGTACTCAATGGTATCCTTGTTTAAAACTAACATAATATTTTATAATAGTTAATTTAAGTGACCTTTACATACAAAATTGATGGCTTTTCCATGAAAAAGGTTAGAACATAGTGGTAAAAACTAGTAACATTGACTCACACATACTAATCAAGGTAAACATATTTATTTTATACTTTAGATTAGAAACATGTTATAAAATGCACATTTAAATACACTAAGAGGGATATTATTAGGGGATAAATAGAGTCATTAATTATATATAATGATCTATTTTATGGTCTCATCATATGATATTTAATAGGTTTGAAATAGATAATGAGGTTCTTACAATTGTGTAACAACTGAATGGAAGGGTCAAACTCATAAGATAACATGAAAGTGTGTTACAAACCCACTGGGTTAACTAAAAATCACTCTATTTTTTACAAATACATAAATTACATTTATAGGATCATCATTATCTATCTATAAGATTACTATTGGGTTACTAATTGCATTTAAATTATCGATTGTAGAAATAAGTTAACCACTAACTAATAATATGATTTAATTAGTTTCTAAATAGTTTAAACCAGATTTCAAGATGTATGACTCTTATTAAATATATATTAGAAAGAATCAAGTATAAAAAATGATGATACAATCCACATTACAGCCACTACCGGCATAATATTCAAAACAATTTACAAGTTACAAAACCACTATTATGAATATCCATCTAATAATAATGTATACTATAGTACAGTCAAATATAAAATATGACATGTATAATATAAAAAAAGAGATTCACATCAACTCAATGATCCCCACACACACACACACACACACACATCCTGATTATAATCTCAATTTTTGAATTCATTGACAGAGGGAGATAATCATGTGAGTGCTTTAGTTCCAACCACATACCAATGGTCTCTTGCACATCCTTCCACTAGGATTGGTCTTAATCTTCATGGAGGGGAAGATAAGAAAAATGCAGATATCAATAAATCATATAAAACCTGTGTGTTTATAATCACTAAAACATGCATTAATCTTGTAGACCATAGAATCCAGTCCTCTATCTACTATGAAGTCATCATACACATGTAAACAAAAAAGTACAATGAAATGACAATGTTTTAGCTATAACATTACTTGGGACAAAGTTTTAATTATATAATTTAGATCTAAAAATCTAATTCAATTTCACTCACATAGAACAATTTTATAATGAATCATGATTATCACACGATATTAGGGGATATGTTTATGAATTATCCACTAGCATATTTATATAACTATATCATGTTATCTAAAAATATAGTTCAATAATTATCATATAGAGATTCAAATTATAATAATATAAACTTCATCTTACACAACCCAAAAAATATTATATGATGCAAGCAATCAAGTATCATTAATTTCATTATTTCCATTCACATGGTCCCAACAATGATTACATAGGTTTATCAAATAAATGCATGCAAACCCAATTATCCATAAGAGACTAGAATAAGAAATCAAAGTATTCTAGTCCCTCCATAAAACATCCCTTAATCACAATTCATATTTATAGTCATATATAATTGATAATAACATTCGATCAATAATTTCTTGTTCAACATAATAAAGTCATATATATCTTATTATTCATTAAATCAAAATTTTATAAAGGAATAGAGAAAAATACAAGAATGTTATACCCCTATCATAATTCTATCAAACACCATATATGTAAAAATAGAGGTCCAAAACTAATTCAAAAATATATAACAATAAGTCTCAAAATAGCTTACGAGATTAAATTTAACCTTTTCTATAAAATTCACTCAAGCATTCTAGACTTATAACATCATTTTTTTAATGCAAAATAACTCATGTTTATATCTAATACACCTATATATCACATATAAATTCTATGTAATAGAACAACTGTATTTTTAATGTGTGTGTGTGTGTGTGTGTGTGTGTGTGTGTGTGTGTGTGTGTGTGTGTGTGTGTGTGTGTGTGTGTGTGTGTGTGTGTGTGTGTGTGTGTGTGTGTGTGTGTGTGTGTGTGTGTGTGTGTGTGTGTATTATGGAATTATTCCAAATATCTAAGAAACTAATTATTAACCTACAAACTCATTAGTTCCTTAGTTCTCCTATAATCTTCACTCAAATTCCTTTTATATGAGACAATCCCAATAATATAAATTTTTAGACTATTTATACTACTCTATGGTTCATTTATTAATAGGGATATATATGAATACAATAACTTCTAAAAATGAATATGTAATATATTTAAGGTTTTTCTTCAATTAATTGCTACATCATTGATCTATGTGCTATCATCCTTATAATTACATAATAAGCTAATTCAACTTATAGTTTCCTTTTCTACAACCCATAGTTCATTCATATCTTAAATATATCATAACTATACTAAATGCATGAATGAAATAAATTCATTCTCTCAATTATGTACGTATACAAGTAAATATTTGATTTTTATTAGGGGTGTGTGTGTGTTTTATGTGTGTGTATCATATTTCATATTTTTGATTTATAATATACCAATTGAACCTCGAATGTATCTATAATAAACTAATAATATATATGACTATACATACAAACCTAGATTTATTTCAATAATGCCTATAATTATACCATAAAGAAGATACAATGCATATGTTTTAATGTCTCAAAGCTTGTTGATTACATTTTGACATTCATTGTTGACTGTAACCAACTAAGTCTAAATTTAAAGATATATAATATTATCCACTCAAAACATGTTTTTACCAAATGATTAAATCTTGGTTAAGTTTACTAGGATTTTATTGCTCAAATATTCAAACCTAGTATGTAACATCCTCATAATTATATGTGTGTGTTTGTGTGTGTGTGTGTGTGTGTGTGGATGTTTGTATGTGTATATATACATACAAATATAGTCATATTTGTGTGTATATACATATATATCTATTTAACTTCATATTTTCAAAATAAATTCCTTAACCCCATAATAGTTCATTAGTATTAAAAATGGAGGTATTTTAATATCATTCAAGTCAATGCCTAGATTAACATAAGAGAAAATACTGGGTCGACTCTACCCAACATAACATCCAAATTAAAAATTTCCAAATCAAACATAGAACAAGTCTTTATTTATTATATCTCACCCTCACCTCTATAGGCCATAGGCTGGAACTAAAATCCATTCACAGGTCTATAGACATGGAAAACCTAGGGTTTGGGTAAGAGTTTTACTAAAATCAATCATTCATGCATTCAAAAATGCATATTAAAACTCTTAACAAAACCCATAATTTTTATTTTTATTTAAATCCATAATAATGAAAGGTGAACTGCCCTGATTATTTGATGGTGTCATTTCAAAATATAAAATTATAACCTTTTTCTCTAGTAGCAAGCCTAAAATATCCTTTTCCTTTATTTAATTTTATGTTCCCCTTTCAATCCTTCTCTTTATTATGACCTTATCATCATCCATACATGTCCTACATGACCTAGAATATATCTTACTATTCTTAAATCTATCCACCATGAAACTTTCATTCATCAAAGCACCACTCATTTACTTTTATCCAAATTACAGTCAAAACTCCATATCCAGGCATGGTAGTAGAATAACTCTACATTATTCCAATGGTAATTCAAACCTCATAATCATATAAAGAAGAAAATGAGACCCTAAATTCTTTTCCTTTTTACCTTTTTATAACCTTTTAAAGACCTAAGCTACATCTTTTTTAAAATTTGAAATATGCTTATGGTTATAACAACTATAATAATATCAAAGTTTTGGATTTTATTTTATTTTATTTTATTTGGGGTATATTACCTCTCTTTTCTTAGATGTCATACTTTCAAAAATACATAAGGTGAGACATCCAAAAAAGATAAATCAAATAAATAAATAAATAAGACAATTAAAACTCCTGACTTTATAAATCAAAATTAAATCATGATTAAACAACATAATAAACTCCTATAATGATTTTAGTGAAAACAATACAACCATCTTGAATCAAATTCTAATCAAACCATTAAAATTTTAGGACTCATCTATGTAATTAGACTCAGATATTACCAAATAACTAATCTAATCAATATTCATTTTCTCATAGAATTAGATATGGTGTGTACAGGTTCAACAAAATTATTTCAACCCCCAATGTAGGTATCTACACCCCTCTCTTTGATGATAATTTCCCTATGTATTGTATATGAGGGTATAACAATCCTAAAACCATCTCAATCAAATGAATGGTAGTTAGTCCAAAATCATAATAATCATCTACATATAATCATAAATAAATTGTTGAATGCATATAATCTACAAATCAATCATCATGATCATAAAGAATAATAAAACATATGCAATAACTATCAATAAATATACTAATCACAAAACAAGTAATATAACTATAACCCATATAAAATATGTATATCCAAATCAGATCTAAAATTGTAACTAAAAATTAGCAGTCTCAAAATCCACTATTAATGCAAACATAAATAATGTTCAACATAAATATTTTTTTATTTTCAATTGAACAATGTTTAATATAAATATAAATAATGTTCAATAGAAATATAAATAACATTGAAAAAAATAATAATAATTTTCAACAAAAATATTAGTTGAATAGATGAGGAAACAACCTAAAAAAAATTTCATAGGCCTCCCATGTATCACTATCTTAAGAATATTGGTCCCACTAGACATTAAACTATGATACATCTTTATTACACAAGTTAAGCTTATGAGTATCAATTATTTTGAATGGTTATACTGTGACCATCCTTAGATCTTGAACCTATAATTCATTTCAATCCAAAACATTTGTAGGATCATTAATATACTTCTTACGATAAGATAAATGAAAAACATTATGAATTTGAGCTAAAACTAGTGGCAATGCAAGTCTATACACTACAATATTTATCACTTATAGAACCTTGAAGGGTCCCACATATCTTGATGATAAGTTTTCTAATTTTCCAAACTTTATTAAACTCTTTTTGGGCTTGACCTAAAAAAACATTATCTCCAACTAATAATTTTCTTATTATTCTTTTTACACCATCATAACTTATCTACCTATCATTGGATTCAACCAATCTTTGCCTTATTAATTTTAATTCTTCTTCTTCCATTTTTATAAGAAAATCAGGTCCAAAGACCACTCTATATTCCAATTTATCACATTTTATTGGTTTTTTACACCTCTTACCATAGAATACCTCAAAAGGAGCCATTTTTATAGTTGATTGGTATAAGTTATTGTAAGCAAACTCAACCAATAATAAGTATTCCTTCGACTTGTATTATTGGTTCATGCAATATATCCTTAAAATATCCTCTAATATCTAATTTATTATCTATATTTACCCATATATTTCTATATGGTGAGTTGTACTAAAGTTTAACTAAGTTTATAAATCTATAAGTCATCCAAAACCTAAAATTCATCTTAAGGTCCATATCTAAAATGATCTTTTCTATTAACCCATGCAATCTAAAAAATTATTTCACAAACCTTTTGGAAATAATAAATGTATCATCTATTAGATTACCTGGTATTAAGTGAGTTACCTTGGTGATTTTATCCACAACTAACAAGATCATGTCATGGAAATTTCAATACATAGCCAAACTTTGGACAAATTACATGCTAATCCACTTTAATTAAGATATAAAATATGGGTGAAATATCCTAGTTAGATGCATTTTTTCAAATTTAAATCTCTAACATTCCAATCATTTAGATACAAAATTAGTTGCACCTTTTTTGATTCCCTTTCATAAATACAATGGTTTTAACTCTACTAAAAGCTTAGTCACTCTAAGAAGACCTAAATATGGAATAATGTGCAATTATTTATCAAAATATTCTTCAAAATTACCCTATCATGTACATATATTCTACCATTATACCTCAAAATCAAATCATTCTTGAAATAAAAATCTTGGTATCTACAATCTTGAGAATTCTTAGCCAATGCTATATTAACTTATTCATAGAATTCATCTCCAGGTGAGATTTTTACTACCTAATCTCAAAAAGTACTTATTATTATAGACAAAACCATAATGTACCTTCTATTACTAAGGGTGTATATAAATAATATTTTCAAAACTTTATAAATTATTGATTCTTTTTATCTTGTAGAAACCCATTAAGTCTCAATATCTCTGACTACACACCTTAAGGGGTGCACCAAAAAAGGGGTGGCTAGATATTGGTACTCCATAAGATTACTTTCCCTTTACTACCACCTTATATCTACACAAACGTCTCCTTAAAACATTCACATAAGCTTAGACTCTTCTTTTTCACCCTCCTCTAGTCATTTTATGCCTTAAGTAACCCTTCCCTAGCTTAAAATATATATTTTTGGTTTAAGATACACTGTCAGCCCCATTGACCCTATACTATAATTGATGAAACTCATTTAGGATTTAAGTCAGCACCTAGATGACATAGACTAAGACCTAATTTATTTTTGTCAATAATGATATAGTGTTAATTGGGTTGACCCCATTAGCTAGACATTTAGAAAGGACTAGGGTTAGATTCAGCTATATAAACACATCCATTTTACCATTTTTATAGAGATAAAAAGATTTAATTATTCATTTTCACTTATTTACAATATGTTCTACCATTTTACATGGGGAGTCTTAGTTTAGGGTTTATACTTAGAGAAGAGCCTTATTTTGTGGAAAAGTCTTGGATGCTTTGGCCTTTCTTAGTGATATTTATAAACCATAACAACCTCTTGTGAGGCACCTTTGGCCTAGGGAAAGATTGAGTCTCAATGATTTTATCTTCAAGTTAAGTATATCTAACTTTTATCATCTCTTTAGTAATGGCTTTTGAATATATTTCTCTCTCCATGCATTAGGGTCTTACCTATACATAACTTGCATATGATTCTCTTATGCATATTTACTTTTATGTTTAATAACACCATTTTTTTCCACATGCTTTGGTGAGTACTAGATTAGACTTTTACTTGTTATAGGTTTAGTGAATATGAAAGCATGGGACCTAGTTAGGGTTATTGTATAGTTTTGATTGATATGAGGCTTTGAAACCCTCCCTAGTGATATTATTGTCATAAGAGATCCCTTAGATAGGTCTAGTAAATCTATCTTACTCATGACCCCAAATATCTAATGTATCTACAATTAGAAATGTAAGTAGGATTAATCTTCTCCAAGCTAGGATTGATTTAAATATCAATTGCATTTCCCTTTACATACATTCTAGTGAACCTGACATGAATCTAACCCTTGTAGGTTTTCTTCCACACCATCATTTTTAATCATATTATTATATTTTTCTATATTTTAAGTATTGTATTGAACCAATAGATATAGTCATAACTTTATGTGTATAGGTTTAACACATAGTCACTTCAAAATGACTTTGTTCTATCTATGTAGGTTTTAATCAACTATAAGTTAATGGATCAAATAGTTTAACACAATATTCTTCTTTAGTTCCATATTAACATACACTGTCAAATAATTTAAATCTATTTTCTAATTATTTTTTCCAACATACAAGTCAATAAACATTATCAAATAGGTCAAATATATTCCTTATTATTCTTCACCATATAGCGTTTTATAGAACTTGATCAAACTAATTGACCTAGTGTGTATAATTTGAAAGAAAAAATTGTTGATGAGGTTTTTATGCATACAAATTCATAAATAAGTAGCCTATAACATTTATGGATCTCAGTGGAGGTAAAATCCACTCTAGGATAGGAGTTATAGCTATGCAATTTTAAAAACTAGGTGATAGAATAGTAGGTAGATCATGTAAGTTGCTAACCAGGACTATGCATGGATGTATTATATCTAAAAGAGAGTTAACAATCTAGGTGAGTTGGTAGATGGATGGATACTAATCTAAAGTGGGTGGATCTTATAATTAAACTCAAAAAAGAGGGGAGGGTAAAGTACAAAATAAAACTATAAATTTAGGAACCACCTCTCAAGATGGATTCTTAGTGGAAAAGTGCTTTTAGAACCAATGTTTATTACTAATAGTTGTTTCACACATACATACAAATGTTGTCAAGAAGTCTAGGATAGTTTCATATAGGAAACTCAAGGATCTCATTTAAAGGTTACTCATGTTGGAGTAGTTATTGCACACCTATACTTAGGAGACTATGACTCAAACTAAGGAGGTATCTAGGATGGCTATTTCACATACATAAAAGACTATATCATTGAAAACACCACTACACACTTAGAAATATGAGAGAATCAACTTAATCAAAATAATCAATATATTTGCTAATTATTCAATAACTATTACACATATAAAACTATCATATTAATCATAACAAGAATAATTCCCCATAGTTATTACACATTAATAATTACTTAATCAAATAACCAAAATATTAAACCTAATTACACATAATATGGAGATAAAATACACCAACACATTTGTTGATAATCAAAATTTGATTCAAATTTTGTATTGAATTTTATAACCCTTAAAAATGAGGGTTGTATATGTTTATATAGACCTGGTGAGGGTTCACCTCATCCTCCAAGTACATGCAAAATTGTGATTACATGGCATAATTATAACCTTAGTTCTTACTATAGTTTCAAAGCTATATGTAATGTATACATATAGCTATCTTACAGTTTAAAAGAATTAAAGTTAGCCTTTACAATACAATACAATGTGTGCATGCTTAAAAATAGATAAAGAAACTTTCACATTCAAGTTATAACAAAAGTATACTATAAGTACAAAATTGATGCCACTATATTGATTTGATATCACAAAACTGGCCCTTCCAACTAAGGTTGAGTGGATGTTTGCATGGATGTGTTAACTTTTTTGGGAGTTGTTGTTGATGTTAGCATTAAACTGATGATCATCCTTAATATTTTTCTTCTTCACCTCCAACTCAAGTCAACATTTGTGACCTGCATCATGTTATTACCTTATGATGTCTAAGTTGAGTAACAAGGGTTTGTGTATACTATTAACCTAATCTAAGATTTTTTCATGTTTAGCCTTTGTATTTTATAAGTTGATATTAAGAATTTAAACTTTTGTTACCTTATTTCTTGTAGAATTTAAGTCAGCTTCAATGTCCTCAAGTGTTAATCCCTATAAACTCTACTTGAAATTCTTAGACTTTTTTTGAAGGACTTGGTCAAAATTGATTCTACTAATAAGCTTGATAGTGGTATCCTTTGCATTAGATAATTTCAATTCATATAATATATTCAAGATGAGAGTTTCATGTTATTGATACTTGGACATCACTACCCTAGCTATTTTAACCCACTTTTTGGCTTCTTGCATTCTAATCACCATAAAATTGATGGAATTTGATGCCTCTAATGGTGTCATTAAGTCTAAATGGATATATCCCTTATTAGTATTATAAATAATCAATAAGTTTAACTTATTTTAATCTTGATTCAATTAATTAAAAAATTGATGTGTTACCAATTCTAACCTCATTTCCTCAATATCCTCTAAAGCATTCTAACATTTTGATGCATCTTGTCAAACTTTAATCTCAATTCTTGCTAGAATATGGACTATTTTTTTTTATTCTTTTATTTTCTCTAATTCTTGTTCTAGCTCCTACCTAACCATCTTTGTTACCTCATGTAATGATATCATAACATCCTTATGAGTTTTCACAAGAGACTTGAAGTCTTCTATGTATGGGGACTGCCCTAACTATTTTTTCTTCCTTTTGGATAAGGAATATAATTCTTGCCCTTTCCCAAGAATGATCTCCCTCCTAGCTTCATCCTCCAATTTCCTCTTACTAACCCTTTGAATGCTTCCTGAGGGCTTATCAAGCAAGGATGTTATTGATGGTAGTTATGTAATTTTGAAAATAGGATTTTGGGAAGCCTTTGATCTAAGATCAACTACCCATGGTGGGATAACTAATTGGATTGGGTTTATTATCTATGTATCCTCAATTGTAGCCTCCACCAATTGATCTTCTACTAATTATTCTATGGCTCATTTTAGAACTGTATCAAGAAGGGATGGCCATATGATTTTATACTAATCTACACCTCCATATTAGGGGAGTGGATGTCTTGTATAAGCTTATTTACCCCTTTTTCCTTTTTTGAGGATATGATAGTAGTATCTTGGGAGGAACTGGTGGAAGGCATTGGTAAATTGATTTGGGTGGAAGAGACATGGAGTTTGGATCTAACTAGTGTTATTTCAATATTTTTAGAGGCCCTTTTATTTTTCATAGTTTGGACTATCATAGTATCAGAGGGAATGTTAGTAGTGGTGGAAATAATGGACATGGATAACACTATCGGGTAAATTGAAACAATGGTGGTAGAATAAACATCCTCTAATTTCAAAGTGAGCAAAGGTGTTTTCAAAATAACACTAATGGGAACTAAACCAAAAATATGAATAAAAGAGGAAACTTGGGAAGATGGGACTGAAAGCTAAGCCTTCTTAACTAATTTGTATTCTTTCATTAGTGAATTATTTTTATCATATATAAGGCTTAGTGCCTTGGCTCTTTTTAGTTATTCCTCTTTATCTATGTCTTTTTCTACCTTCATTTATTGCTAGATTGAAGGTGTGTCTATTTTTGGCTCATCAATAACTAGATTCTCTATTAGGGGAGGAGCCATTGGCTTCTTCTTATAGAAAATAGTAGCCTTCAATGGTGGGGAGGAGGCCCATTTAATTGAGGCAAAAACCTCTTGCATAATATATGTTTATAATTATGGTACAACTATAGATGTTTGCATATGCAATATAGCTAGTTACTCTTGGTCCTCTTCATTACAAGAATCCAAGTCTATTATATCCTCTATGTTTAGTCTCACTCAACCCAGGCTCTTTTTAATAGCCCTTAATAGTATAGGAAGTTATTGGGAAGGATCCCCTTATATCTTTATTTATTTTTGGGGTATATTGTCCCAAAAGTCTGATGTAGTCCACCTTCCATGGGGTGGTAGCCTTGTATGCATCTCCTATAATGAAATTGAAGGATCTTACTAAATAATCATTAAATGATCTTATTTAAGGCTTGAAATGTCATCCTTAGCATTTAAGAATAGAAATTCATGGTTATAGGGAACATTTTGGTATGGAATACTAAATCCTTGGATATGTTTTTCAATCCAACCATTGGGGTCCTATTATCTATGTGGAAAAGTAGGCATCTGATAATTTTTACTCTTGTTACCTACATCCTTGAAATTTTTCCTCATTATATAACACATTCTACCTATGGTCATGTGAGATCCATAAAATGTGACCTTATTTAGTTTTTCAAATCCTCTTCCACACTCCACCAAAGTTGATATATAATTTCTTATTCTGCTAGCTTATCCAACATGTACTTGGTGAGGTGTAAGGGGTTGAACTTATGGCCTATGACCATGATCACCATATATTTTATGTATAACTAGTTTTCACCTTGAAGAGCTAGTGTATCTACTATTCTCTTTGAAATTTTAGGTAGTGGGGCCTCATGGATTGCTTGACATATCTGAGGATACACATTTTATGTAATATAGATTATTATTCATATATACATATATTTTCATGAATTGATAGTAATCATAAATTCAATTAATTATACAGTCTGTGTCAAAGATCTAAAGCTCCCCAAGGTCACTATACAATCTTCCCATTACTACATCTAGTAGGTATGACATCATGTAAAAATGACTAGCTAAATTGGGACTTTTACCTTTATGAAAAACTTGCTCCCTTAACTTGAAATTGATAATTTATCCCAAGGTGAATTTCATTTCAAATGTCATTATCATGTCCAAAAGTGGAACCTAGTCTAGGTGGAAAAAATGGATAGTTGGCATGCTATTTAACCTATTCAATAGGACCATCTTGATACTGACCCCGATTCTAAATTTTCTAATGGGGGTGGGAGACTTTCCCTTTAGGATCATAGTCTCCCTAGGAAAAATACATGGGATCAAAACTTTCTCAACTAAATTATGCTTATTCTATGTTGCCACCATGTGCTTATCAAATATTTCATTTGAAATCAAAAAAGATAAGTACATTTGGAAATTATCACTAGAGATGCAAGCCATGACCATCTGGTGATCCATATGATGTAAGAAGGCATCTTAAGTCACATTGCTATTAAATAATAAGTCCCACAATAGGTTAATACATGGCATGACTTCAGGCTTGGTTGTCATTAACTGTAGTCTTTGTCTCTTGAGAGAGAGAGTAAGTTTATAATCAATTGGTGTTGCACATGTGATATATTTACTTCATGTGAAAATGTGTGGACAACATCAAAGGGATCCCATAATTATGTGTAGTTATCATACCTATTGTTGAAAATTAATGCATCAACCACCATGTCTATAAACTTTTTATAATCCTTAATGGAGAATGGGGATGGTGAAAATAATCCTCTAAATCTTTTGGATGATTGAGCCATTGTAATTGTCTAGTTTTCTCAAAGTTAGGTTTGTGTACTATGAAAAATCCTTTCCACTAGTTTCTTATTTGCAAACAATTCACAGGTAGCTAGGGATTTATTCACAGAGTATAAATTGAGTTTGAATTTACTTGTGATCAAATGAACATGTTGATGGTTACACATCATTGATATAGTTTTTTGCAATAAATTACTATTCATTCTCTTTTAATGTCCAATGTTTATATGTTTGTTTTACCTATACAATTCAAATCTGATTTATTTAGTTGGCAGGTTATGTTATTTGATAAGTGTTGGGAATCAGTTCCACTTTGTTGGCTAAGTTTAGTGGTATTTTTTAAGTCAATATTTGGGTTTCATGTTAGGATCGATCCAACAATTCTCACATAATAAAGGTTTTGAACATAAGCCTTAAGAAAAAATGTCCAAAGACCAAATCTCTTGTAATAATGTTTGAATAAAATTTCTGAACAAAATCTCTAAAGTGTATAAAGTTAACAAAGATTATTTCAAGTAGATTGTCTAATGAAAATTAATAAACACAAATTATGATACCAAAATGTTGAATAAGGAGATTTGAATAAAACCAAGTCCTTTAGAACATTATTAAAATAAAATGTATGATGATGACAATGCTAAACACAACATCTAAAAAATAGTCCTAATACAAAAAATCCAAACAAAAATTTTGATGATTAAGTCCCAAACTTAAGTCCTGAAGTGAAATTTTTCTAAAATTAATTCTCAAACAAAATGTCTGATGAAAAAGTTCCACATAAAAGTACCAATCAAAATGTTTGAATGCCAAAATCCTGAACAAAATAGTTCTAAATAAAACTAAGTCAAAAAATTGCATAGTACAAAACTCCCAAAAGGTATTAATAAGTTAGTCCAAAATGCAAAATATCATTGTTATTACTCCTAAGTTTTTTATATTTAAGGATCAATATAATAAAACTCTCACAAAATGAAGGGACAAAATTCAACAAACATTGCCAAATCATAAAAAAGTGGGTCCCCATTTCTTCTTTAAGAAAAGGGGAATGTTGGGTACAACAAATGGTGACATATTGGGGGAATACTTATAAGTATTTGGGAATGCATAACTTTGGTTAGAAATTTCAAATCAGACATGAACTATGCAACAAAAAAATATTATAATTAGAGATATGAAAGAGATTCCCAAGTACATCATACAACATACTTGTTTTTACATCCATGGATTTATGTGTACTAAAGTGATATTCATTTAACCCTTGTTGTGAGGATTATTTCAAAGGCTTAGAGTAGCTATAGGTTTCAATTTGGTTCTTTAAAATCTCATTAAATTAGGGAAGCTCAAGAATTACTCTACTTCTAGCCAGGCATCCATAGCCTTGACAAAGATAGCTTAGGTTCCTTCTCTCCTCTATTTTGTCTCTTTGATCATGATGCATGGTACATTGAACTTATTTCATCATGTGAGACTTTGATCTCTAAAATTTATTTGGGATTTATTTATTACTCTTTTGAACACATTTTTTTCTTTTCTTTCTTTTTTTATTTGAATGGAAGGAAGAGAGTTGAAACCAATATGAGCTGGTGTAGTTATAAAATAAATCATTTACCCAAATGTCCTTGTTAGATAAATTTGAACCAATTATTATCACCTCCAAAAAAGTATTAATATGAAAAGTGTGCTTGGTCTAATGGAGTGAGAAAACTTTTTAAATTCATATAGAGTATTTGAGGGAAAATTTCACATACCTGGTAGGAATAGTCAATTGTGACACAACACTGAATGACTGTGATTACATCCCCAAATCCTAAAGACCTCAAACATAAAATTATAATAACTTTGTGGAAAAACCCCAAGTTATGAATTCCTTTGAAATTTCCATTCCCTTATATATCAATTTTAGCATAAAATAAGGGGCCTAACTAGTAGGATGTTAGTTTGGTTATGTCTGGATAAACCAATTTTCAGATTGTTATAGGAAATAACAAAACATCTAAACTACGAAATAGGAACTAAACTAGAAAAATTGAAACTAAAATAGAAAATAGGAAACTAAACTAGAAAATAGGAAACTAAACTACAACTACCTCTACAACATCTTATTCATCAATCTAGGGTAACTTTAAATAGTACAACCATGAAGTAATGATTTAAAAATAATCCATTGATTGGATATGTGAGTTCATTAACTTTAAGGTAACTTAGAGAGAATGCATTATTACCTAAGATATCTAAAATCTTATATGGTCCAATCTATAGTGGGGAAAATTTATCATGTTGTCATTTTTTTATGGGCTTTATCCCCTAGAAGCACTAGATTAGATCTCCTAAATGATTTAAATTTTTATCTTTTATAAAACCATATCTTAACTATATATTGATGTTTTTTCAAAGTATATAAGGCCTCATTCCTTGAATCTTCTATTTTTATTATATCTAGTAATCAAGATTTCTACTTTATCATTTGGTTCCATATATTCTTGCATGAATTGATAAGTTGGAAACTTCAGCATGATTGAGAGCACTAGCCTACATCCACACACTAATAGATAAGGTGATGCATTGAGGGCCTACTTGTATCTTATTTGGTCTACCCAAAGGGCATACTTAAGTAGATTATGTTAGTCCCTAGGCTTATCTCTAGTTGATTTCTTAATTTTATATATCAAGTTCTTATTCATTGATTCATCCAATCCATTTCCCAGAGGAAAGTAGTTAGAAGATGATCAGATGGTGATCTAATTATCATGAACCCATTTAGTGAGTTTAGTTGATATGAATTCTGGTACATTATCATAAATTAGAGAAATAGGTGTGCCAAATCTAGTTGTGATGTGTTCTTATCAAAAGTGAATCACATCCTATGCTCTATAATTCTTTATGCTTACTACCTCAGTCCATCAGATGTAGTAATTTGTGTTAGTGAGTATAAAATTATGACCTACTAAAGAGTTTATGTTAATGATGCCAATGAATTCCAACCCCTATTGGTAAAATGGCATTTTCTCAATAATAGGTTATAAGGACATGGTTGTATGTATATTTATTTTTGCTAGATATTGGCATTCATGGCATGTATTTACATGGGCATTGGTGTCCTTAAAGAATGTTGGCCAGTAATATCCCATTATTAAGATCTTGTGGGCTATGGTGTTTTTAGATGGATGATTATTGCATATCTTTTGGTACAGGTTGTCTAGAACCTCTTGAGACTCTTTTGTAGATACACATATAAGGTAGATGCCTTCATAATTTATCCTATAAAGAACTCCTTTCTTAATCATGTAGTGAGAATATTTGAGTCTTAAAGTTGTTCTTTGTTCTTTATTGAGTTTTGGGGGACAAGTACCTATAAACAAATATTAAATTATATCAATATACTATTCCCCTCTAAACACCTAGGATTCACAAGCATCTTCAATAATAATATATGGGTCAAGATTAGTTATGAGTTTAATGATTGTCTAAACATGAATGATTTTATTAAGATTTATTTCTATATCAAATTCCTAAAAATTTTCCATCCATTTAACTCTACATTATCTCAATTCTTTATGTGACAAGGTAAGCTTGACAGTCAGGTTAGGCATGATAACGATAGTATTATTCCTTAAGATGTAGTGTCAAAATTTCTTCATCACTTTCACAAGGTAAAAGATATATTTATAAATCATGGAGTACCTAAGTTATGCATCCTTATAATTCATGCTCATAAATGCAATAAGATGCTTAGTTTCATCTTTGTTTTGTGTTATGATAGAAACAATTGTACATTCTAAAGTAGATGAGTATAAGTAAAAGTCCTTTGTGAAATCTAAACTAATTAGTACTGGGGTTTGAGATATAAAATATTTGATGTCTTACAAATAATTTAGGGCCTTAGATTTATATTCCACTTTTGTATCATATTTGGGCATTACATTTAGGGGCATCACTATTTTTTCAAATCCTAAGATGAACTTCCTTACAAAATTAATTTTCTCAAAGAATGACTTAAGCTCCTTGTTTTTTGGTGGTATAATCTTAAAAATCCTTTGGATTCTATCTAGATCAATGATAATTCCTTATTTGTTAATGATATGTCCCAAAATTTTACCCTCAATAACTTCAAATATGCTATTTTTTGGGTTTAGTGAAATGCCAAACCTTCAACATCTTTCAAAGATTGATTGTAGATGGCTTATATGATCATTCCTGTTCTTAGAGAAAATAATGAGGTTATCCACATAGATAATTATACATTTACCTATTAATCCTTGAAATGTGTGATCCATTGCTCACTAAAAGGTGGATCCACTTTTATTAGGTTGAAAGGCATCATATTATATGCATATGTACCCCACTTTGTGGTACATTTAGTTTTCATTATAGCCTCTAATTTTACTATCACCTAGTTATAAATTAAAAATCCATCAAAGAGGGACATCATTTTAGAACCACTAATTATTTGAATAACCCTATCTAGGGAGGGTAGTGGATAGTTGTCCTTATCAAAATATTTGTTCAAGTTATTAAAATAAACACATAATCTAATCTCTCCATTTTTATTTCTGACTAAGACTAAATTATCCACCCAATTAGAATACCATATTGGGAAGACTATCCTTGCACTTAACAACATATCTACTTCTCTTTGAATGAGAGGTTCCGATATAGGAATCACTAGTTTCTTTCTTTATCTGAACATCTTGTGGTCTAGCTTTAATGGAATTATATGGGTGATGACCTGTGCATCATAAACATTTAAGTCTTCATACATCCATGTAATTACATATTTATATAGGGTGAGTAAATACTTCACCCATTGCCTTTCTTCTAGAGTTAAAATAAAGCCAATGTTGATGTAGTGTGGTCTATTCTCATCCCCTAAATACTCCCTTTTGAATTCAAACTCATTAACCTTGGGTTGCCCTTGATTTTGAGCTTGAGGATCTATATAAAATTCTCTTTCTAAGGAGACCAAACTAGTTGGGTGATGATTTTATTTAAACTGGAGGACACCTTCCTCATCAAAATCCTCTTGGAAGAGATAACTAACTTCCTTATCATCAATGATTTGGGACTCAAATTATCCTAAATTAGCTAGAAACTAAATGATATATTGGTCATCATCTAAGACTTATAAGGTCTCTACATTTTTAATAATATAAGGACATGGTACTAGCTCAATGGAGAATCTCTTTACCTTGGTTTCTTCAAGAGTCTCCAAATTGGTAGCAAAAGTAGCTAGTGAATCCATAGTTTGGTTTTATTCCCTAGGAATAGCCATTATATTAAAATTCTCAAATCTCACAATCAAATCCCATGCTCTATGTTTATATATGTTTAGATATGATAGCTTACATTGGTATTCATTTCGAGCCCGATTGAATACCAACTTTGAATCCCTATATACCAACAACTATTTGACATTATTTTTGAGTGAAAAGTGAAATACCAAAATCATTGCTTCATATTTAGACCCATTTTTGGTGTAAGGGAACTATAATATATATGATTTTAGTAACCTATTTCCTTATATTTTAATGAATTCAATTCCTATGCTTGATCCTTGTTTGGATTTGGCACCATCAAAGTGAAGGGTCCATAGCTAATTGGGGCCCTTAAATTTTGGATCTTGCATTTCATTTCATTTAGTGAAAATATAAATACCAAGGCTAGGGGATTTATAACTTACCTCTTCATTCTTAACATTGTACTCTATGATGGGATACTTCATTCTTGGTTCTCGATCAATCTGAATTTGGTTTGGAACACCTCTTCATGGTAGCCAAGTGTGAGAGAAATATGTTGAGAGGTATCCATTTAGTGTTTTAGACTAGTCCCTACTTAGTAAAAATGCATACCCTTCAGGTATCTCTACTACAAGGATGTTGATAGTCATCTATACTCATGGTTCAGATGCTACTTCAATATGTACATTAGTGAACTCTCCAATTATTTGTACCATTATTTTATCCAACTGTGAGACTATTCTCTTTGATGGGCTTGGAGTTAAGCCAAGATTTCAAAAAATAGAAGTAGACATTATAGTGGATAAAGCTATAGAATCTACTATGAAATTATGAATATTCTTACCAAATGCTCTGATAGTCAGCAAAAAGGGTGGAACCTCTGGCTTGATTTGTATATGACATTGGTGTCAGAAGCCTTTATGTTTTTGTGTAGGATCTTTTATCTTTTCCATAGGGGCCTTCCTAGTGATATACTTCCATAGTATCTCCTTATGTTTAATGATATGAGATAATTCATTAAGGTTGATGTTTGATTTTATTTTATTCATGCCCTCAATAATGTTGTATCCCCCTCTACTCTATTCATCATTATTCTGAGACCGATCATTCCCTTTTAAGGGAGTGGATTATTATTAGCTTTCAAATTTGTTAAAATAGCCCTACTATTTGGATGAGTATATGTTGTGAATGATTTCTTATTATTTATGTTGTAACCACCTTTCTAAAATTACTAGAAGACATGAATCTCATTGATGTTGTCTTCTAGTATGTTGTCATATTCACTCAGGAAAGGAAAATCATGAGTCTCAAAGAACATAGTGGTGCTTGAAGGGATATATTCTTGATGTAATTATAGTGGATTATGCATCAAATATTTCCTCACCACATCTCTTTGAAATATCTCAAAAGCTACACAAAATTCAACACAATCAAGTTCACCATGTTGAGAAGTATTATGGATTTTGCACTAGTTGGATAGATCTATCCATATTATATTTATTTTTAGAGGCTTGTTGGACTTATATATACTATTTATAATATTATTTAAGGCTATATTATACCTATATAACTTAAAATTATAATTTTTATTTGGGTTATTAACATTGTTTATCTTTCTTTACATGCTTAGGAAGTCATTTCTTAACTTCTAAACCATCTTTTGTATGGCATCTAGATCTAATTTTGGAGAGTCTATGCCATAAAAATAGTAGTAGAGGATGTATCTAGATGTTGATTCTATGTGTAACCACTACCTTGTACATGGTTATTTAAAAAAATATAATTTGGATGTGTTGTCTATGTTAGAGGAGGCATCGTGTATAGCTGATTTTGATTAAACACAGGGACATTTTGCTTCACATGTGGAACTAGATTTAAAGCTGGGAGACCATTTTTGACACTATGTGTCTTAGGAATCTAAGGATTAAGTTGTTTATAAATGTTGATGTCCTCTTCATATGCTAATTCCATAGTTTTTATAGTATCATCCCTCTATAATAAGACTATAATAATTAGATCCAGAGCGTTCTTATATATTTATAATCTAATATTTCTCCTAGTTTATATGTTAGAATTAATAAGGTGTAAATATACTAAAATATAGCATTGAAGGCCTATATTGGTTCATTGGGATCCCTCTTCATGCTAGTAAAGTTTTGGTATATCAAACTGAAGCTGGTGACTTGCCCAAATTATGTAATAAAAGTAGCTTGACATGCATTCAAGGAAGTAATGGAATTATCTTATAGATTAAGGCACTAATCATAATAATCATCCATTAGTGTGAAAGGAAAAATTATTCAAACAAAATATTCATTAATATCATTCATTAATCTTAATGCATCTTTGAAAGACTTAATGTTCTCTTTTGTCATTTTTCTTCCCGAAGGAGAGGAGAGTCAAAACTTTTTAGGATTCCTTGGTAGGTCATGTACATCCCCTAGGATGGAAATAATATATCTAACCAACTAAGGTGGTTGAGCCATGGGATGATCAATAGGGGGAGTGTTCCTTATTGGGGAAGGTGTTCTTGATCTATTATTAACAAGGGGAGTTATTACAAATCTAGGCCTTCTATGATTTGACAAAGGTGAGACTAGAAGACTAGTTTAAGCACTAGATTTGGTCACTCTCCTAGGTGACTCTAGTGTATCTCAACATAGAAACTAACCTCTTTTATCAGAGAATCTCAAGTCCTTCCTCATAACACCAAAAAGAATATTGGTGTTTTTTATGCACACCAATTCATAACGAGGTAGCATATAGCATTTTAAGAACACAATGAAGGTAAACTCCACTCTAGCGAATGAGTTATAGGTATGAAATTTTAACAACCAAGTGATGGAATAGTAGGTAGGTCATGTAGGTTATTAAGTAGGACTATGCATGGATGTGTGGTATCTAAAAGAGAGTTAAAAATCTAGGCAATTTTCTAGATGGATGGATACTAATCTAAAGTGGGTAGATCTCAAAAATAAACTCAAAAAATGAGGTGAGGGTATAAAAAAAAAGGACTATATGAATTTAGGAATCACCTCTTTGGCTATATTCTTAGTGTACAAGCTCTTTCAAAACCAATGTTTGTTCCTAGAAGCTATTCTACACATACATACAAACATGGTCAAGTAGTCTAGGATAGTTTGATATAGGAAACTCAAGAATCTCAATCAAAGGTTTTTCCTTTTGGATTAGCTATTACACACCCATACTTAGGAAATCATGACTTGGACCAAAGAGGTATTTGGGATTTATGTTGTACATGCACAAAATAATATATCATTGAAAACACCTATACACACTTAGAAATATGAGATAATCAACATACTAAAAAATAATCAATATAATTTCTAATTGTTTAATAGCTATTAAACATATAAAACTAACATATTAATCATAATAATAATAATTCCTTGTAACTATTGTACACTAAGAATTACTAAATCAAATAAAAAAATATCAAACCTAATTACATAGAAGATGGAGAGAAAATAAACCAACACATTGGGTGAGAATCAAAGATTGATTCTAATTCTATATTAAATTTTATGACCCTTAAAAATGAGGGTTAAATATTTTTATATAGACCTAATTAGGGGTCACCTCATCCTCCAAGTACATGCAAAATTAGGACTACATGACATAATTATAACCTCAATTCTAACTATAGTTTCAAAACTATAAATAATGTATACATATAGTTATCTTACAATTATGAAGAATTAAAGTTAGTATTTATAATATGATGTAATGTGTGCATGATTAAAAATAATGTAGGAAACTTTCAAATTCAATTAATGACAAAAGCATAATATGAGTACAAAATTGACACTATTATATTGAATTGATAAGCACAAAACTAGCCCTTTCAGCTAAGGTTGAGTGGATGTTGGCATGGTTGCATTAACTTTTGTGGGAGTTATTACTATTGATCTTAGTACTAGACTAGATGTTATAGCCTCAGTATTATTCTTATTATTATCCTCCAACTCAAGATAGAATTTGTGAACCATATCATGCTACTAATTTATGATGTCTAAGTTGAGTAATAAGGGCTTGTGCACCTTGTTAACTTGTTCTAAGGCTTTTGCATGTTGGGCCTTTGTATTTAGAAAGTTGATCTTGAAAATTTCAAATTATGTCACCTTCTTTCTTGTAAAACTCAACTTAGATTCAATGTCCTAAAGTGCCAATCCTTGTAAAATCTACTTGAAATTCTCAAATGCTTCTTAAAGGAATTGGTCAAAATTGATTCTGCTAATAAGCTTGTTAGTGGTATCTCTTGCCTTAGATAATTTCAATTCCTCCAAGATCTGCAAGATGCGAGTTTCATTTTCTTAATAATTGCCCCCCATATGTTGTAACTCACTCTATATATTCTTACATTATAATCACCACAAAATTGAGGGCATTTGATGCATCTAATGATTTCATTAAGTCCAAATGGATATATTCCTTATTAATAATGTAAAGAATCAATAATTTCTACTAGTTTTCATCTTGCCTCAAAGAATTAGACAATTGATGTGTTTGAGTTATATGGGGGGCCAATACTAACCTCATTTCCTGAATAACCTATATAGAACTATAAAATTTTGATGCAGCTTATTGAACTTCAATCTCAATTCCTATAGGAATATGGATTATCTTTTTGTTATTCTTTGATTTTCTCTAATTCTTGTTTTAGCTCCTACCTAGCCATCTTTGTTCCCCCATGTAATTCTATCATAACATCCTTATGATTTTACATAAGGAACTTGATGTCTTCTATGTATGAGGACTACCCCAACTATCTATTCTTCATTTTGGATAAGGCATATACTTCTTTCATTTCCTAAAGAATGATCTCCATCCCAGACTCTGTATGCAATCATAAATGTATCATGTATATAAATAAATCCTAACACAGAGAAGACAGATCATACTTACACTTTCAATTAGGCATACATGAGATAATCAAGAACATGACGAATATTAGGATTTTATTGACTTAGTTAGGGTATTTCTTATCAAAATACACAATTCTAGGGAGTGTTCTAAAGCCTCCAATTAAACACATTCACATAATCACCCTAGATGGGTCCTATGTTGTCATATCCACTAAACTAATAATAGGTAAAGTCTAATATAGTGCTCACCAAAGCTTGTGACACAAAGTGGGGGTAAGAAAAAATAAAACTAAATATATAGAGAAGACATATACTCATGTCAATGTATATAAAATCCTAATGCATGTAATGTAAGTACAAATGCATATCTATCTACTCTTACAAAAGAGGATCAAAGTTAGGAATACTTAATGTTGACCATTTTTGGTGTAATAGGCCAAAAATCGGTCCCCTTCTTCCTCTGCGATTTCAGGCCAATTCATTTTTCATTTTGCACAAGTCTAGGAATTTTCTACAGACTCTGCAGGTCTATTTCTACAAACTCTACAGGTCTATTTCTATGGAATCTATAGGTCTATTTCTACGAACTGTGTAGGTGTAAACTTCTAATAGATGAAGAACCACTTCAGAGGATCCAAGGTTTTAGAAAGCTTCTTTAGACTCTTTTAAAAATAAATTCATAAGGGAAGAGAGCTAAAAATGGTTCAAAAGACACTTTTCCTTAAGGTTGGAAGAGTGGTTTAACGACATAATCTTCTCGAGAGTTAGCACCTTTGAACCATTGAACCGGTTCAATGCCTTCGAGCTCAACGCTTGGTTTAATCGCTTGGTTCAATTGATGGGTTCAATGCTTGGTTCAATCAGCAAGTTCAAACACTTGGTTCAATTGCTTGGTTCAATCAGTGGGTTCAATGCTTAGTTCAATCAGTGGGTTCAACATTTGGTTTAATTGTCGAGTTTAATACTTGGTTCAATCACTTGGTTCACCGTGGAAGGTTCAAAGGCTCAATGTGCAGTGTTGAATCATTGAACCATTTTTGGTTCAATCGGTCAGTTCAATGGTTTGGTTCAAGGGAGCATCCTAAATCCAAAGGACAAGTGCCCTTGCAGAGGGTAGTTTCTAGGTTTGGGAGCCCTTACAAAGGGCAAGAAGCACTTCAAAGGAAAAAGAGCCACAAAGTTAATTTTTTTTTTTGGACTTAGCGTTTGAAATGAATTCTTTCAGACTTTTTGTTCAAAGGAATTCCTTCAAATAAAAAGTTTGAAGGATTTTGGGGAAAGGCCCCCAGCCTGAAGCAAAAGACCTGGGGAAGTCAAAGTGGCCAATTCCCGCACACTTTTTGTCTGTGAGAAAAAGCTCAAAACAAGAGAGGCCCGTAGAAAGGGCTAAAGAGACAAAGGACACCAAAGGGTAGGTACCATTTTGGGGGGCTCCAGATGGCCAAATGAAGGGCATTTCTTTAGAGCTGAAGGGACACTTCCCTTTTAGGAGGGTCTAAAACAAGGAAAAAACCATAGAAAAGGCCCAAAGAAATTTGCCAAGGATGGTGACATCTCAGAAGCTATCAAACTTAAGAAGATGGATTAACCATTATTTTTTAAATGATGATGGGTGTGTGGATGTCAAATTTAGGATGGTGAAATAACCATTTCTTTTTGAATTGCCTAAGCGACCTACCAAAAGATAGCCTGAGGGCCGAAGGAGCCAGAAGAAGACAAAATAAGAAGAAGACAAAGAGCCCAGAGAACAAAGAGGGAAAAGTGCCAAGTGTAAGAATAGGTAGATAGTCAAAGTGGCAAAGGGAGGTGTTGATTCAAGAAGTTACTCCAACAGGTGATATAGTGTCTATGAATTGATCATTAGGAGGTGCAAATGGCTAGTGACTAGACCCATTTTCTTCATTTCGCATTAATGAGTAGACAAACAGTGCGGCTCATAATTTTCCATTGATGTTTAAGCAACTTTCTCTTCCCAATGAATGGGGTGCACATGGGTCATTTGTAAAAAGGGTGCCAAAAGGCCTCTTTCATTCCCCTATATATTGTAGACTTGTCATTTGAAAAAGATCTCTCATATTTGTAAGGCAAAGCCCTAGCAAATTTTCACCTAAAATCAATAAACTCTTTTTTACCTCTATTCTAGTTAGATATCTCTATGTGTGTCTAAGTGTCAGTTTATGTTTAGTCATTACTTCTTAATGCTTCCACAAGTTTAACACCAACACACCTTGTGTCTATAGGGTGCCATTTCTGTAGGTGACAAGGAGAGCTATATTTGGAAGTGCAGAGATAGAAGAAGATACTATATAGTGTTCCTTTCTACAACACCTTTGGTGAGCCTCTATTTTTTGTGTGTTCCATTAAAGCCTCCCTGTTAAGCTTCCTGCAACCTAGTCCTTCGACTCGTTTGAAGTGTACGTATGTGCTTGTCTAGATTCAAGTGTGAGTGTGAGTAGGTCAAATCATTTGGTGCATCACCTCTTTTAGAGTAGTTTAATTTTCTTGTAATCCTTCTCCCTTTTCACCCCCATTATATATCTATATACCTATAGTAACACTTATTGGAATAACTCAGATGCATCAAAAGGAGCTAACCCTTAACTAGATACTCTCCCCTCCAGCTTCGCTAGTCCCAAAGGTGAGAGGGGAGTTTCCATTGGTGCATGTGAAAGGCAGGAGCTCAGCCTCCTACCCTAAGTCCAATCCACTATGTCAATAGTTTGTGGCATGCCTGGTGAGACTTAGTTTTTACACTTAGTAAAGTTTTAGGATTGATGCTGATATTGTTATAGCAAATCAATTATTTTTAGCATCTGGTGACTCCACTAGTAAGAACTTCATTTTTTAAATCAAAGACCAGTCTAACTTATTATGCCTAAAGTCACCACACAGTCTGCTTCTAAGGGTGTTCCTTTCAACTTCATTGAGTTGCCTTTAAACTTAGCAAAAAGACTGAGGTTTGAGAGGACCCATCCTTATTCAACAAACCACCCTCCTAGGCCTGTTATAAGGAACATGTATGCAACAAGGCCACAATTACATTCTATCATAGCTATGGCATTACCCTTTGTGACTTTTTGTGGTTAGATCCCCTTGAACCTCCAACAATTAGACCTAATTCCAAGTGCAACCCTCAAAAGTGTTCCTTCCTTTGATGGAGAGGGGCCCATTATAGTCATCAAACACATCAAAAATATTACTAACCTATGCAATATACACAATGTCACGGAGGAAAATATTGCAATCAAATTATTAGCATTGTCTCTCAAGGGTAAAGCTCTTGACTAGTATGGGACTTTGACTATAAATACAATCAGTTCCTAGAATGAATTGGGAACTCACTTGATAGACCATTTTGGAGAAAAGAGCAACCACCTCTCTCTTGCTGAGTAGCTGGCTACCATGAAAAGAGCCCCACATGAATATATGCAAGATTTCAATGCTCAATTTTAGAATACATGGGATAAAATCCATGTTCTAGTAAAATCGATTTCTAGCTATGCTTTCCTATATTACTTAAGATCATTAAATAATGATATCACTGTTATGATACAATCAATGGGAGGACATGTGCTACCTACCACCTATGACATAGCCATAGCAATTGAAAACTGCTTAGTGTAGACTGGGAAGATAGCTCCTAGACCCCATATGCCACTTTTCCCTAAAATGTTACCTCTAATTCAGACTACTACTCCCACCTTAGCTCCTTTACCTAGCATAGAGAAACCAACTACTACTCCATCTAATGAGCTTCATGAAGTTAAGAGTCTATTGGAGATTATGTCAAATGAACTTGTGGCTCTTAAAAGGTAGCAAGCTCAAAGAAACCAACCAAACCAAGGATACCAGTAATATGGTCAAGCTCCTAGACCCCCTTTCCAAAATTACAACCAAGGATGGGGTCATCTTACTCAGACCAGACCCTTTCAAGGCTATAACCTAGGTGCCCCTTCATCATCTAAGGTCATGGTGCCTGTTCAAAACAATCTAGTGCAGGAGCAACCAAGTTGTTCAACCATAGGATATGGTCAAGAGCAAGCTATTTATATAAATGAGATGATGGGTTATTACCCAAACATGTAATAAAATTAGATAGCTACCCATTCCCAAGGTTTTGAGGCTTCAATGTAACCTAGCATGAGCAGTAGTCAAGCCCAGCCTAATTCTACCCTCATGAATCATCTAGAAAGAGAATTCTATTTAGTTAATTATGTGGGTACTGCAGACAATTAGGCTGACTATGTTATAGCCAACATAAGATTCAAAAGAAGGGCAATGGAAGAAGCTCAAGATACTACCCAAGCATCAGCAACACCTTCTTCATCACAAGCAAATCAAAAGGTCCTGAGTCTTAGACCACTGGTTGTACCTCTAGCTCCTCAGCTTGCCCCTCAGGTTGTACATAATTCCAAGGAAATTTTGAAAGAAGGCAACCCTCAAGTCAATGTGGTTAACTAGATGAAGAAGCTACACATGAACATCTCCTTGTGGGATTCTCTATCAATATCAAGGTAGAAAGACATGATGCAAAAGGAATTACATGAGTTAGATGAACGAGTTGTCCCAACAAAAGCTAACAACATTTTGATGATGAATGGATAGCCTTCCACCTTAGGTCAAGCCTAGAAGGAAAAGAAGGTTCCTACTTTTTATGTGTCCTTGGTCATAAGAGATTTCTTGGTGTATAATTTCATCATTGATAGTGGAGTAAGCGCCTTAGTGATGCCCAAATGCATAGCTGATAAGCTTGGCTTGAAATACAAAGAAATGACCAAGGGAGTCCTGCAGCTGGATGGAACCCCAACAAAGATAATTGGGGTGGTAAGAGGTTTGATCTTGATGCTGCATGCTTGCCTAACTTTATCAGTTCCTCATGATGTGGTGGTGGCAGATGTCCCTCCCTACTTTGCCATCTGCTTATCCAGGGTTTTTACATCCAAGATAGGTAGTTACTTAGTAGCAAATTGGGCTTATCTAATTTTTAGAACCAAATATGGGACTAAAGTCAAGATTGAATATAAGCCACTCCACAGAGATCATCTAGAACCTTGCTCACTTAAGGCAACAAATGTCAGCTACACCATCATTAACCAAAAAGAGTTCTAAGTAGACTAATCTCCATCCTCTGCCCTTGAAGGAGTTGCAGACTTGCTCTTAGATGAATGGGGAAGTGACAACTTCGAGCATGATCCTTACAAATTCATAGAGGAGGTGGGCCTTGGAATTCATTGCATGCATGAAGAGGGTAATTTTTTACCAAATCTGATGAAGGCTAGTCAGGAAAGCTCAAGTTTATGGTAGCTATTCTTTGACGGTTCAAAAAGTAAGTTGGGAGCTGGTGGTAGAGTGGTGTTGGTCTCTCCTTCAAAAGAGAGGTATTTTCAGCTTTCTATTTCCAATTTTCCTTCACATGCAATGTTGCAGAATATGAATCCCTCATCCATGGCTTAGAGTGGGCAAGGAAAAGAGGAATCAAAGAGTTTTCAAGTGTCTGGTGACAACGAGTTGATTGTCAACCAAGTAAGAGGCTAGAATTTGATGAGGAATTCTCTACTAAAGTCCTATAAACATAGGGTATGGGACTCAGTGGAAAAATTATTCACTTTCAATATTACCTCCATTCTTAGAGAATGGAACAAGCAAGCAGACATGCTAGCAGTAGTTGGTGCCTAGTTTGATATTGCTTAGGAAATAGATCAAGACCATAGCTCACATCACTTGAAAGTAGTGATCTAGCCCTCTATACTTGAAAACATCACCAACTAGCAGGTTTTCAATAGCGATCATCAAATAGCACTCTTCCTACAAGAAGAAGTGGAATTCACTATAAAAACCAAGTGAA
This sequence comes from Torreya grandis, assembly GCA_037957365.1. Taxonomy (NCBI): domain Eukaryota; kingdom Viridiplantae; phylum Streptophyta; class Pinopsida; order Cupressales; family Taxaceae; genus Torreya; species Torreya grandis. The sequence continues at coordinate 510,009 of JARHVA010003785.1, forward strand.
ACTATATCAGCAATATGGCAACCAAATTGTTCAGCTGAAGAACAATAAGCTTCCCAAAGGTTTGGTCACTCTAGAGAGTATCTTTAATGGAGATGACCAATTGAGAAGTGACAAGGCATGCATTGCAACAAAGGAGGAAAATTAGAGGACTTGTCATACCAAGTTGAAAATAGCCCTGTGGGCAAATAGAGTCACCCTAAAGAGGGCAATTAGCAACTCGCCATACACGCTTATCTATGGAAGGGAAGCTAGGCTCCTAATTTCAATCAAGTTTGTAGCCTTGGATCTCACTCACCAACTATAATTAGAAGTAAATAACATGGATGTTAGGCTATGTGAGCTAATGGAACTCTAAGAAACAAGGGACCAGGCTATGCCTTCTATGAGTAGCCACCAGTAGCAAACGAAGAGACACTTTGACAAGAAATCTTCATCAAAAGGTTTCTCTAAAGGAGATATTGTCTTGAAATGGGATGAAGACTGAGCTAAGCCTAGAAAGCATGCAAAGTTTGATGCCCTATGGAGTGGCTCATACGTAATCATTTAGTGTAAGTAGCATAATGCATTCCAACTCTCCAGGTTAGATGGTGAGGAACTATATATCCCAATTAATGGGATACATCTTAAGCATTACCACTGATCCCCTTCTCCATCATGTATATATTTTCCATTATTTTTCTCCAATTTCCCTAAGTGCCTTCTACACATGTTAGTAGCTTTCCTAGCTTTGTGTGTGTTTTCATTTCCTTTTGAGGTAAATCTTCGTGATTGGTTCTAGATTTATCAGAGCTTTCACTAATCCTCAAGTTATAATTTGACCCCGTGCCCAATGGATTTTGAGGCAACTAGCTTCTAAGAATAGCAGCCATGCTTCCCCTAGGAGGCACCAATTTGTTGACCATTTTTCATGTAACAGGCCAAAAATTGGTCCCCTTCTTCCTCTTCTATTTTAGGCCAATTCATTTTTGATTTTTCACAAGTCTAGGAATTTTCTACAGACTCTGCAAGTCTATTTCTATGGACTCTATAGGTCTATTTCTACAGACTCTACAGGTCTATTTCTATGGACTCTGCAAGGATGGAATTTCTACAGACTCTGCAAGTCTATTTCCATGGACTCTATAGGGATGGATTTTCTATGGACTCTATAGAGCTTGGGTTTCTATGGACTCAATAGTGGGTTTTTCTATGAACTCTATAGGTGTAAACTTTTGACAGATGAAGAACCAGTTTAGAGGGTGCAAGGTTTTACAAAGCTTCTTTAGACTCTTGTCTGAAGAAATTCATAAGGGAAGAGAGATAAAAATGGTTTAAAAGACACTTTTCCTTAAGGTTGGAAGAGTGGTTCAATGACATAATCTTCTCAAGAGTTAACACCTTTGAACCATTGAACTAGTTCAATGCCTTCAAGCTCGACGCTTGGTTCAATCAATAGGTTCAATGCTTGGTTCAATCAGTGAGCTCAAACACTTGGTTTAATCACTTGGTTCAATCAGTGGGTTCAACACTTGGTTTAATTGATAGTTTCAATGTTTGGTTTAATCATCGAGTTCAATACTTGGTTTAATCACTTTGTTCACCGTAGAAGGTTTAAAGGCTCAGTGCGCAGTGTTAAACCATTGAATTATTAAACCATTTTTGGTTTAATCAGTCAGTTCAACAGTTTGGTTCAAGGGAGTGTCTTAAATCCAAAGGACAAGTGCCCTTATGGAGGGTAGTTTTTAGGTTTAGAAGCCCTTACAAAGGGTAGGAAGCACTTCAAAGGAAAAAGAGCCACAAAGTTAAGCTTTTTTTTGGACTTAGCATTTGAAATGAATTCAGACTTTTTGTCTAAAATAATTCTTTCAGACAAAAAGTCTAAAGGATTTTGGTGAAAGGCCACCAGCTTGAAGCAAAAGACCCAGGGAAGTCAAAGCAGCCAATTCCCACAGACTTTTTGTCTGCAGGAAAAAGCCCAAAACAAGAGAGACCCGCAAAAAGGGCTGAAGAGACAAAGGCCATTGAAGGGTAGGTATCATTACGAGGGGCTCTTGATAGCCAAATGAAGGGCATTTCTTCAAATCTGAAGGGACACTTCCCCTTTGGGAGGGTCTGAAATAAGGAAAAAACCATAGAAAATGCCCAAAGAAATTGGCCAAGACAGTGACATCTTGGAAGCCATCAAACTTAAGAAGATGGATTAGCCATTGTTTTTTAAATGATGAAAAGTGCACAGACATCAAATTTAGGATGGTGAAATATCCATTTGCTTTTTAATTGCCTAAGCGACCCACCAAAAGATAGCCCGAGGGCTGAAGGAGCTAGAAGAAGACAAAATAGGAAGAAGACAAAGAGGCTAGAGAATAAAGAGAGAAAAGTGCCAAGTGTAGGAACATGTAGATAGTCCAAGTGGTAAAGGGATGCACTGATTCAAGAAGTTACTCTGGTAGGTGATACAGTGTTTGTGAATTGATCATTAAGAGGTGCAAATGGCTAGCGACTAGACCCATTTTCTTCATTTTGCATTAATGAGCAGACAAACAACGTGGCTCATAATTTCCCATTGATGTTTAAGTGGCCTACTCTTCCCAATGAATGGGGTACACATGGGTCATTTGTAAAAAGGGTACCAAAAGGCCTCTTTCCTTCCCCTATATATTATATACTTGTCATTAAAAAAAGATCTCTCTCACATTTGTAAGGTGAAGCCCTAACAAATTTTCACCTAAAATCAATAAATGCATTTTTACCTCTATTCTAGTTAGATATCTCTGTGTGTGTCTGAGTGTCATTTTGTGTTTAGTCATTGCTTCTTAATTCTTTCACAGGTTTAACACCAACACACCTAGTGTCTATAGGGTGCCATTCTATAGGTGACAAGGAGAGCTGTATTTGGAAGTGCAGAGATAGAATAAGCTACTATATAGTGTGCCTTTCTACAACACCTTTGGTGAGTCTCTATTTTATGTGTGTTCCATTAAAGCCTTCCTGTTAAGCTTCATGCAACCTGGTCCTTCTGCCAGTTTGAAGTGTACGTATGTGTTTGTCTAGCTTCAAGTGTGAGTGTGAGTAGGTTGAATCATTTGGTGCATCACCTCTTTTAGAGTAGTTTTGTTTTCGTGTAATCCTTCTCCCTTTTCACCCCCACATTATATATCTATATACCTATAGTAGCACTTATTAGAACAACTCAGATGCATCAAAGGGAGCTAGCCTTTACCTAGAGACTCTCCCCTCCAACTTCGCTAGTCCCACAAGTGAGAGGGGAGTTTCCATTATTGCATGTGGAAGGCAGGAGCTCGGCCTCCTGCCTTGGGTGTAATCCACTACATCAACACTTACCTTTGAGGATGAACCTATCGAACCTCAATCTCTCCCTTGGTCAAGGTGTTTTTCAAGAGGTTGTTATGATATGTAAGGATGACAAATAAAAATCAAATCTAGGCTACACAACCTATAAATGCATCCAAAAGAATTCTCCACAAGACAAGATCTATATCTATAAATAAGGTATGAAACCTTAAGCTTGATCCTCAAGTAGAGTGGTGGATAATCATATGAACAATAAATCTTATTATTTATTCTATCATATAAATAATGGAAAAATGATCTTGTATATATAGTTAGATTTAACCCTAAACCCTTCTCAAAGGTTTATCTAATAGGGTCAACCCAGTCAACCTAGAATAGTTATGGACAAAAATTCACTAGGTTATGAGCTAGGTTAGCAAAGAACCGACCTAGACCCTAAATGAATTTTACCCAAAATAGTATAGGGTTGACCTAGTACATTGAACAATAGAAAGGAGTTTAAGGCTAGGATAAGGGAGATAAAAGGTAGAAAATGACTGAAGAGTGTGTAATAGAGAATAAAAATCTTAAGGGAATGGTTTTTAGGAGACAGGTGTGTAGATAACAACTAGAAAAAGGGATAAGAATCCTAAAAAGCACCAATGGTTTACACACCCCTTTCTTGGTGCACTAATTAAGACATTGATTTATGCAACACTTCAGGTGATAATTCAAGTGATAGTCCTACCCCAATTGGTGGCAAGACTTTTGAGAGCCATAAGATTTTCACCATATCTCTATTTGACTCCCTATTTGAACCATTAGAATGGAAGTGCCTCAAATTTTAATTTTAGTAGTACAGTCTAAAAATAGTAAGTTTCTAAAAATAGTAATTTCTTGAATTATGTATTATTTTTATTCATGGAATTCAACCATTTCATCTCCTTTGAGATTGTTGACCTTTCACATCCTCCTCCTACCTTTAAAAATAGGTATAAATAGTGTGTAGCCTAAAAAGGAAAATAGACATCTCTTCCTAGAGATAGGCATATGTTGGATCTATAATTTTGAGTAATAAAATATCTCTTCTCAAAGATAGCATTATTATTTGTGTGTTTTTGAAATATTCTTCAACCAAGACTTTTGAGTTTTGGATCAGGCATGTAGTTAGAGAGATTGAGGCTCAATGGAATCTTACAAGATAAAGAGCATCATCAAGTGATAAATATTGAAAATATTATTTGCATACATATGCCCCACTCAAAGCTCATCATGTGTCATGTAAGTGCAACATGAGATGGTGCTTTATAAATAAAACATGAGAGCACATAAAATTGATGCTAAGTAAAATGTAGTAAGCAAAAAATAAGAAAAATGAAAGGATAAAATTAGAAAACACATACCCTTACTCACCTTAGTGTTGTAGATAAAAAAGGAGACTATAAGAGAATTGAATTCATCTAATGTGAAGAACATTAGGTGAACATATATAAATTAGAACATAAAATAGCCAAAAAAAAATGGAAGATAGGCATATAATAGTGAAAAATATTCTCTACAATGTCATGATTCCAAAATATTTTATGGTTCAAAAAATGGGTTAGTAAAAATAAAGATATAAACAAAATAAGGAATCTGACGATAAATATTTGAAAGGTAGAAAATTGTGAAAAGTAAGTTTAAATAGGGTGAAAAGGAAGTCATTTGGTTATTTTTGACTTGTTTTGAGAGGAAAATAGAGCTCTAAGAGACCAAATGAAATTCAATAGAGTTAGGATGGTGAGGAGATGGCAACCGAGATGAGAAGGATGCCTAGTGGTGGTAGAAGGTGTAGCACAGGTAGGCAACTAAGAATTTCAAACTTATTTTTAAATAGTTTATTAAAATTAAGTGTTTTATAAAAATTTATAATTTAGTGAAATTATAGGAACTGAAATGAACCCAAAAAAGTTTATAAGGGTATTAGAAACCAAAAGTGGAAAGGGGTTGAAAATAATTAGAGTAATAAGTATCAAAGGCATTTATTACAAGCGAGGAAAGGGGTCAGTAGGCAGAACCCACTAGGTCGACCCAATCAACCTAGTAGGATAAAAATGTGAAATCCACACTATCAACTTAGTTTGTTTTGTATGATACCAAATTAATATATAACTACTAACTTAGTAGAGTAATCCACTCTATTGAATTAGTACTAAGGGGGAAAAAGTATAGGGTTAACTTAGTTTGTGAATTTAGCGTAGTCAAAATGAAGAAAATTTGGTCGACCTAGTGTTTAATTAAGTGACCATAATAATATGAAAATGTGTGAAAGAGGTCAAAATAGTGCTAAAAAGGCCCAAAATACCTGATTGAGTACTAAAATGGTTGAGTAGGCTAAAAATAGGTCAAATTGGTTAGAAAGGGATAAATTAAGGTAAATTAGTCTTATTTTTGTTAAAATTTAAAAATAGTGTATTTTCATTATAGATGAAATAGAGATCTAATACATATTTTATTATTTGATGGTTATAGGGGCATCTGAGATTTTGGAGATTGGTGGATGTGACATGAATCCTTGTTTTATTATATTTTAGAATAATGGATTTTTATTCTTAACTAATAAATAGGTCTAGAGTAATGTAAATCAGTAAATAATGTGTAATAATTAAGCCACTAATTTATGTAAATATATTGTACTTTTTCCTTTTCTAAAAATAGTAATAAATAAGAGAAAATATGACAGCTTATTCTAAGCTATCTAGTCTGAGACATGGTTTGAGAATTTAGGTACAAGACTGGGATAGTGTCAGAAATAGTTTATTAAAATTTATTTTTTGATTAGATAAGAGCACTAAAAGAAGGACACCCTACTATTTGGAATTATAGTCCTTTTTGGTGTTGTTTTCTAGGTGATCTAAGCTTTTTGGGTTTTGATCAATAGGTTTATGTTACCCTATCAGTGAAATATCAAATCTTGAAAGTCTATGGATCTCATTGTGCATATATTTTAATATTTAAAATCCCTAGGAACTCTTTGTCCTTGAACTTGAATGGAAATTTGGGAAAGAGAGAGAAGGGGTTAGTGTGTAAAGGATATAATGGATGCACTTCACACCCTGTGTGTGGGCACACTACCTACATACCAATACACTAAAGAGGGACCAAGCTAATATAGTACTCCCATTGAATTTTTTGGTGTAATTATGTATGAAAATGTAACTAGATGCAAAATTGGGTGTACTTAGATTGATTAGGGATAGTTATGAAGGGTTTGAATAAGCTTGGAATAATATTGGAAATCTATATGTAGAGAATAGGAAAATGTGATTGAATTTACTTGCTTATATTCTAGCTTCTCTCTTATAAATGAGTGCCAACCCTTCTAAATGGACTTTGAATGGCATTTTATATATAACCTAATGATCATGGGTTAAATGGATTTACATTAGGCCAACATGAATTAAGAAAAGGATTTGGGAAAATATGACCATTTGAACATATTTTATACTTAGGCAATAATTCCATAAACAAGACACCCTAGGTTGCAGTGCTCTTGTCCAAGTTGGGCACTACTGTCCAGAAGGAATGAGACCTAAGAGGATGGATCTAGGCCTATAATAACTACCTAAGTCTATAAGGGTTAAGTTTGGAAGGTTTTGGATGACTAGGAACTGATGAAATAAAAGCTTATGATGGTTGTGTAATAAAGAAGGAGGACCTATAGATTGGGTGTCATTAACTAAATTCAAGTAACCAAATTTCACATCTTACATGACTACATTTGCCCCCTTTATTATAGTGATGCAACAAAGTGAAATACTAGGATAAAGGAGAAAAATAGAAAGTGAACCTAAACTTACCTATAAAGGTGAAGCCCATGAAGCTTGTGTGATGCTGAGTAATGTTGGATAGTGCATAAAGAGCACATTGTGTAAGTGTGAATCTATAAAATGAACAAAGAGAATATTAGTTATTATTATATGTGATATAAAACAAGAACATATAAAACCTAATTAAAATAAAAAGGAAGAGAAAGGAATGAATACACCTCATTGGGTATGTGAACTAATACAAAACCTATTATGATCTTGAATAAGGCTAAGTAATGTTGGACTATGCTGGATGATGTTGTACGCAAAGTTATATTATGAATGGATCTAAATGCTTAATTACCCAAAAAGTGACTCAAGAATACAAAGGTTGGCCCTTTGACTCCATTGTCACCTATTGAGTGAAGTTAGATAATCATGTATGTGATAATCAATGTCTAAATTATGTGTTCAATCCCTCTAAATAGGTGGCTTAAGAATACAAAGGCTATCCCTTTGGATCTATCATTTCCTATTGAGTGAAGCTAGATAATCATGTGTGTGATGATTGATGTCTAGACAATGTGTTCAATCCCTCTGAATAGGTGGCTCAAAAATATAAAGGTTATCCCTTTGGATCCATCCCCCATGAAGTGAAGCTATGAAGTGATATTGATATAGAATAGATATCATATGAAATGTCTCATGTAGTCCATGGATACTCTAAAAATTTGACAATATGGCATGGATATCTGAATGTATGTTGGAAACTAGGCCACTTTTGGCCATTTCAAAAGATGGAGGTTAGGATTGTATGAAAGCCACTCTAAAATTGATGCAATATGCTTATGTGAAAACTAGATTAGGAACTCGAGTACTCAATAAGTTAAACTTATATGAAATTTCAACTTGAGAATGATTCCAACCACCTACAGATGGAGTAAGGCACATAATTATTGAGAATGACTGGGGAATAAACTGAACTCAAAAACAAAAGATGACCAATATGATGCACACATTACCCCCAATCACTGGTGTCTAGAATATGGATTATAATCTAGAATTTATGTCAACTATCTAATCTATATCTTGAGGTGAGATCCATCATGATGTGCATGATACCCCCTTATATCTAGATTCTTTACAAAAACTATACTAAAATTGTTGATTATGACTAATCTAGATGTGTAAAAACTATGGTTAAGCTGAACCTTTTGCCTATTTCTTGAAAACATAGGTGTTTTTCTACCTAGACAAGAGTACCAAAATGAGGACACCCTTGTTTTTGGTGCTACTATCTATTTTTGGTGATATTGTCATATGATGAAGCTAGTTTTTGATTTAGAATTATCACTATTTTTCTACTCTATTCTGACTGGTTTTACCTTTGGATTCTAAACTAGGTGATCTTAATGTTATTATTTTGACTACTAGGAGATTTGATCTCTATGACAGAACCCCTATTTGTTGCCCCCTCTTTTGACGGTAGGAATGATGAACCTATAATGACTACCCTAAGAAAAAAAGAGTCCTACAAGTGTGTTATGTTACATAGATACATGATATAACAATGATATTTGAAAAGATATCTCTAGATATAACAATGTTTGTATTCAGAGATTTGTTAGATAAATAGGGGTATGCCTAGATAGATATAACAATATAAAATCATGTGAAATTTACTAAAATAGAACTAGAAAGGTTAGATGTTAGTTGTTAGTGGTTAGTTTTCAAGGAGGGATCGAGTATGATGTCCATCATGGCATCTGAGAAAGCAAGGTAAATGCATGATATAGATCATGACATTGCAAATAAGGACAAGCAATCAAGAAACAAGCATACAAAGATAAAAGCAAGAATCATATGAGGTTGGCCAAGGGGCCATACAAATAAGGGACATGGGCACACATCATTCAAATTTAAAATCAAGAATACAAGGCATGTTCAAATGCCACATACACATAAAATTTGAAATAAGCAAAGACTGACACTAGGGCCATAAGCACATAGAAGAGTACAAGCAAGGGACATTGGAAAGTTTCTAAATGTACACACATACAAATATAAGAAAAGGACATTGGCAAATGTCTTAAGGTACACATAAGAAACAAAACTAGAACTAGAAATGCAATCTCATCTAGCTACGTAACTCAAGAAAGGAAAGAATGTAAAAGCTTGAAAGGTAAAATCACATATAACTAATCAAAGAAAGAGTGAAATTATGCAAGACACTTTTAGTAAAAGACTAAGTATATGCTAAGAGATACACAAGTGATAGATACTAGTGAAATATTAATATAGTAATCTATGTAATCCAATAAGTATTGTACATCAATATGATAACTCATAATGTGTAGTGTAGGATTGAATAACTTAGATGGGGATGTCATGTATAAGATGCCCCCAGTGGGTATGTATATCGATGTGTGTCTAAAATATAGAATTAAGAATGCTCCCTCAATGGGTAGAGTAAATCAATAAAGTATATGGATGTCACTACACACACTCAAAGAAGATCAAGTGAAGCATGGTATTGTAGATAATTGATAAAAAATAGTATGAAATATTAAATGTAAGTCCTAACATGATATTAGTAATTTAAAGCATGGATGATGCATACATCAAAATGTTTTTGGTATTTTTTAATTATTTTAATGTTTTTGTATTTTAAAATTTTCTATTATTTTTATATTTTTTTATAAATACTTGAATGTAAAATCAAGAAAGAGAGATTATGTACAATCAATGCTGAGAATAAACTATGTACAAGCATGTAGGTAAAGCAATATTTACATAATAATATAAAAGACTAGGCTGGTGGGGGAAGGGATCCAAGGATGGAGTTTTCTAGGGATAGCAATGGAGGAAAGGGTGATATCCATCATAAAATACCTCAAGATCATCATTATATGATGTAGATGTTGTATTTATGGTGGCATCATGTTGAAGGTGAATTAAAGGTTGCTTTAGTGGTGGAGATGCTACTCTGGGATGTTTAGTACTGATAGTAAATGACTTTAGTGGATGTGGTGGAGATAGTGTTATTGGTGGTGTTATAATCTAAATAATACCTTGATCCTATAGTTTATCCATTCTTTACTATAAATTTGTACAAAATTTTGTATCATGGCTTGTAATTTTGTGAAAAGTACGAAATGGGTGACCATCTTGATGTGACAATCTATTAATAAATATGTGTTGTACTATAGGTAATGTGATCAATCCATAATCAAGAAATATTTGTAGCATAAACTATGGTTGATGATGTGTGATGCCTACCTAAATTTGAATAACTAGCTCTATATACATAAAGTTAACCATGTGAACTATATGTGTTAAATGGTATGAATGTGGCCATAAGTGTGGAGTATATCCTGAGAGTGTAGTATGAGATGCTAAAAGTGTTATAGGATGTGGTATGAGAGCTATAGAGTCATCTTAGTACTCTCTTGGGCCAACTGGTGTAAACCTTAATCTATATAAATAGTCATCTATGAGTTTGGGTGTCATATCATCATTTGAATAAGCTTGTGAATCTATATCAATATCATGTACATATGGTAACTCAAAATTTACCACAAGGGGTAACTATGATATAGGAGTCTCATCATCTATAGTAATTAAAGATGGTGCTAATAAAAATGTATCTATAACTATTGGAGTGATTATGGAATCAACATGAATTGATAGTACTACTATTAGTAATGGTGGATGTGTAATAGGTGATAGAACTATGATCGATAAAGTAGTTAGAATGGTTGATGTTGTTATGACTAGTAGAATAACTAGTATTGATGGTGTAACTATAAGTGGAGTAGTGTGAGAAGCGTCAGTATCTACAACCTCATATGTATGTATCTAATCAAGATAAATGATATGAGGTGGTGGTTATATTGTGAGATATAGTGTCCCATCTAGTGAAATAGTCAAAGATGACTCTATAATTTGACAATATCTAAATGGCTAGTTGTTTGTTGAACATGTGTATAGATATCCATCATGGAAAAACTTAATACATTGATGGAGAGTGGAAGGAATGGCCCCCATATTATGTATCTAGGGTCATCCAAGGAAAAAATTATAGTGGAGATTACCTAGCATGACCTGGAATCATGTAAGGAGGGTTTTTCATACCACCATGATATCTAAAGTAATCATTCCCAATGTCTAACATGGTATATCATCAAACCCTCAAATGTTCTTATATGATTTTTAAACTGATGCCAAATATACACCCATGGTTTATAAGAATGTGATAGTACATATATTTAGTCTAGAACCACTATCAACAAGAAATCTCTTGACTACGCTAGTTTTGACTTGTATTTATATGAATAGTGGAAAATTCTGATCAATAACTATTGAGAAGTCATGTCTTCATTATCAAAATAAATTACATCTTCTATAGTTTTTAAAGTGTTGACCACATATGGAAAATAAGTAGGTTTTGAATCAATAGGCATAAAAGTTTGAATGAGTGCCTGATAAAGAATGTCCTTAAATACATTATTTTTTAGAAGTAGTTCTAACATGGAAATTATAGTTGGAGTGTTTCTCAACTAATAAACAATGTTTTATGCCTTGTTTAGATCTACCTATGTAGGTGGGTTGGGTCTAGGATGGGTTGGAATAGCAAGGTGATGAGGCTCTTGGGTAGGTGGAGGAGGCATAGTGACACATCGAGTAATAGCTCTAACCGCATTATCTACTATCTATATAGGAAGAGTAGTATTTATGGGAGGAGAAAAAAGATAATCGATAGGCTAAGGTGGTGGAGGGATAAAGGGGGTCAAATGGGCTTTTTGGTGATGGGTAGTGACTTAGGGAAGAGAAAAATGGACCATGTAACATGACTCAGCATGGGGTAGAGGCTCAAAGCAAGGCAATGAAAAATATGTATTAACATGTTTAGGAATAACTTGCTTAACATCATTCCATAATTAAAAATAAGCATGAAATTCAAATAATAAATCTTTTTACTAACATATGATAGACTTCATCATTCATGCACATGATAGGGTCCATTATGGTTTCCTTATTATTTGCAAAAAATGTAAGAAAATTTTGTAAATAAATGAACAACATTTGTAATTTAATTATGGATGTAAGGTGATACCACAAGAAGCTAAACAAGAGCTAGTACATGAAACTAAGGATTTTTCAAAAAATATTTATGCAAAATACTATTTAGTAAAAATAAAATAATATTTCTAAAATTAGCAATATATTTTTCTTAGTGTTTGGAATGTTTTTGTATTCAAATAGGACCTAGTATGTGAAAAGTAGGGTTTTTATAAAATATATGATAATTTTTCCATTAATTTGTAGATTTATGATTTTTAAATATAGGCAAAATTAAAAAATTATGGAAAAAAAATAGAAATAATTTAACCTATGATTTCTAGGGGTTTTGTGTAAAATTTGAAGTAAGTTAGGTTCACTAAATGTTTTATTGTTTTTTAAAATAATGGAGTTTTATTTCTAACTAATAAAAAAGTTTGGAGTAAATTAAACTACTAAATAATGTGTAATAATTAAGCCACTAATTTTTTTAAATAAATTATATTTTTGCCTTTTCTAAAAATAGTAATAAGAGAAAATATGACTTAGCTTATTATGAGATGTCCAATTTGAGACAAGGTTTGAAAATTTAGTTATAGGATTAGGACTATGTCAAAAATAGGCTCCTAAACTTCATTTTTTTCTTGGATAGGAGTGCCAAAAGTGGGACACCCTACTATTCAATGTTGTAGTCCTTTTTTGTCACTATTGTCTAGATGATCTAAGTTTTTCTAAGTTCTACTTGATAGTTCTATGTTACCCTATCAATGAAATATCAAAGCTTGGAAGTCTATGGAGCTCATTGTGCATCTATTTTAATCTTTAAAATCCCTAGGTACTCTTTTTTCTTGAACTTGAAAGGAAATTTTGGAAAGAGATATAAGGGGCTAGTGTGTAAAGGATATGTTAGATGCACATCACACCTCGTGTCTGGACACAATGCCTACATACCAATACTCTAAGGAGGGATCAAGCTAGTGTAGTTCTCCAATTAAGTGCTTGGTGAAAGTGTATATGAAAATTCAACTAGATGTGAAACTTGTTGTACTTGGAATGACTAGGGATAGGTAGGAGAGGTTGAATAAGATTAAAATAATATTATAAGGCTATATGTAGAGAATACGAAAATATGCTTGAATGTACTTGCTTATATTCTTGATTCTCTCTTATAAATGAGTGTCAAACCTTCTAAATGGACATTAAATAGAATTTTATAAGGAACCTAATGATCATGAGTTTAATTAATTCACATTAGGCTAACATTAATTAAAATAAAGATTAAAAAAATGACCGTTTGAACCTATTTTTCACTTGGACAACAATGTCATAAATATGACACCCTAGGTTTCAGCACTCATATCCAAGTTGGGTGTTGTTGTATAGAGGGAATGATATTTGAGGGGATGGATCAGGGCTTGAAAGAGCTTTGTAGAAATATAAAGGTTAAGTCTAGAAGGATGTGGATGACTAGGAATTAGTGAAATAAAAGCATATGAGGGTTATGCAAGCAAGTAGGAGGACCTATGGATTAGGTGTTGTTAACCACACTCAAGTAACTAAATTTCACATTTTACATGACTACACTCCCAAAAATCTTGGAGTGATTTATAGTTTTAGGATAAATCAAGATTGGTTATATTAGGTTTAGGAGGGATTATGGATATGTGTTGAGTCCTATTGAGTAATGATTTGATAGTCATGTTCCTAGGAGCCTAATAATGATTGACTAATACATTTATATGGAAGGTGGATATGGATAACATTAAGGTGGGTATCACCCTATAGGGTATCCATGTGATTATTGAACTATCAATAGGAGGTACACCCATGATTATATGAGTATTAAATGGTTAGGAGGAGAGAAGAGCCTTAGCCATGTGGGTAATGGGATTAGATAGGATATATCTTGGGTTGAGAGTTAGCCTATCTGATGTTTACACATATCATATTATAGATATCTATAAGGTAATTATAATACTTTTGATATCATGGATGCTATGTCACAAGTTAGATGGTAATGTACCATTATACGTGATAACATTATGCTAGACTATTTTAGAGCACAGGGCACTATATGATTTAGGTTCTATCATTTGGGTCTAACTTATGTATGACATGTATGGGATATTTTATATAGGGTATAATACTATGGGGACTATTATTTTTTTAAGTTCTTGGATATATGAGAGGTTTCTAATGTATATCTAGTTAGGTTTCCCTATGTGGTCAATGATCAGTTACCTCAAGTAAAGAGGTAGAAATAGGATCAAGTAGTGTGAGCCATGCTCCATGTAATAATTTTATATATATTTAGGTGGGTATACATTCTTTTGAATCCTTATGGGCACATTACTACAGTATGGCTAAGTTGGGAGACTAGCACTAGCATTGGCATAAATGCTATACCTAGTGGATAGAGTTGTATCTAGTGGTTCACATACTAGGATAGATGGGACTCCCACACCCAATAGCTTTTATAGTGGTGCCCACATTTTGGGATAAAAATGTGAGAGAGGTAAGGGGGAGAGGAGGATTTGGATCATTAGTTACTAGGCCAGTGATCAGACCACATCATGAGAGACTGTGGATTGGTCAACCATGATAAGAAGTAGATAGAGAGGATATGGATGTAGATGTAGGAGTGTCAAAGGTAACACAATCAACACCATAAAAGAAGGAATAGAGACCAAATTTTTTTAACCATCAATGGAGACACTAATAATGGGAGAGAATAGATATAGTGGTCATCTAAGATGACCCATCAGACATCCCAAGATAAAGTTGGGTGATAGAGGTACCACTTTGGCATAGCTTAAGATAGGCATGAGTAGTGACCCCATAATTTGAATTTAGGAAGAGACCTACAGATGATATAATTGGATGACATGTTGATGGAGAGAAAATTCTTGATAGTTGTGTTGATGGTGAGATGGTAGTAGGAAACACTCATATAGGTAAAGAATAAATGGTTGAAATTATCTTAAGTTATTTGAGATAGATTATAGATAGATAGATTTTAGAGATATATCTATGATATGATATCTATCTATTTGAATTTTTTATATCCTATGGAGGAGGATACTAGATGGGGATCCTAGTGATATGATCACTCCATGATATATTTGATGAGGTGTTGATATCATATAACCCTTGATAGTCGAAGATCTTGTGATAGTGTATGCCCTAGGGATATGGTTCATACTATCATGAGAGGATATAAGGTGAGTAAAAGAATGTAGGGAGGATCCATATCCACTAATAGGGGTGGGATTTGGAGAGGCACATGTATGGTAGGCCTTGTCTCAGGAGAGAGTTGTGAATATGTCTACCATGACCTAGCTAGTGTAGGTACATGCCTAGCTAGCATAGGTACAGGATAATGTCTTGGATTACCTATTTAAAACATATTATTTATAAGGGAATATTTGAGGCATCTATGGGTAGCTTGACTAGGCTATGAGATAAATAGGATAGAGCCTAATTGTAGAGCTAGGATGATCTATATTATTTTACTTTGTAATATACATGATATATATAGATATTCCATTTTGCTAGTTGGATGTTGATCTTATGTGTTTGTATGATGGTTGTGGGTGTCGATGCTTGGATATATTTATTTATAACACATATATTTATATTTTTTTTTATATTATATAGGAAATATATGAATTGTGTTTTCTTTTCTAGCATTATGTAGGACATAAGCATAGTTAAAAAGAAATAGGCAAAAATGATTTTAGCTAGGTATAATTAATCAAAAATAAATGTACTACACACTATTTCATGTTGGTAAATGTGTAATAAAAATAAAAATGACTAAGTATAATAAACCAAAGGGATGTAAACAAGATGGCAATAATTCTTTTTTTAAACCAAGAGAAAGATTGGCACCAAATTAAAACAGGTAGAATCACACTAAATCACATTGGGAAGTATGAAAGTAATGTAATAAAGTGGAAAGCACGTGAAAGAAAAAATGGTATAAAAACAAATAAATTAATTTAATCAATCATATTAAATCATTTTGGGAAGTATAAGAGAAAAAAAATGAAAAAATTGGTCTTAAATTAATCATATTAATTCAAGCTCAGAAGTATGAAAAATTCAAGAAATGGTTGGATTATTACAAGCAGTCAAAAAATAAAAAGATAAACGTGAAATAGTAATTAAGTAAGAAAAAAACATACTAAATCAAGATGAGAATCATGTCAATTATGTGTAAATTCATAATCAATCACATCTTATCTCATATTTTACACGTATTTTTTGTTGTGACTTGGATTATTGGAAAATTTTGTGAGGAAGGTAAGCTCCTATCTATGGTCTTACATTGCAAATCACAAATGGAACACAAATGAGGTATAATAAATGTTAAAATATAGTAAAAATGGGTTTTGGTAATAGGAATGTAAAATTGTGGTAATTTATGAGGAAGTCTAGGTCTTATTGATGGTCTTATAATGTAACTCATAAATGGAATCCCTAGAGGAGTGATAAGTGAAAAAAGCAACTTTTCTAAAGGGGAAGTATTAGGTTTGTAGGGAGTGAAAGAAGGAATGTAAAAATCATAACTTAGGTGTCTTATGAGAATATCTTAGGAGATATGAGGCATACTAAGGACATGAGAAGACACTAAGTGACTAGTGACCATTAATGTACAAAGGAAACCTATTTTCTATAGACACAAAGCTTCAGAGGAAAATAAGTGTGCTACTAAGATAAAATCATGAAGATAGATAGAGTGATAAACACTAATGATATTTAGGATTTGGCTAAAGGAATATAAGTGAATAAATAAAATACTGATTAGAGCACTTAGGATTAATAATGAGCCAACATGTTATCTCAAGTCTCAACCATTTATATAGGAGATACAAAATGGACTAGGCTTAATTTTGTGAAAGGGAATAAAGGTAAGAAAGGAGATACAAAATGGACTAGTAATAGGATATTATAATGAGATTAATTGTTTGCTAAATGATCACATGGTAAAGAAGGAATGACTAAGGAAAACTAGGTTTGTATAACCAAGTCACAATGATAATTATCCATGTATATAGAGATAAGAAATCAAACAATCATGAAAAGAGAATAGGATAAAATTAAAAATGAAAATTTAATTAAAAAATGAAGGAAATGATAAATAAGAAAAGAAAACATAAATGACATTATAATAAATATAAAGTGAAAAATCAAAGTCACCATGTAAGATAAATAAAAATTTAACACGATGTATAATGATAAAATAGATAAAGATAAAGTTGTATCACATGTCCAATCCAAATGAAAATGTAACAACACTATGCATGTGATTATAAGTACCAATAAATTCTCCCACAAACATTATATAGAACGCCTGATAGTTATTTATTAATTTTGAAGTAATCTATAGCTAATATCTCATCTTTATTTAATGAAAACTAGGAAAATACTTCACATCTAATCTCCTCAATAGAAAAGGTAGGAATGTTTGATGGATCATTATAAAGAGGACTATCATGAAATATATTATAAGGAGAATGCATGAGAGTGGAATATATAGAAGATAAAGGATCACTGGTGGGGAAGGATCCATAGGTGAGGGACTCATAGGTGGAGAAGGATCCATAGGTGAGGGAAGGTCCACAGGTGAAGGATTCATGGGTGGAAGAATAAGAGGTGAATAAGGAACCATAGGAGGAGATGGAACCATATAATTTGGAACCATAGGGGAAGAAGGGGGAGCCTTCTTATGAGAATGACCTATGAAAGGAATGGTATAAAGTATGGGAATAGTTAAAGGGTGATCTTTAAGATGTTATTAAAAGATGCAACAATGATTGATGTGATGGGTGGCACATTGGTGCCAGAGAAAATATACCTCTCCATACATTGGATTATACTCAAGTTGTACCTTTACAAGAGGTATATCCTTGTTTTTGGATTGAATGGTAGATGGATTCAAAGTTTTAATATATTATCATAGTTTATGATAATGTGTGGATGAATGGTTATATGTGCCATGGAATCAACATATACACCTATGATTTATCTTGGTAGAGGTAATGACAAGAGGAGGTGTAATATAATTAGGAGTTTTAGAATTCTCATTATCCCATTTCCTAGGTAACTAATCTATTTGTGGTAAAGAAAGCAAACCATTACTAAGAGAAGGTCATGGTGGTGAAGGGATTGAACTAGGCTAGATGTAAGGAGTGATGGGATCAGAAGTAGGGATAAACTTAGCTAAATTAGGATCAAGAATGGGATCTAAATTTTTATCTACTAAGGGAGGGTTAGGGTCTATAAAATGTTGAAGGATATTTTCATGCATCTCTAGGATAAGCAATCTATATGGGTCACGATACCTAGAAAAGTGATAGGGCCTAGTCATAGAATAATCCACAAGCATTCTCCTATAAGATTCTTCAGAAACTAGATGTTTACACACCATCTCTACCCTATGGTAAAGAGGAAAAAATATAAAATTAGGATCTATATATGATGGAATATGAGAAGATTTACTAAAATATTGAAGTAAAGAGGAATGATAACAAATAATCTCAACATCACTGGCCTAAACAATACCACCTAATAATGGATTATCTAAGGAATAACCATCATCATAATTAGGTGTATGAAGAGAAATTATGTAGGTAGGGATGAAATTGTCATCCAAGGAGGTGTGATGAATGGAATGTCAAGTCTTATTTAGGATAATAGGTATGTGATCACAAGGTGGTTGAAGAGAATGAGCCTGTAGAGTAGGAATCTGAGAGATGAGATGACATGAGAAATTATAAATATTAATATTGAGATTGATCTCATTAGGTTAATTATCATTAAAATCTAAGAGGTTATGGGTAATATTACCAATGATTTCAAGATGACTAGTGTAACCTCAATTATAATTGATTAGAAAGTTAAATCATTGAGACTCACAAAATGGAACACTGGGAGAAGTTTCACATGTATAAATATTGAAGTCACCATGGTCTTGGTATTATTCAAAATTTTAAATGTTAGTGTCACCTTTAATCCTATAGATATATCCATTATGAGGTAATTTAAAGCATTGGTAGGTGGAAGAAGTAAATGGTCTCATATAGTGAGTCTATGGCTTACCAAGTAGAATGTTGTAAGATAGAGGAAAGTTAAATATAATCACCTTCAAATGAATGGTGATAGGTGGGATGGTAATGGGAATCCACACATAACCTAAATGAGGAATTTCCATTTAATCATATCCTTTACATGTGTTTCATGGAAATTTAAGATTACATTAAAAATATCCTAGGGTTTTCATAAAATTGAGAGAGGTAATACATGTTTTAGAACCCTCATTAATTAAAGCATGCTTAATTTGAATATCACCAATTTGGACACTAATGAATAGAGGATGATCATCTGCATAAATCAATATCTCATTGAGAATAATAGAAGTGATGGGAAACTTGATGGAAATATAAGTGTCCATTATTTCATCAACATATATAGACATCTCTTCATATTATTATAATATTCTATCTTCAAATATAGATAAGGTTGCTTCGTGTCTTGAAAGGGGAGGATGAGGGATGTTATTTTTTAGAAAAAGTTACATGAAATGGTTTTGATGATGCAAAGAGGTCCAGATAAGCTTAAGAAATGGAATTTAGGATGGGTGATTAGTGAGTTCCATGATGGGATCCCACTCATCATAACCCATAAGAAGGTTTCTAAAAATAGGTGCATAGTGTTAAATGAGGTCCTCATAAGGAGGAGTCAAAGTACATTGGAATTTGTGTGGATAAGAGGCATAAATTTTAGAATAAATTTGTAAATTATGTTGAGAAGATGAAGCAGTTGATGCAAATTGGTTTTGAGAAGTGTTAGAAGATGTGTTGATATAAGCTTGAGTACATTGATGTAGGGTAAAAGAGATGGTAGAAATAATATGATAAGTGTTATCAAAAGGAGGGGTTGGAATTGGTGCATCAAAATTTATAATGTCCTCTTTCCCCAATTAATTTAAGTGAGTTGGAGAAAAATCTTGGATAACATGGAATATGCAAGATAATGGATGTGTGTAGATATCTTGAGGATCAATTAAAGCAACCACCCTTTGATTATTAGTCATATTAACCACATTATATTCTAGAGTTGGGTCAACAAGACTAGAAAAATTATTGGTAGAAGGGGTGGGCTTATCTTTATTATCTTGGTGATTTGGAAGGGGGTCTGTATAGATGGCCAAATGAGCATTATCTCGATTCAAAGCTTGAGATTTAGTATTTGTTTCATGGGATTTGACTTGTTGGCATTTCCAAATCATATAATCATGGTAAAAATTGGGACCAAAAAGAAAATACATAGATAAATTATGAAGCTGCCTACATGTCTCATGAGAATGACCCCAACTAACATTAAACCAATAAAATTTATTGGGTTCATATCAAGATTTCATAAGAAGAGTGGGATCAAGTTCTTGTAGTATAGGCCTAGGTAGACATTTAATTAATTTGGTTAGGGTTAAAGTTTTATGGACAGTGATGTTATTAGGTTAAGATAAATGAGGATTGGTGAATTTTTTAGAAGGGGGAGTTGGTTCAAAATATTGGTTAGGAATAATTACTTGAATAGTGTGAATGGTATCATAAGAGTTTGTGACACCATTATTTATATCATGATGATTCATATTCTTGAGTAAAATAAGAGGACCTTTAGAAGTTTGGGGTGGCTAAAATTGATTCATAAATAAATATTGATGTTTAGCTTGGTCAATAGCCTCCTCCAAATTACATGGAGAGAGAGTCTAGACCTGATATTATAACTTGGGAAAAAGAACATTGGTAAAGAGATGGAAAATTTTATCATCAACCACATTATGTTCACATTTTTTGGACACTTTTTTCTAACTTTTAATGAAATCTTGAGCTATTTAGTTTTTAAGTTGCTTACAATTGATAAAATGGGCCAAGGTATTCTATGAAAGATCACTAGTTTATAACTCTTAGACTAGAGCATTTACTAAATCTTCCAAACTAGTAATAGAATGAGTTTATATTTTATCTAAGAGACAAATTTGACCTATTTAACTCTATTATTAAAGACATTATTTATATAGAACAATAGTGACCTATTCAACATTGTTGTGTACTATTTGCATACAGTGTCACCTAAACTGACTCTGTACTATTTTTAATCAAGGAATTAACTTCTAGTAATTAATTCACATTTCCTTTTTAGTTTTTTTCATGCTTAGAGTAAATCACATAGTCTAAATAAGTGGTTTTTCAAATTACCATTTTAGCTACACTATTTTACTCTTTTTCACACACTACCAAATCACTTAACATTCAAAACACATTTAAACATTTATCTTTCCAAGGTCTACCTACTTGGATTTCATCATCAAGGGTGAAGACAACATAGTTTTCTATCCAAGTCTAAATATGTGGTTAATATTATATATTGGAAAAGAAAACAACACCCTTATAGCTATGGGATTGGGAAGTGAGTGGGTAGGCCCCAATACCAAGCCAGTACCATTACCAATATAGATCCCTTTCATCCCAAACATATTGAAACCAAATTTAGACTAATTTATAGTTACCTATTTCAACCAAATTTCCTATCACATTAAAATAATTTATATATAATCATCTAATAACACTTATGGTGACTACTTAGTTAGTATTTGCTTTTTAGTTGATTGATTACTCTTTGATCATTACATGTTGTATTGTAAAAATTGCATTGGCCAAATTGGTGTAAGTTTAGTGTTGTGTGCCCCAATTGGATCAATCACATTGATATAAATATTTGTGTGTTTGCTATCATTCTAAAAACACCATCTCTTATTTGATATAGTCTATTATAGACTATTCCACCTTCCTAATAGTAGTACACAGTCAACCTAAATGATCATGTCTTTCTATATCTATATCCCCTACCTAGGAGTACATATTCAACCAATAAAATTGTGTATAATTTTTATCTTATATCTTAGTAGGACTCTATTGACCTAGTTTATTATGTACCTATTGGTCAATCTTATTCTTTGTCTGGCCTACTTTGTTCTCTATCTAGATGACTCTATCCCTGATTCTCCTTTTTCTTTCCTATTTTCTATTTCTCTCATCAAGCATCACAAAATCCCCTATAAAAATATTTTTAGACAACTTAAATACATTTAGACACTATATGTGGTGTTCTTTTCTTCCTTTTTAACCTCTCAAAAAATCCTCACTCTTGGAATACTTCTTCCCCTCCCTCATCTTTGGATTACAACATGGTTCAAATCATGCCTCAAGATGAGGTAGGTGGATCAAATCCTTTTTTTACCTATCAATACAATTCCCATATTCAATCATCTCATCAATATGTGGGATTAGTTGACACAAGTATATTTAACAACCCCATTGGTGATTTACCTCTTAACAACCATCCCCCTAATACCAATTCAGGGATTATTCCAAAAATCACCAATCCACCAATTGATGCAAGCCAAATTTTTGAATAGATATTTTAAAAAATGAACATAATGAAAACATATAACACGTCCCAAATGATGAAACTAAAACATCATTTGATCAATATGGATAATCAACCTCCCATTCTCCTCCCTAAAAATAACTAGAAATTTATTCCTCCACCTCTTAGAGATGTCATAAGAAATAATGGAAATGTCATTCCCCAACCTATCATTAACAATAA
The DNA here is from genome assembly GCA_037957365.1 of Torreya grandis. NCBI lineage: Eukaryota > Viridiplantae > Streptophyta > Pinopsida > Cupressales > Taxaceae > Torreya > Torreya grandis. The sequence continues at coordinate 532,805 of JARHVA010003785.1, forward strand.
AATTCTTCAACACATACAAAATGAACTTTTATCCCATTTTATTATTTATATCGATATTGGTAACATATCTCCAACTATCAAGTATCATGAGACTAAAGACCTTGCATCTTTTCTCAAGGTATTTGGAAATCGTTACAAAGAATAGATCCAAATTAATAATTTCACCAAAACTAAACTTCTAGTTAAAACCTTCACTAGTGATGTATTGGAGTGGTACAAATAACTTACCCAACATTCCATATGGAAACTATATGATTTAGTAAATCCTCTAGTTAAAGAGTTTCAACACAATGATCTTCCCAAAACTATCCTTAGCCATTTCATCAATGTTAAGCAATCTCTCATTGAATCAACTCATGATTTTATCAAGCAATGAAAATATTTGGCCCACAAGGCTAACCAATAACATGAATGATGATGATTTATTTAAATTATTTATAATTGATTAAATCCTTATATTCAATATAAGTTTTGTATTTTTCCCCTCAAATGGTTAACAAAGCTCTTGACCAAGTGAAGAATCAAGACTTGTTAATGAAATAGTTTGAACCTAATACCAAATACCTCAAAGGGTCTTATCAAAATTATACCAATGTAATAACTATAAATACTCCTAAAACCAAGCTAGGAATTACCAAAGCTTCCACCTTCTCACACACCATTGACTGTACAACAAATGAAACAATTTTTAGTGCCCTCTTAACCATTTACTTATCCCAATCATCCTCCTAAATCATATGATCCCAATCAAATTTTTTAGTTCTATGATGACATCAGTCATTCCCATGAAACTTGTAGAGGGCTTACCAATTTTTTTGTCTCATATATGCTTGGTGATTCCTTGAATCACGAAGCCATAATTTAATTCTATTGTCAAAAGTACAACATTGCTTCTCAAAAATGACAAGTTCCTAAAATTTCTTCTTCTAATAACCAAAAATATTTTTCCACATCTAACTCTCAACAAGTTAACAAGAATGTTTGTGCCATTGATGCCAACTATGATTAATATTACAATAATTCTCAATATATTAATATAGCCAAAATCAATTATCACCAAGAAATGGCTCACAAAGATCCTACCACTAAACCTATGAAACCATATTTGGAAGAGAAACTCCTCACTGATGCCACAACCACTCACCTACCTTTAATAGCTAATGAGGAACCATATCCTTTTTCTAAACTACCAACCTCTTCTATTCTTCCAAAATCTAGCTTACCTTATAAACCTCATGCTAGTTATTCTTCAAAAACCCATTAGAAATTCTTAGAAGAACTCGATTCCATGCATTGTAAGATTGTTATTTTGGAGTTGGTTTGTACCTCCCCTTATCATCACAAGCTATTTATACAATAATTGCAAGAAATTAAAAAACCATATTCTATAAAAGAATAACCACCCTCTCATGAGCCTCAACCAACCACCATGTATACCATTGAATCCATTTATAATTATTTGAAACCTTCCATCAAATTTATTAAATAAGACGTGATTAATGATGGGATTCTCTTTCACACCAATGATCCACCCCTATTCATTAATGTAAGATCTTTGTGGTTCATCCAAAAACTTTGCTATAATAAAGATCATCTCAAGTAAACCTACATAACATGTCATGGATTTGACAAAACTAATCAAATTACACTTGGTTGTATTTGGTTCCCTTTTACAATTAGACCTAAAACTATTCAAACTAAGCCTATGGTCCTCAATTTACCCCTATCTTACACCATACCCCTAGGATGACCATGAACGCATAGAATGATGGCTATCACCTCTTATGATAGCCAATATATCAAGTTACTTTATAATGTAAAAAGGTATAAACATGAATCTGATCCCAACCCTTAGAGTATTCAACTTCCAAATCCTAAATCTAGATATTGCATTCTTACCATTTGAATAATCAAAAGTGTTCCCTTACCTAAATTTGTTGACATAAATCCACATTTAAATGCCACAGTTTTTTATTTAGAAAATGATGAATCTAATGACTTGAAACATATTTTTAGCACTGCTAAGCTACCTCCTTACATATCAAAGTGGATTCTTTCATCTTTATTGCCTTGTGATCGCACCATCCCTTTCATTGATGAGATTACTACTTTTTCCCTCCATAAAATACTCAAGAATATTATTACATATAATATGCCTTCACATGCATTTATTAAAGAGTGGTCAAATTATTTCAAGATCCTTTAATCATGTCTCCACATAAATTCAATGATTTAGGTACTTCCCCTTTTTAAATTCCTCCTAAATTTTAATCACATATAATTTCTCCAACATATGATGATAACTAAATCATATACCAAGCTCAATCATGAGACTTATATGTTAAACATTATCAAAAAACTTTATCTCAAATACATAATTTCAATCATGTTTTTCATGCCATTTCCAATAAATTTTAATTAGCACCTGAAGGTCATATACCTCTTACTATTTATCACTCCTTGACACCCCTTGGGTGGTTAATAAAATCTTACCTTCCAAGTCTCTATAAAATCTTACATGTTCTATATAAACTATAGAACCAATCATTACATCTATTTATTCCCCCATTAATGATTCTAATAATAAACTCATCAAATCTTATCAACTGTCTTCCCCTACTCCTCCTACTCTTGAGATTACATTAGATGTCAAGGCCATAGATGTACATCTAATACTCTCTGAATATGATCACCAAGGTAATAAAATTATCAATCTCAAATTATATGTTGAGTATTATGTTCCTCTTCCCACTTTTCCTAGAGTGAATCCATTCTTGAATTACTTCATGCTTGAGAACCTCAACTACCTTGACCACATCATAAAATCAAGAATTTTAAGAAGAAATCTCCTTGTTTCAATAACTTCATCGCTAGTATTGATCATAAATTAAATACCATTTACTCTTTACCTAACTCACCATATTATTTACAATATGAAATTCTATGATTATCAAGGAAACTACTTGAATAAAATATGGTGCCCCATCATGCCATAGACCAATTACAATCTCTCATGAACTCACACCAACTGTACATGATAATTTCAGATTTTTATTCGATACGTATCATGAGACTTTTGCTTAGTCATGTGAGGACATTCTTGATCTTGACCCTAAAATTTTGGAGCACAACATCATCACCTATATTGATGCAAAACCCATGTATCAAAATTAATTTAAATTTCCACTTGAAGTTTCTACTTTATGCCATAAATAAATTAGTAAACTTCTTGATGCTATGTTTATCAAGCTTGTGGACTATCTAAAATAGGTCTTGAATATTGTCCTTATTTATAAGAAATTTACCATGGTTATTCTCATTTTCATGGATTTATATAATCTTAATCTTGTTTTTATCAAGAATAAATTCCCTCTACCTTTTATAGATACCATCATCAATTCCAATATTGGTTATGAAATGTTTTCCATTATCGATGGTTCCTTAGGTTATAATAAAATTCACATTGAACCTAAAGACCAATATAATAAAACTTTCACCACATAATGGGGCACCTATTATTATTTTAAAATTAAATTTTGACTCATAAATGATGGAGCTACTTATCAACACATGATGACCCATATTTTTTATGATCATATCCATGATATAATATAAACCTATGTGGATAACCTAATTGCCAAGTCTAAGATCCAAAAGACTCATCTCTCTGATCTTGTTATAATTTTTTATTACCTTATTAAAATATAAAGTTAGACTAAATACCTACAAGTGTGTTTTTGGTATCACATTTGACAAAATATTTGGATTCTTAGTTTCTCTTCATGGCATTGATGTCGATCCCACCAAGATAAATGATACTGTTAACATGCCTATCCTTCATTCCATTTTATATATTTTCATTTAACTTGGTAAACTTGGGGAAATTAGATGATTCATCCCCAAAATGTTTTATCATATCTATTCTATTAATTATATTCTTAAGAAAGGCAATTCCCTAGAATGGATAGATCCTTGTCAAAAAACATTTGACAATATGGAAGGATACTTGTTTCACCCACCCACTCTTCATCCACCTTATAATGATCATCCATTAATATTATATACTTCTTCCACACCCATATCATTTGGGGTAATAATTGACTAAAATGATGATACCAGAAGGGAATATGTCATTTATTATATCAGTAGTCACCTCATGGACTATGGGAAACTTTATACAAAATTAGAATGTGATTTCCTCACCATATTTTTTTTTGAAAATCTCTGACATTATATGCTTTATCAAACCACTTAAATTATCATTAATTATAATCCATCCATCACTTCTTATCCAAATCCTTTCTTCCTAGAGATAAAATTGGAAAATGGATGGCCCTCTTCATGGAATTTGATCTCCAAATTATTACAAAAAAAGATGTCTAAGGATAAATAATTATTGATCAAATTGTTGCATCTCCTATACTAGCTACCAACCACCTTTATTATATTCTTCTCAATGACAATATCATCTATATTTATAGTCTTAATCAAGCCAAATCTATTAAATATTACTACCATAAATTCACTACTAACCTAGAAGTAAGTAATCTTGAAGATTCCTCTATCTTCATTGACACTACTAAACCAAAAGTAGTTATTCAAGAACTTCCTAAAATTAATATCGATTTACATGAAGATATTTGGACCATTCATTTTTATGGTGCCAAATGCCTTCAAGGAATTGGGGTAGGTTGTATACTCATTATTCATCTTTTCAAAATTATCCCTTTGGAATTTTACCTTACATTCTATGTCACTAATAACATGGTATAATATGAACCCTTAATCCTAAGCATGAAATAATCCCTTGATTTAGATATCACATATCTGCATGCTTTGGGTAACTCACAACTAATTTTCCACTAGGTTAATAGTGATTATTAATACAAAACCCAAAATCTCATTTATTATCATCAAATAGCCACTACCCTTGCTAAATATTATGCTTCTTTTATTATCAAGCATATCCCTCAAGATTAAAATTCTATTACCGATGCACTTACTTCTTCAACATCTCTTTTTCATCCACACCAAGTTCATATTAATTCCAAATTTATTATCTAAATAATAAAATCCCCATCTTCCATTCAACCATAAGATTCACTCATATACCACATTGAGGCTATCATCAATCAACAAAGCCCATGGTACAAAGAAATTATTTAATTTATGAAACACCAAGCCTATCATCTAAATATTGATTCCCACAAAAAAATGAGAATTTACAAACAAGCTTTCAACTATATCTTTCAATATAACATCCTTTATTATTATAATGATGAAGATACCTTGTTCCACTATATTATGAAATATTAAGTTCCTCTTCATCTTGAACAAGCACATGGGAGCATTTTTAGTGGCCACTATAGTAGACATGCTACAACCCACAAATGCTTATGTATGAGATACTTTTGACCAAGTCTTGAAAATGATGCCATCAAAGTCACTTAAAATGTAATCCTTACCAACTTCATGATGATCTAATTCATTCACTTCTAGTTGAGCTTGAAACTATAGAGTACCCTTGGCCATTTTTCATGTGGGGATTAGATATCATAATAAAATTACCTAGATCTTAGGATGAACATGTCTTTTTTATCATAACCACCAAGTATTTTACCAAATGGGTTAAATTTATGCCCCTTGTTAATGTCACTAGTACCACCATTTCCAAAGTCATATTCAATCAAATCATTTACTGCTTTGGCATTCCTCATACTCTCATTTTAGATAATGATGGTAACTTCAATTATAAATATGTCAAATAACTCCATGCTAAATTTAAAATCAATCACAAATTTTCCATTCCTTATCATCCCCAATGAAATGGCTAGTCCAATTCCACCAATAAAATTATTAGTAAAATTATCCAAAATATAATCTATGAAACCTAGACAAATTGGCATCTTCATCTATATCTTTCTTTTTGGTCTTATCACACTTGCATACACACTACTACTAGGACAATGCCATTTTTTTTAGTCTATGGTTTTAAATCAATCCTCCAATTAGAAGTTTAACTTCCCTTTCTCCGTATATCTCTTCATTGTGTCATACATAATAAGGAATTATGTGAATATCACCTTCATGCTTTTGATATTCTTGATGAACATTAGTTTTCTACCCTACAACATAATTACCAATACAAGGCTCATATTCCCAGACAACATAACAAAATAGTTAAAAGTTACACTTTTAATATTGGTGATCTCATCCTTAAAATAGACTATACTCATGATAAATAAGGTGAATACACCTAAAAATGGTGGGTCCCTTATTTATTGAAATACATCTTTAGTCCCAACACCTATCACCTTCAAACTAATTAAGGCCATATTTTCAAAGAGCTCACCAATCTGTAAATCCTAAAAAATGTATTTTGTTTAAATCCTTCCCTTCTTATCATGATTTTTAAGTTATATCTTTATAACACTTTTTGTTGGATCCTTACACAAGTCTCACTCTATACAAAACTTCTCTCTTTCTAAAAACCTTAATCCTTCCTATTGGTCCTTTGGTTTCCCTTTTATCATGAGTTTTATTGTAAAACCATGGATAAGACTTAGTATTCATCATGATTTATTTTTATTCTCATTGTTTTCTTTATTTTAAATAATTTTTTCACCCCTTGGGTTTTTCATTTTTGTTAGTTTTAGTGTAAGACCATGGATAGGATATGGCCTTCCTCATAAAAACCATCTTTATCCCATTTACTTTTCACATGCTTTGTACACCCTCATAGGTTTATTTTTCATGGGTTGTAATGTAATACCATGTATAGGACTAGGCCTTCCTCATCAAATCACCATCTTTAATTAAGTTTTATTTTTCTATAATGTTTATAATGTTTAAAATATTTTGATCCTTCTTCTCAACATTTCCTTTTGCTTCTTTTGTAGATACAATATTCATAAAAAATGTGGTAGTATGTTTTTCTACACTTCCCTCATTCTTATGATAAGGAATCACATTTTAATTTCATTGTATCCCTTTTTTACCCTTTATCACATTTTTTAAAATTTAAATTAATTAAAATTAGTTCATGTTTCATTCCTCTTGATTTCCTTTCCTTTTACTCCACATTATATAAACCAAGGTTGAAGTCAAGATAATGATCTTATTTCACCTAAATTAAAAAGACTCTTAGACACCTCGATCTATAAGTTCTCTTTCTTAGCAACTAAGTTCTAAGTATTCAAATGAAAGTCATCTTTATCACCCATGTTTGGTTCTCTAAAATCATATGGAGCAGGAATAGAAAAATCCATCAAAATTTAAAATCCAAATCATTTGAAATAAAAGGAAATGATATACAAAAGGAAACATCCAAATTTTAAAATTCAAAATCACACTAAAAGACATGATTAAAAGTACATCTCCCATCTCCAATTAGATCTCAAACTCCAAATTTGGCTTCATGATAGAGCTAAGGTCCATTAGGGTATGGTAGGCCAATAAATTAGAATAAGATAATTTGACAAACTCTATGGTGATACCTACTTTTTCATGCATGTATACAATCTTAATAGTGGATTGATGACTCTATAAGGAATCTAGAAGAATGGGTAACATGTTGTGTAAAGGTAGGTCTATTTTAATTCTCATACATATATCCTTCATGGGATGATCTACATACTTAATTTGTTGACATAAAATTTGGGTGGCTATGAGAAGTTCTTTAGAGTCCTTAAGGTCAAAAGTCCTCTTGTTTTGACAAACTTAATTTGAGTGTCTTGACTTTGATAAAGAGTTACTCTACCTTGGTTTTTCCTTCATTCTCCCATCCACTCATTTCATTCCCCACCTTGAAACTCAAAGTGTGATTCTAAATTTTATTTTCCCTTATTCTATATTCCCTCTTATCCACATCTTATAAACATGATAGCACTAATTTGTTTTAGTTTTATATATCTTTAAAACTAAACAATATGTTTGAGTGACTATGGATTATTTTCTTTATACCATGGTTCTACATATATAGATGTGTCTAGTTTTCTTTTACCATTTCCCATTATTTTAATACCCTTTTTTGTGAACACCTGAGTATGTTTCTACTTTCATGTACTTTTTCCATTGTTGAGTGAGGTTGGCTTGTCACTTCTCACTCACCAGTGTTGTTTTCCCTTTTAAGAACTTTTTCTATTGATGATTGAGTAAGGATTGTTATTTCTCACTCATAATTTTTTTTACCATTTGTATTTCCTATATTTATTTAATTAAGGATTTTTACTACTTTCACATTGATGTATGAATAACATTTTTGACATGTATCCTTGGTTTGACTTGATGTGTTTGCCTTTCTTACTTAAAGTTTACTTATTTGAGTTTTTCAATCTTTAGTAACTTTGGATTTTTGATTACCCAATTTACTCTAAATTTTGACTTGGTCATTTGGTTTAACATATCACTTGTCACCCCTACTTGCCAAATTTCCAGGTATGTCTCATCCACATAGCATATCTTGGTTTTCCTATATTTTTTAATTTTTGCTCCTTAGTTTTATATCCTTTGGTTTGTTGAAAGTAGTCTTTGTACCCTATATAATCAAAAAATAAAAATGCAATATATAACCATAGAGTGATAAATTTAAGTGAAGGTATGCATACATTACTTTAACCTTTCATTTATTTCCCTTTTAGTCATTTAATTTTAGTTATTTTCACTTTAAAATAATACATTTTTTTAGCCTCAACATTATGTGTTGCTATGTTATTTCATGAAGAGAGATCATGTGTTACACTTGGGTGACACGTGATGAGCTTCAAGTGGGGAATATGTATAAGAAAATATTTTCAAAACTAATTACTAATACTTTCTATCTTGTAGGAACTCATTGAGTCTCAATCTCTTTGAGTGCATGCTTTAAGGGGTGCATTGATAAAGGTGTGGGTAGACAATTAGTGCTTTAAAATATTATTATCCCTTTACTACCACTTTCTATCTACACGCCCAAATCCTACAAACATTCCCCTAAGCTTGGAGTGCTCTTTTACACCCTTCTCTAGTCATTTTTTGCCTTCATTATCCCTTCCCTAGCTTAAAATCCTTTTTAGTAGTTTATGATACACTATCAACCCCATCACCCCTATACTCTAATTAAAAAAACTCATTTAGGATCTAGGTCATCCCTTAGATAACCTAGACGAGGATGTAATTTATTTTTATTAATAACAATATAGTGTTGATTAGGCCAACCCTATCAAATATTGATGTGGGTTTTATACACACCACAGTTGAATGAAGTAGCCTCTAACATTTTAGGATCTCAACAGGGGTAAAATCCACTCTAGGGAATGATTTTTAGGTATGTGGTGTACTTTAACCTATTGATATAATAGGGGAAGGGAATGGAGGTTGTTGACAAGGTTTTTGGATGGATGTGTGACCTTCTAATAGAGTAAATCTCTATACGAGTCAGATGGGTGGTTGGTTTATAATCTAAAGTCAGTAAATCTTAATAGCAAACTCAAAAAAAGGGGAGGTTAAGGTAAGGTATAAAATAAGGATCCATGGTTGCTGGGAATTACTTCCCTAGTTGGTTTTTGAATAGACCTATGCTTTCTAAAACCTATACCTATTGCTAGCAGTAATATCACACATATAATCAGGCATAACTAAAAATTCTAAGTAAATAAAGGTGTAGGGAATTCAAAAGCCTCAGACAAAGGTTACACCTTTTAGGGTAGCATTTTCACACCCTTAATCATAAGATTATGGCTTGGGCAAATGAATTATCTGAGGTAGTTATTGTACACACATAGAAAACTACACCAAAGAAAGCACTAATACACATTCAAAAATATGCTTCAATCAACCTAACTAACTTAATCAATATATTCACTAATATTTAAATAATTATCACACATCTAGGATTAGTATATCAATTTAAAAAAATAAAAATCTATTCATATTTATAGCACACTAAATATTATTGAAACACACAAACATGGAAATAATAACTAATTACATGGAATTAGAAATAAAATACTCAAAACACTTTGTTGATGATCAAAATTGCTTTTTGATATATATTCCAAAATATTCTAACCAAGAAACTAAGTTGGGTTATAATTGTATATATATGAACTTGGGGAAGGGGTCACCTCATCCTCCAAGTTCATGCAAGGTGGTTACAAGTGTCAATTAGAACATGTAGTTTTAACTGTGATCTAAAATCATCTAAGAGAGAACTAAAAGTTACAAATAAATAAATTTACTTTTCTAAAATTATGAAGCATGTGCATGTATAGAAAATATAATGTTAATTTTTACATTTATCCTCTAAAAATACAAGGAAAATCTATGTATATTCACCATTACAAAACTTTACATGTGTAACATCTCAGCCTATCAAGGCTTAGTCACTTGGAGCACTGGATAAACCTTGGTTGGCATAGAGGTTGAAGTGGTAGTTGAAGATGTGGTCACACCACCATAATCTTGCTTCTTCTTCAATTTGTTATCCTCATAATATTTTCATGACACTCCATGTTTTTATCATATAATGTCTAAATTTAATAGTCATGGCTGATGAATTATTTTGGTCTATTTAAGGAGCTTTACATGCTCATTCTTAGTTATATGAAATTTTATCTTGAATATTTCAAATTTAGTAAAATTTTTTTGAGCCTTGCTTAATTTAGAATCAATTTCTTCAAGTGTCAATCCTTGTAAGCTCTACTGTAAATCATTGTCCACTTCTTATATATGCTTATCAAAATTAATCATGCCAATTAAATTACCAGTGGAGTCCTAAACTTTGGATAACTTTAATTCATGTAATATTTGAATAAGCTAAGCCTTATACACCTAATATCTAGGGATTAAATCCCCAACATTTTTTAACTAATCCTTTACCTCTTCTTGTCAAATGACTACTACATTTAAGGCATTGGATGCCTCTAACATCATCATAAGGTTGAGATGATTCTATAGAGAGTTACCCATATAAATAACTAACATCTTCAATTTTTTGATATCCTCTCTCATGAATTTGAAAAATTGATTGGCTTGGTTCAAATGAGGGGCCATATTAGACTTTATGAACTCCATGGCTTCCAAGGAATTATAACATCTAGAAGATGCCATTAAACATTAGCTTCTATGCCAATAAGAATATGTATTGTCTTGGCCTTCTCCTTTAGGTACTCCACTTTGGACTCTAATATCTAAACTTCTACCTCAAGCTCCCATAAAGCTAATTACATGCCTTTTTGGATTGCATCTATGGCATCTTTGTGTGCTTGTCCAAGTCTAAAAGATTTTATAGATATAGGGATTATCCTAGTTGTTTATTCTACCTCTTTTTGAGGGAGAACACTTCTTGCCTTTCTTCAAGGATAATATGGGTGCCCTTATAATATTATAATTTCCTCTTCTTTACCCTTTGAATACTATAAGTTGTGGGATAAAACAAAGTAGAAATAGATGGAAGATCAATGATTATAAAGTTTGGCATTTGAGAAGCCTTACTTCTTAAATCCACTACCCATGGAGGAATGTCTAATTGACATCCTCTTAAACTCTCTATAGTTTCTTTTGGGCCTTGGTTAGGACATAAAGAAGGGAAGGCCATATAATTTTGGACCTATCAACTCCTCTAAATTGAGGAAGTGGATGGACCATGATAATTTGTTACTTGGCCTTCCTTCCCTTTCCAATCATTATCATTGTACTTTCCTTTATGGAAGTGGTAGATAGTAGTGAAAGGGTGATTTGAGTGGGGTGGACATGGAGTTATGAGGTGGCCAAAGCAGTTTGCACCTTCCTAGACACTTTATCCATCTTCAGGGCTCTAATCATGGAGGTGTTAGTAGGAACAAAAGTGATATGTATGGTGAGTGGGATAGAATTAGAAACAAATGGATGCATAGTTGTAGTGGAAATGGAAGGGGTATATGTGAGAACTTCCATAGAAGTAACTTACACAAAGATGGGTATAGAAGATAGAGGAGAACTAACAAAAGATTGAATACCTAGAAAAGTAAGCTCTATATGATCTATTTAGAGGCTCATAGCCTTGGTTGTCTCCAACTTGGCTTCCTCATTTGAATCATCCTCAATATCCTTGATGATCACAGCATCTCCCCTCGCTAGTTCTAAATGTGGAGGTTGAGTAGGCAAGCCTTGTGATGTCTCAACTATAGAAATTCCTATAGGATTCTTAGACTTTCTCTTATAAACCAAGGGGGTCCTTACTTGTGTGGACGAGTCCTGAGCTAATGATGTTATTTCTTATAAAGTTATTATCCCAATGGATGTAATAGTATGTACCTAGGGCATAATAATAGGCATTTGACTAGAACTTATAGTAGGAAATTCTTGTGTTTTCTCTTCTACATTAGAATCAGTACTAATGGAATCCCTTACTTATCTTCCCCTTCTATAATTGGGCTTAGGTAGCCCAAGATCTTTCTTCACTATCTTCAGTTTCAAATTCAAAGGAAGTCCTTGTGAGGAAGAAGCTACTTGGTCCTTGGATTTCTCCTTGGACTATCCTCTCCATAAATCCATATGTTTTCACCCTTTTTAGAGTACCTTTTTATTGTCAAACTCCCTAGTAAAAATGGAAGGGTCATCTTAGATCATTCTCAAATGATCCTCTTATATCCCAATAATCCTTTCATGTTATAATACTTCCTCATTAGACTTGGCATGAAAAAGTAGGAAATCATATTCATAAGGCCCATGATTATAAGGGATTTTGAATCCATGAATGTGCTTTTGGATCAACACATGTGGATCCCAATCTTTATGTGAAACTATGGGGAAAAGATAACTCCTACATTTTCTACCTACTTCCTTGAAATGATTTCTCATTGTATATACCATCCTACCAATAGTTAAAAAATGACCAAAATATAAGGCCTTATTTTGCCTTGATAAGTCATCTTCAACACTTTCCAACAACTTCAAATTGATTTCCTATTCAACTAGTTTGTCTAGTACAAACTTTGGTAGACACAAGGGGCTAACCTTGTTTCCATAAATCATGATAATATTTAAATTTGGGTAAAGGAAATAATCCCCTTTCCCTACCAAGTTCTCAGAATGTTCTATTTGAGGCCTGGGCAAGCCATGAATGGCTTATCAAACCTAAGGATAAACATCTTTAGATATCCTCACCATATGCTTCGTATAGAAATATACTTGCGTGAATTGGTAATGATCACATATTCCATTCTTCTCACAATCTGTGGTAGGATCCCAAAATTCACCAAGATGTTTATAACATATACCCATGACTACATTCAATAAATAAGACATCATGTATATATCTCTCAAGGGCATGGGACACTTGTACCTATGAATAATCTACTCTCTTAATCGAAGGTTGATAAATTTTCCTAGGGCATATGTAGCATCGTGTACAATAGGATAACCCAATCCAAATCAACAAAATGAATACCAATCATACTATACAATTGATTGAAAATAGCCATACCAATGCGAATACCCATCCTAAATTTGTCAATCAGAATCATTCCTTTTGGATTCTTCCCTTTCCATGTGATGATCTAGTCTGGGAATAGCCACTAAGATAGTACCTCTTCCATTAAGGTCTCTACATTAAACTTCACCAATGTGTGCTTATTGAAGTAGGCATTGTGTATAATCAAAAATAAATATCTCTATAAATTTTCTCCTAAAATGCATGTGACCATAGTATTGTTACTAGAATGATGTAGGAAACCATCTTATGATGTCTTCCCTAAAAAGAATAGGTCCCTTATGAGGTTAATACATGGAGTTAATTTTTGATTTGTTGCAATAAAGTGTAATCTTTGGCATTTTATTGATATCAATTCCTTAATGAATATTCTATCAACTAGTGTCATCTTATCTTCAATGAAAGCATGTCCATCAAATTGATGACATCCCATAGTCCTAAATAATTATGATACTTGTCTCCAAATATGGTGGCTTCAAGAACTATATATGTGAACTCAACAAAGTCCTTAATTGAATATGGAGATGGTAAATTCATCCATCATAACATCATATATTTAGATGCCATTTATGCATACTATGTGGTACTTCCTCTATGTGTTATGTATGCTTGTGTAAATAATTTAGCTCTAGCTTAGTCATTATTTTACTCCTAGTAATTTTGATTGGGAACTAGGTATCTTTATTGTTGTAAGAAAGTAGGAGATTTTGTATGCAAGTTAGCTTGAATGCAATGATTTATTTTCAATAATGTCATATCACTTATATAAAATCATGTATTGAATATTAGTTCATGTGACATAAATGTGCAATGTTCACTTGGATTTTATTTTCTTAAATAATTCAAACTTGTTAGCTCAAGTTGGTAGGGGTATTTTAAAGTATTGATGGGAAATATTTTACCCTTGTTTTGGCTAAGTATGGTGATACTAGTAGTACTCTTAAGAATAAGGCACATAGGTTGTACATTAGAAAAATGCTTATAGGTAAATGTTTGTAGACTAATTCCTTTGGGGGAATTATTTTAGACAAAATGTTCATAATAATTTCCTCAAAGAGCTATTTCATTTGGGCCAAAGTCCCAAGATAATTATCCCAAAGGTCTATTTCAAAGGTCTGAAGGGTATTTTCAATTTCCCTGAAGGGTATTTTTGATCCTAAGGGTCCACTTCATAGGGCATTTTGTCCATGAAAAAAGTCTTGAAGGATATACTTTGTAAAGGATGAAGGGAATTTTTATATTCTTAAAGTGTAATTTCATATAACTAAGGGTCATTTCAAAAGTCTTGAAGGGTAGGTTATAAAAAACCCAAAGGGTATGTGCCTTGGGTTTGAAGGATCATTTTGGTGGGAAAAGGGCTATGAAAATTATCTTGAAGTGTAAGTGGTCACTTTGAAAAGGGTTAAAGGCTTGGGATAGAAATATTGAAGGGCATGTCCATGTCAAATGGGTCCAAACCACAAATTCAAAAGGGAATTTTTCATAGGGTGACAAGGTTGGAAAAGATATCTCAAATGATAAGTCTCATATGGTAATTATAGATAAGGGTCATTTCAAAAGTCCTAAAATGTAGGTTATATAAAAATTGAAGGGCATGTACCTTAAAGATCTGGTTGAAAGGGGTAAAGTGGTCAATTTTGAAAGGTCAAAGGGTTAATTCAAAGAACAAATGACACTCTTAATAGGGTTGAAGAGATAGTTCAAAGAGTCTTTAAGGGTATGTGGGAAAGATTCAAAGGGTCTACTTCATGGTAAAAATTACCTAAAGGGTCTACTTCATAAAGTTTGAGGGTACTTCTGATTTCCCTAAAGAGTATTTTCATACAACTAAGGGTCATTTCAAAAGACCTAAAGGGTAGGTTCAGTAGGGTTGAAGGGATAATCTATTAGGGAATTTGTTTAGGGAAAAATGTTTATAGCCCAAAATTCTATAAGGCAAAGATCCCATAGGTCAAATCCCTTTGAGGGAATTATTTTGGACAAAATGTCTGAAATAATTTACTTGATAAAATAAGTATTTTTGAACATTAAGTCAAAAAGAATAAAGGGCCAAAAAACACTAGAAACATAAAACTCGAAAGGACAAATTACATAAGTGATGAACGAATTAGCCTAAAAATATAAACCCAAAGAATAGTCTCTATAAAACAAAAGTTAGTCTCATGAAACAGAATGCCAATATCATCTTGTCAAATATGAAATACCTTTAGATTTGATATAATTTGCATAAACATATGAAATAAGGGGGATCAATATTAAGACCAAAATATAAAAAAAGTGGGTCCCCATTTGTCCTTAAAGAAAAAAGGGATGTTAGGCACAATAAATGGCAACTTACAAGAGGAATACTCTTGATTATTCAATAACCTAGATCTCTGGTTTCATAATATTTAGATTAATCTTGAAGTGTGTTATATAAAAAATAATTAAATTAGAAACATGAAAGATATTCCTAACTTAATTCACACAACATACTTGCCTTCTAATTTTTTGGATCTGTGTTGGTGAAACATGTAGTTTACTTAACCCTTGTTGTGATAAGTTTTTCAAAGGTTTTGATAAAGTTGTAGGTTTCATTCTAGTATCTATTAAAGCTCATTACATCAAGGGAAGCTCAGGCATTGCTCTAATACCAACCAAGTGTCTATAGCCCTAACATAAATACCTTGGGCTCCTCCTCTTCTCCTTCCATTATTATCTTTTAACCATGATGCATGGTGTATTGACCTTATTTCATCATGTAAGCCTTTTAATTTTCTTTAAAGTTTATTTTTATCTCTTGAACTCATTGGTTCTTTTCTCTCTTATTTTTTTTGTTTCTCTTGTGTGTTGATCAATAGAAAAGAAAGGAGGTGAAACCCTAGTGAGATGATATAATTATAAAACAAATTATTACCAGAACCTCCCTACCAACTATATCTACACCTAGAATTTTCACTTTCAACAAGTATTTAATATGATAAGTCCATATGATCCAATAAAATAAGAAAAATTTATAAATTTGTATGAAGTACCTTAAGGTCAACTTTCAAGTGCCTAGTAAAAGTATTCAATTATGACATAATTCAAAATAGTCATTTGATTACCTTCCTTCATCCTAAAGACTTAAAAACATATAAATACACACAATATGCAAACTAGTCCCAAACATGTCAAGATTTTAATTTTCCCCTTTTCTACAAGTCAGAAACTTAGTTGTTTTTGGATTTTAGCTTGGAAATAATTAGAGTAAATAAAACATCAAACATCAAAGAAAATAAAGAAAAACTAATCCATAAATTAGGAAACTAATCTAGAAAGCACTAAAATCTAATCTAAAAAAACATAATACTGAAAGTAGAAAAGAATAACCTAGAAAGCCCAAAAAACTAGAAAGCATTGAAAACTAAACTAAAAAGAAACTAAACTAGAAATCATGGAAATATACTCTAGTTATATATCTATGAATCCTCTTAAATAATAATATCTATAGATAGAATAGCTCTGAATTAATGCTTCAGGATCTATCTATTGACTGGATATGTAATCTCATCACCTTGGAGGTCCTTTAGATGAAATTCATTATTTCTCATGATCTCTAAAATTTGATAAGGTCTAGTCCATATCAATGAAAAATTATCATGTTGTCCTTTATTTTCATGGCCTTTATCCCATAGTATCACTAGGGCTAAAATCCTAAATGCTTTGACTTTCACTCTTTTATCAAACAATTGACTACATCATAGTGTTTTTCGAATGTATGTAAGGATTTAGTCTTTGAATCCTCCATTTCTATTATATCAAGTAACCTTGATTTTGCTTTATCATTTGGTTTTATGTAGTCTTGCATGAATTTATAGGTGGTTAGATTCAACATGATGGGGAAAATTGGTCTACACCCATATACCAGTAGGTAGGACAAAGCTTTTAGGGATTTTTATCTCATTTGGTCTTTGAAAAGAGCATACTTTAGTAAATTATGCTAGTCCCTAGGCTTGTCCCCTATTGATTTCTTGATTGCATTAATCATATTTTTATTTTTTGACTCTATTAGTCCATTTCTATGAGGATAGTGGTTAGAAGCTAACTTTATTATGATCATGATTGTCATGTGCCCATTTAGTGAATTCCATTGATATAAAATATAGTCCATTGTCATTAACCAAAGAGATGGGTGTGTCAAATCTAGTTATTATACATTCTTCCAGAAAGTGAATCACATCTTGTGCTCTACTATTCTTTGTGGATATGGATTTCATCCATCTAGTACAATAATATATAGCCATAAGCACAAACTTATGGCCTACTAAGTAATTTTAGTTGATTAAACCAATGAAGTCTAAACCCCACTATGTTAATGTCCTTCCTTCAATAAATAGCTATATATGCATTATTTCATGCACTTCTCTCTTGGCTAATGCTTGACATTCATGGTAGGTTCTGATGTGCATATGATCATCCCTAAATATGGTTGGCCAATAATAAATCAACCTCAATATTTTATGGGTTGTGGTATCCCAATAGGGTGACCATTACCTATCTTTTGATGTAAGTTATCCATGATTTCCTTAGCCTTATCTATAGATACATATCTAAGATAAATACCTTCATAGTTCTTTCTATGTATGACTCCCTTATTTATTATGAAATGAGCATATTTGAGCCTCAAAAATATCCTTATTTCTCTATTACGTCCAAGAGACAAGTTCTTATAAGTAAATACTGGATTATATTTGTATACCATTCTCATTTACAAACTTGTGCTACACATACCTTTTCAATGGTGATTCAAAGATCAGGCTCTGTCATGAGTTGAACAATAACTTGACCTCTAACAATCTTTGTAGGCCTAATATCTATGTCAAATTCTTGGAGCTTGGCCATCCATTTTCCTCAATTTTCTCTTAGCTCATTTTGTGATAGAGTGAGCTTCACAATAGGGTCATGTACAATAGAAATGTTTTTGTTCCTCAATATGTAATGTCTAAATTTATTCATTACTTTGACAAGACCAAATATTTGTTTATTAATCATAGAATACCTGAGTTGTGCATCTTTTAAATTTATTCTCATGAAGGCAATTAGATGCTTATTTTTATCCTTATTTTTTGTGATAATTATATCAATAGTGTGTTCTCAAGAAAATGAATATAGATATAATTCTTTTGTAAAATTTGGACTAATTAACACTAGAGCCTATGGTATGTCATCCTTAATGTCTTAGAAATACTTTTTGGATTCAACCATCGTCTCTATTTTAACATCTTACTTGATCATGGCATTTAGAGGTCTGACAATTTATCTGAACCCTGAGATGAACTTCCTTATAAAGTTTATCTTCCCCAAGAATGACTTAAGCTCCTTCTTACTATTTGGTGGATAAATTTTTGAAATTACCTAGATTCTATCTAGATCAATAGTGATCCCATCCTTTTTAATAATATGTCCCAATATTTTTCCCTTAGTGACTCCAAATATGCTTTTATTTAGGTTCAATGAAATCTTTAATGTTTTGCATCTCTCAAATATGGATTGTAGGTGACTTATGTGATATTTTCTATTCTTTGAAAACACTATAAGATCATACATACAAATGAATATGCATTTTCCTATTATTACATTGAAATCATGATTTATGGTACATTGAAAGGTATATCTTACATTGATTAGGCCAAATGACATCCTTTTGTATGCATAAGTACCCCATTTAGTAGTAAATGTCATCTTCATTCTATCCTCAGATTGCACTAGTACCTAATTGTATCCTAAAAATCCATCCAAAAAGGACATAATTTCAAAACCACTCACTGTCTATATTACCTCATCTAGAGAAGGTAGAGGATTATTGTTTTTCTCAAAATCCTTATTTAGATTTATGAAGTCTACACATAATATGATCTCACCATTATTCTTTCTAACTAGGACCAAATTGGGCACTTGAGTAGAATGTTGGATTGGGAAGATGATTTTGGAACTTAATAACTTCTCCACTTATCTCTGAATAAGAGGTTCTAGAATAATATTTACTAATCTTTTCCTCTATCTAAATGGTTTATGGTCTTGCTTCAATGGAATCATGTGAGTAATGAATTGTGGGTCATACAACTTCAAGTCTTCATACATCTAGGTGATAATGTCTTTGTATTGGGAGATAAAATCCTTGACTCACTATATTTCCTCCATAGTATAGATGAAACCAATATTCACATAATACATGTTATGATCATCTCCTAGATTTTTCCTCTTGAAGTCTGATTCATCAACCTTGGGCTACCTAAGTTGTTATGCCTAAGGGTCTAAGTTGAATGGTCTTTCCAATGAGACTAAGATGGCTGGAATTTAATTTTTTTGAGTTTAATAATGCCTTCTTTATCTAAATATTTTTCATAGAGGTGGTTAATGTCCTTTTCATCAATGATTTGGGACTTAAAATCCCTTAAATTAGTTAAGAACTAAATAATTTATTGATCATCGTTGAATACATAATTTTGTTTTGACATTATCTATAATAAAGGGACATGAAACCAATTCAATAGAAAATCTCTTTACCTTATACTCATGTGATGTCTTGAGATTGGTAGTAGTAGTATCTAGTGAATCAATGGCTTGATTTTGCTCTCTCAAGAGTGCTACTATGTTAAAATCTTCAATTTTTTTAATTAGATACCATGCTGTATGATTATATCTCCTTAGATAAGATAATTTTCACTCATACTCGTTTCTTGGTTAACCACCAACTTTGAGTCACCAAATACTTTTATTTTTTTTACATTATTCTTTAGCAAAAACTATAATCCTATAATTAGATCTTTGTACTCAACTCTATTATTAGTACATATAAATTGTAATCTATAAGCTATGAATAAATTTTTACCTTGAGGATTGATCAGCTTAATTTCTATGCCTGATCCTTACTTGGACTTGGCTCTATCAAAATGCATATTCCATAACTGATTCAAACCTTCAAGTTTTAGGTATTGTGTTGGATTATAAGTGGTAAAATTATAAACACCAAGGGTGGGAGAGTCATATTTTACCTCTTCATTTTTGAAATTATATTTCATGATGGGATATTTCATTGTTGACTCTCTATCAATTCTAATCTAGTTTGTATTTCCTTTCCATGACAATTAGATATGAGAGAAGTATATGTAAAGATATCTATTGAATGTTTTGAACCAATATCTATTTAGCAATAATTTTTAGCCTTATGGTATGTCTAATAATAGAATATCAATGGTCATTTAGAATCATGGTTCAAATGCTACTTGAATGTGTATGTTATTCAACTTTATAACTATTGGTACCATTCTTTTGTCTAGTTGAGAGACCAATCTCTTTAAAGGGCTTGGAGTGATACCAAGCTTATTACCTATATATGTAGGCATGTCAATTAAAAATTCTCTAGAATAAACTAAATAGTTATGAATTTTCTTAACGAATGCTCTGATAATCAAAAGAAATGGTGGTTTTTTAGGCTTGCTATTGTAAATGACATTGACATTAGCAACCTTCACTTTGACCATATTCACTCTCATTTTTCCATAGGGATCTTTCTATTAATGTAATTTTACAACAAATCCTTTTGTTCAGTGATCTGGGCTAACTCATGGAGAGTAATATTCACCTTAATTCTCTTCATATCTTCCACAATGTTGTATCCTCCTTTACTTGATTCTTCCTTGTTTAACAGTTGATTATTCCCCTTTGGAAGGGGTGGATTATTATCTAATTTGGGATTTGGAGGAATCATTATGTTGTTTGGAAGAGTCAAGGTGGTAAGTAGTTATTAGTTCCTTAAAGTGTATGCACCACTATAAAACTATTGGAAATCATGAACTTCATCCATATTATCTTTTGGTTCATTGTCATCTTCACTTGGGAAGGGAAAATAATGAGTTATGAAGAATATGGCTATGTTATAAGATCTATGATCTTAATGGGATTTTTTTTTATTATTCATTTGATCTTGTCTAGTTAATTCCCTTTGAAAGATCTCGAACAATATATAGAATTTAACACAATCAAGCTCACCATGTTAGGATGTTTGTGTATTCTACACCAATTAGGAAGAACCATTTAAAATATGTTGATTTCTAGGAGCTTACTATGATACTCCATGTTGTTAGTAGGCCTATTGAGTGGTATGTTATATCTCTTGAATTCAGTGTTCTAGTTGCTAGTTAGGGCATTGACATTATCCATATTTCATTGCATATTTAAGAAATCATTGATCAAAATTTGGACCATCTTTTGAATGGAATCCAATTTATATTTCATGTACTTTGTACTTTGTACCTTTTAGAACATTCATGGGAAGTGCAAATACATGTTGGTTTTATTGATAAGTATTACCCATCACATGACTATTCAAGTAGCCAAATTTTAGTTGCATTGTATGTGTCAGTGAAGGTAGTGTGCATAATTTATTTTGATTGTATATTGGAACATTTTGATTCATGTGTGGTATATAATTAAGTGCTATAAATCCATTATTGATGTTAGGTTCCCCAAACATCTATGTGTTGAACTACTTATCAATTCTATAGCCTCTTTCAATGCTAATACCAAAGTATTGGTAGTAGGTGCTCTTCTCAAAAACATATTGGTGATAGGGTCCAAGGCATTCTTGTACATCTCTAATGTTAATGATACTTTTAGTTTATACCTTAGGGTTGAATAGTTTTACATTTTCTACCATCTTATGTTGAAATTATTGATGGGATCATTAGGTTCCCTCTTCATACTGGTGAAGTGCTAGTATACCAATCTAGGATTGGTGACCTATCCAAATTATGCAAGAAAATCTATTAAACATTGCTCCCAATTGGTGATGGAGTTTTCCATTAGATTTAAGTACCAATAATAATCAACATCCTTTAAAGTAAAATGGAATAATCAACATGTAACATCTTCATCAACTACACTCATTAACCATAAGACATCTTTAGAAAATTTAATATGTTCTTCCACTATCCTTAGTCCTAAAGGAGAAAAGGATGATAGGTAATTTTTGGGATTCTGAGGTAAATCATGAATGTTTCTTAGGATAGTGATGGTAGATCTAGGGTTGTTACTAAGCCATTGGTTGATTAATGGGTAAAGGGTTCTTTATGAGTAAGCGATACCTTAGTGGAGGTGGTAAAATGTTCTAAATTGGAGTTGTTGGCACAACTCTAGGTCTCTTATAACTTGTCAAGGGTGACACTAATAAACTATCTTGGGAATTAGATTTGGTCACTCTCCTAGGTTAATATAGTGAAACTCTATGTAAAGAATAACTTGTATTATTAGGGGTTCAAATCCCTCCTTCTAGCATTAGTGTAATACTTTTGATGTAGGTTTTATTCACACCATAGTCAAATGAGGTAGACTCTAATGTTTTAGGATCTCAGTGGAGGTAAACTCCACTCTAGGGTATGAGTTTTATTTATGAAATGTATTTCAACTTGTTGATGGAATAGGGGTAGGGAATGTAGGTTGTTGACAAGGTTTTTGGATAGAGGTGTGGCCTTATAGTAGATTGAATCTCTACATGTATGGGTGATTGGTTTCTAATCTAAAGTGGGTAAATATAAATAACAAACTCAAAAAAAAGGGAGGGTAAGGTAGGGAAGAAAATAAGGATCTATGGTTATTTGGAATCACTTCTCTGGTTGTTTTTTGAATAGACCTATGCTTTATAAAACCTATACCTATTGCTAGTAACAATAACACATATACAATCAGACATAGCTAGGAAGTCTAAGGAAATGAAGGTGCAAGGAATTTAAAAGCCTTAGACAGAGGTTATTACTTTAAGGGTAGATGTTTCATACCCTTAATCATGTTATTATGGCTTAGGTAGATGAATTATTTGAGGTAGCTATTACACACACATAGGAAACTACACCAAAGAAATCATTAATACACATTCATAAATATGATTTAATCAACCTGAATAAATTAATATATTCACTAATATTTTAATAGATATTTCACATCTAGGATGAATATATTAATTAAAACAATCAAGAATCTATTCATAGCTATTGCACACTAAATATTATTGAAACAAAAAACCATGGAAACAAAAACTAATGTCATGGAATCAGAAAGAAAATACTCAAAACACTTCACCGATGATCAAAGTTACTTCACTACTCTGTATTCCAAATTATTTTGACCAAGAAACTAAGTTAGGTTAAAATTGTATATATATATAAACTTATGGAAGGGGCTGCATCATCTTCCAAGTTCATGTAAGGTTGTTACAAGTGTCAGTTAAAACATGTAGTTCTAATTGTGGTCTAAAACCATCTAAGAGAGAACTAAGAGTTAAAAATAAATAAATTGACTTTTCAAAAATTATGTAGCATGTGCATGTGGACAAGATATAAAGTCAATTTTTACAATTAACCACTCAAAATACAAGTAAAATATAAGTGCATTCACTATTACAAAACTTTGCATCCATAACATCTCAGTTTATCAAGGCTTAGTCATTTGGATCACTACATGCACCTTGGTTAGTGTAGAGGTTTAAGTGGTAGTTGAAGATGTGGTCACACTGTTGGAAGCCTACTTATTCATCACCTCATTATGCTCATAAATTTTTTGTGATTCTCCATGTTACTATCATATAATGTCTAAATTTAGTAGTGATGGCTGATGAATTATTTTGGTATGTTTAAAGAGATTTACATGCTCATCCTTAGTTATTTGAAATTTAATGTTGAATATTTCAAATTTAGTGACCTTTTTAAAATCCTTGATTAATGTAGACTCAATTTATTTAAATGTCAATCCTTTTAATATTTTCTTAAAGTCATTAGCCACTTCCTAGATGAGCTTGTCAAAATTAAACTTTCTAATTAACTTACCAGTGGAGTCCTTAATGTTGGATAACTTTAATTCATGCAATATTTGAATAATCTATACCTCATATTCTTGATATATAGGTATTAAAGCCCCAACATTTTTTAAATAGTCCTTTGCCTCTTCCTTTCAAATGACTACTAATTTTAAGGCATTGGATGCCTCTAGCATCATCATAAGGTTGAGATGATTATATAGAGAGTTACCTATCTAGATAACTAAAATATTCAATTTTGTGTTGTCCTCTCTCAAAGAATTGAATAATTGATTGGCTTGGTTCACATGAGATTATATCTTAGCCTTCATGAACTCCATGGCTTCTAAAGAGATATAATATCTAGAAGCTATCTCTTAAACTTTAGCTTATATACCAATAAGAATATGTACTATCTTGGGCTTTTCATTTAGTTGACCACTTTGGCCTCTAATACTTGCACTTATACCTCAAACTCTTATCAAGTTAATTCCATACATTCATGGATCACAACTATGGAATCCTTGTGTGATTGTGCCTAGTTTGCAAGTTTTTCCTCATATAGGGATTGTCTTAGATGTCTTTTCTACCTCTTTATGAGGGAGAACACTTATTTCCTTTCTTTAAGGATGATATAGATGCCCTTATCATCTTAGAATTTCCTCTTCTTCATGCCTTGAATATTTCCAATTAAGGGATCAAATAATGTAGAAATAGATGGAAGTTAATTGATTCTTATGTTTGGCATTTGATAATCCTTGATTCTTAAATCTACTACCCATGGAGGAATGTCTAACTAGGATGCATCAGAGGTTGTGGCAACAACCTCTTCCTTGGACTCTTCTTGAACTCTCTATTGTTTCTTATGGTCCTTGGTAAAGACATTAGGAAGGGAATGCCATTTAAAATTGGACCAATCCACTCCTCCAAATTGAGGAAGTGGATGGACCGTGATCATTTAGGGTTTGGCCTTCCATCCCCTGCTAGTACTTATCACCATGGTTTCCTCTATGGAAGTTGTAGATGGTAGTGGAAGGGTGATTTGAGTGGAGTGGACATGGAGTTATGATGTGGATAAAGGAGTCTACATATTCTTAGACACTTGATTCATCTTGAGGGCTCTAATAGTGAAGGTGCTAGTAGGAATAGAAGGGTTCTATATGGTGATATGGATAGAAGTAGAAATAGAGGGATAAATAGTAGTATTAGATATGGAAGGGGTAGATGTGGGAAATTCCAAAAAAGTAATTTGC
The DNA here is from genome assembly GCA_037957365.1 of Torreya grandis. Taxonomy (NCBI): domain Eukaryota; kingdom Viridiplantae; phylum Streptophyta; class Pinopsida; order Cupressales; family Taxaceae; genus Torreya; species Torreya grandis. The sequence continues at coordinate 558,318 of JARHVA010003785.1, forward strand.
CCAAAGATGGGTAAAAAAGATAAAATAAAACTAATAGAAGATTGAGTACCTATAAAAGTAAGCTCTATAGGCTCTATTTGGAGGCTCATAACCTTGGTTATTTCTAACTTAGCTTCCTCATATGAATCATCCTCAATATCCTTGATGATCACCACATCACCCCTAGCTAATTTTGAATGTGGAGGTTGAATAAGAAAGCCTTGTGATGTCTCAACTATAGGACTACTTATAGGAGTCATATGCTTTCTCTAATAGACTAAGGAGGTTCTTACTTGTGTGGGGATGTACTGAGGTGATGATGCTTTTGATTAAATAGTTATTATCCCAATGGATGTAATATTATGTACTTGGGGAATAATAATAAACATTTGATTAGAACCTATAATAGGCAACTCTTTTGTTTTATCTTCCTCATCAGAGTCAATACTAATGGGATCCCCTGATTGTCTTCACTAACTAGAAATGGGCTCAAGTAGCTTTGGATCTTCCTTCACTATCTTTAGTTTCAAATTAAAAGGAAGTAATTATTAGGAGGAATTTTCTTAGTCCTTGTATTTCTCCTTGGAATATCCTCTCCAAAAATACAAATGTTACCACCCTTTGTAGATCACCTTTTTGCTATCCAACTCCCTAGTAGAAATGGAAAGGTCATCCTGGATTGTTATCAAATGATCTTCTTGTATCTTAGAAATCCTTGCCCACTATAATAATTCCTCATCAGATTGACATTCAAAAATAGGAGATCATAGTCATAAGGCTCATAACTATAATGGATGTTGGATCCATGAATGTGCTTTTGGATCAACCCACGTGGATCCCAATCTCCATGTGCAAGTACAGGGAAAGGATAACTCCTCTATTTTACCTACTTCAATAAAATGCTTCCTTATTATATATAACATCTTGCCAATAGTTATAAAATGACCAATATACAACACCTTACTCTACCTTGATAATTCCTCTTCAATGATTTTCCACAATTAGAAGGTGATTTGTAATTTATCTAGTTTGTCTAGTACAAACTTTTGTAAACATAAGGGGCCAACCTTGTTTCCCCAAATCATGATAATAGTGAAATTTGGGTAAAATAAATTATTTCCTTTCATTTCTAAGTTCTTCACAATGTTATATCAAATTTTTGGCATGGATAAGCCTTGAATGGCTTACCAAACCTAAGGATAGACATCTTCAAAGATCCTAACCATATGTTTTATATAATAGTAGACATGCATAAATTATTAATGATCACATATTATATTATTCTAATAGTATGTGGATAAAGCCCAAAATTCACCAATATATTTTTAACACATACCCATGACTACATCCAATAAATAAGACATCATGTAAAAATATCCTGAGGGCATAAGATGCTTATCCCTATGAGCAATATTCTCTATCAATTGAAGGCTAATAATTTTGCCTAGGGCATATGCAACATCATGTACATTAGAGGCACCTAATCTAAATTAACAAAATGAATATTGGTTATACTATATAATTGATTAAGAAGAGCCATACCAATGCGAATCCCATCCTAAATTTGTGAATTAGAATCATTCCTTTAGGATTATTCCCTTTCTATGTGATGGTCAAGTATGAGATTAGCCATGAAGATAGTACCTTTTCTATTAAGGTCTCTACATTAAATTGTACCAATGTGTGCTTGTTGAAGTAGGAATCATGTATAATCAAAGACAAATATCTCTAAAAAATTTTGTTCTAAAATGCATGCAACCACTGTATTATTACTAGAATGATGTAGGAAATCATCCTCCAATATATTGCATAAAAATAATAGCCCTTAGGAGGTCAATGAACTACATTACTTATATTTTAGCTACAAAAAAGTATAGTCTTTGGTGTTTGAATTCTAGTAGTTCCTTAACAAATAGTATATATTCCATTGTCATCTTATCTTCCAGTGAAAACATATCCACTAAATTGATGGCATCCTATAGTGTTGAGTAATTTTGGTACTTGTATGCAAATATGGTGGCATTGAAGACTATATCTATGAAATCTATGGAGTTCTTAATTTAATATGGATATGGTGGATTCATCCTTCAAAACATCCTAGATGTAGATTCCATTTATGTGTACTCTTTATTTATTTCTTTATGTGTTGTGTATGTTGGTGCAAATAATTCAGCTCAAACTCAGTCATTGTTTTACTCGTAATACTCTTAAAGTGGGAAATAGGGTCCTTTATTGCTATAAGAAAGTAGGAGACTTTGTATGCAAGCTAGATTGAATGAAATGAATACTTTAAATAGTGGCATATCACCTATATAGAATCTTGCAATGAATATTAGTTCATGTGACATAAATGTGCAATGTTCACTTGGTTTTTATTTTCCTGTATAATTCAAACTTGTTAGTTTAGGCTGGTAGGGGTATTTTAAAGTATTGATGGGAAATATTATACATTTGTTTTGGATAAGTATGGTGAAACTATTAGTACTCTTAGAAATAAGGCACACAGGGTCTACATCAGAAAAATGTTTTTGGGTCAATGTCTGCAAACTAATTCTTTTAGGGGAATTATTTTAGATAAAATATCTACAATAATTTCCTTAGAGAGTTGTTTCATTTGAGCCAAAGTCCTGAGACAATTATCCCAAACGTATATTTTAAAGGTCTAAATGGAATTTCTAATTTTCTTGATGGGTACTTTTCATCCAAAGGGTCTACTTGATAGGGCATTTTATCCATAATAAAATTCTTGAAGGATCTACTTCGTAAAAGCCAAAGGGAATCTTTGATTTTCCTAAAAGGTAATTTCATATAGCTAAGGTTCATTTCAAAAGTCTTGAAGGGTAGGTTACACAAAACTTAAAAGGTATGTGTCTTGGTTATAAAGCTACTTTTTGGTGGGAAAAAGGTTGTGAAAATTATATTTAAGGGCAAGTGGTCACTTCAAAAAGGGTCAAAGGTTTGGGATAGATATCTTGAAGGGTATGTCCATATCAAAGGGTTCCAATACACAAAGTTTGAAGGGCACTTTTCATAGGGAAATGATATTGGAAAGGATATCCCAAAGGATAAGTCTCATAGGGTAAGTAAAACTAAAGGTCATTTTAAAATTCTTAAAAGGTAGGTTACACAAAACCCAAAGGGTATGTGCCTTAAAAGATCTGGTTAAAAGGGGTAAAGTGGTCAATTTAGAAATTTCAAAGGAATAAGGAAATTCTCAAAATGGTTAAAAGGATATTTCAAAGAGTCCTAAAGGGTATGTGGGAAAGGTTTAAAGGATCTACATCATGGAAAAAATTACCTGAAGGGTCTACTTCATAAAGGTTTAAGGGTACATTCATAAAAATAAGGGTCATTTCAAAAGTAATAAAGGGTAGGTTTGTTAGGGTTGAAGTTATAACCCATTAGGGAGTTTATTTTGAGAAAAATGTTTATAGTCCCAAATTCCATAAGGCAAAGAACCCACAAGTCAAATCCCTTTGGGGGAATTATTTCAAAAAAAATGTCTGTGAAAATTTTCCTAACAAAATTAAGCTTTGAGAACATTAAGTCCAAAAGAATAAAGGGCCAAAATACACTGAAACATAAAACCTAAAAGGAAAAATTACATAAGTGCTGAAAGAAATAGCCTAAAAATATAAACCCCAAGAATAGTCTCTGTAGATTAAAAGTTAGTCTCATGAAACACAATGCCAATATCATCCTGTAAAAAGTGAAACACCTTTAGATTTTCTAGAATTTGCATAAACATATGAAAAATGGGCTCACTATTAAGACCAAAATTTGAAAAAAAGTGGGTCTCCATTTCTCCCTAAAAAAAAGGGGGGGATGCTGGGCACTACATTGGCTAAATTTTTAAAAAGGACCAGGGTTAGATACAACTATATAAACACATCCATTTCACCATTTTTAGAGAGATATAAAGATTCAATTATTCATTTATGCTTATTTAAAATTTGATCTCCTACCATTCTACATTAGGAGTTTAGGGTTTATACTTGGACAAGAATCTTGTCTTGTGAAAAAGTCTTGGATGCTTTGGCCTTTATTAGTGATATTTACAAACCACAATAACCTCTTGTGAATAAACTTTGGCTAAGGGAGAGATTGAGTCTTGATGGATTTATTTTCAAGGTAAGTATCTCTAACTTTTCTCCTCTTTTTAGTATATAGAAGTAATATAATTAATGGCTTTTGAATATATTGCTCTCTCCATGCACTAGGGTCTTACATATACATAGCTTAAATATTATTCTCTTATGCATGTTTAATTTTATTTTTACTAACCCCATTTTGTGCCAAAATATTTGGTGATCAATAGATTAGACTTTTATTTTACTTTTTATTAGTTTAGTGAATATGAAAACAAAGGACCTAGTTAGGGTTATTGCATAATTTTTCTTGACTTGAGGCTTTAGACTTCCTTAATGATATTATTGTGGTAAGAGATCCCTTGGCTAGGTCTACCAGATTTGTCTTAGTCATGACCCCAAATATATAACATATCTATAATCAGAAGTTTAAGTATGATTTATATTCCCTGAGCTAGGATTGATTTATAGATCAATTTCATTTCCCTTTGCATACAAAGGGCATCTACAAATCTATTTAATTTTCCCTTAATGTAGTTAATGTAAAAATAATATTTTGATATCAATTCTAACAAACTCCTCTCATAATCATTAAGGTTAGGTTGGGTGAATATGTACTTGAGACCTAATTTGTTAGTCTTAATCTTAAAAGGCTTTCCTAATAAATAATTTTGCCAAACTTGTAAGGCATGAACTATGATAATAATTTCTATGTCATGGGGAATATGATTTACCTCATAATGATTTAGTGTCCTTGATTCATAGGCCAAAACTAAACCATCATGCATAAGAACACATCTAAAACCATCTCTTAATACATATGTTATAATTTCAAAGTGACTGTTCACATCTAGAATCCACTACATTGGTGTTGAATTAAGACTTTATTTTAGAACTTGAAAGGCTTCTTCACACATAATGGTCCACACAAAATATTTCTCTTTTTGCTAAAGATAGGTATTAGGATTATCTATCTTGGATAAATTTGATACAAAATTCATTTAGTACCCTATTAAACCTATGAAACTATGAACCTCATGAACATTTGTGTGTGATGGCCAATACATAATGACTCTAATATTATCTAGATGCATTAAAATTCAATCTATTGATATAATGTGCCCCAAATTTTTTACTCTTATTTGAAATAAATAACACTTGGACAAATTTCCATAGATTTAATCATTCTGTAACCACTATAAGGCTAAATTCAAGTGCTCAACATGCTCTTAATCACTTTTGGGATATATTATAATATCATCCAAAAAGCCTAGCACAAACTAATCAAGATAGTATTCAAAGATTCATGAATGTTTTCGGTGCATTAATAAATTGAAAAGGAGGTAATGTGAAATCTATTTTTAGAATATATTCCTATCAAATCATCAACTAATGGTACCTAACACAAAGATCAATCTTTGAAAATATTATTTCACTAAACATTTGATCAAAATAATCATCAATGCAATGCAATGGATACCTATTATTGATTGTTTCCTTGTTAAGCATGCAATATTCAATACATTGATGTAAGGTTCTATCCTTCTTCTTGATAAAGACTAAAATTGAACCCCATGATGAAACACTTAGTTAAATTAATCATTTGGCCAACATATCTTGAAGTTGTGCCTTTAACTTAATCAAATCAATTGTTCTCATCCTATAAGGTGGCTTAGACTATGATTCTAACCTTAAAATGATGTCAATAGTGAAATCAAATTCCATTTTAGGAGGTATCTTTGGTAAATATTTTATAAACAAACATCTTGAAATTATTATATAAAAGGATAGTCTTATAAAGTGGGTTCCTTAGCTTCACCAATTTCATCCATATTGACTAGGAATGCTTGACATCCCTTTTATTTATCCTTTTTCAATTAAATGGCTAATTTACCTAGGTTTCAACTCTCTCTAATCTCATTGGATTTGGGTTTGGTTTCCCAAATCATCTAGACACTCAAAATGTTTAAGGAATAGTCAAATTTGGATTTATTCCTAGATATCCAATTCACTTTTAGTATCACATCATATGACCCTATTGGTACTACATAAATATCAATAACTATGATGAATTTTGGCAATTTTATTTTAGCCTCAATAAGACATATGTCAACCTTGACCTTAAAATCATTCTCATACTATATTGACCAAGAATATACCATGAAAACAAACTTATTAGATAATTTACTTAGCATTTTATTAGAGATAAATCATTCATTAGCTCTTGTGCCTATCAAAACAGTAATAGAAAAGCCAAACAAATTATTTGATACTTTGATGGGACAGGTTTAGAATTCTTCTTGATAATTACCCATTACTACCCTAATATTATATTGAAATGTTCCCTACAATGATTTATAAATTGATGCATTCTTATTTATACCATCTATCTTCCACCAAAGATAATCCTTATAATAGTTATTTCTTACACAAGTAAAGATTCCACTAGGTGGTCCCTTTCACTCAGCCTAATTAACATCCTTGATTAAAGTTTTGTAAATATATCTATTCCTAGTTGAAATAGAGTTGGGATAACCATCATTCTTTGAAAATATTCACAAACTAATCCTATGTGATGTTAATGGAATCAAGGTTGATCTCAAGTCTCTTATTAACACACAAAAATATTATTTCACTAGTCAGTTGGTATTCTCCCCACATAGCCATACCCAATTTAGAGTAGTTTTTAATTTTGAAATAATTTTCCATTTTTATGAGCTAAACTTTAGCTCCATCACCTAAAACTATACCATAAAAATTAGGTGGGTTCACTTTCTTCATGTCTCATGTAAGCTCTGTAACTAATTAAGCTATATCCATTTGTCTACCTTCCTCATGCCCCTATTCCTATGGAACTTCCTATTATTTAATTTTTTCCTAAGAAACTTCCTATTCATATTCTATCTCTAGTACCATTAATAAAAAGTATCTAATTGAGTTTTTTAGCTTTTTATATTGCTAGCTAATTAGGATTAGCTTGAAGGTTTGCATTTGAAATTACCTCACCAATCAATCTACCTCATTCCATTTTCCTCTCTAAAAATTATAAGAAATGATCTATGTCAGTAGATGAATTAGATATTAATTTTAAACCTTCACTATGATACCATAATGTTAAAACCCTAATGGGTAAAGTAAAAGTCACACTATTCTTTCTTTAAAATACATATAGTGCATTTATAAGAACATTTTTATTTGTCTATAATATTATTGTTTGGATAATAATTTCATCTAAAGCATTGATTATAGAAATAAATTAACCCATTAGATAATAATATTATTCAATTAATTACCAAATAGTCTAAATCATATTTCAATATGTATAATTATTATTAAATATACAATAGAAATAATCAAGTACAAAAAATACTAATATACTCCACATAACATCCACTACTGACATAATTTTCAGAATAATTTATAAGTTACACAACCATTATTGAACTAAATATTGATGAAATAAAAATGTAAAGTCAAATTTATGATAGAATATGTATAATAGTACAAAAATAGATTCACATCATCTTAATGATCCATATATATAGCTTGATTATAATCCTAATTGTTGAATTGACTGGTAGAGTGAGAGCATCATCTAAGTGATTTACCTCCAACCACATACCAATAGACTCCAATGTACCTCCCCATTATGAGTGGCCTTACCTTTCACTAAGGGACAAATAAGAATAGTGTGGATATCAAAAAATCAACTAGAACCCATGTGTGTATAATCACTAAAATAAGTAGAATTCATGTAGACCATGGAATCCGATAATTTATCGATGATGAAATCAACATATACATGTAAACTAGAAAGTATAGTGAAATGGCAATGTTTTAACTATTACATCACTTTGGCCAAACTTATCATTATAGAATTAAAATCTAAAAATTTGTGTTAAATTTAACTCACATAAAACTCTTTACTAAAGAAGCATGACTATCACACAATATTGAGGGATAAATATATGAAAAACCAACTATAATACTCATATAACTATGTATTGGGTTTGAAACACCATGGATTAAAGTGTGGAAGGAGCATAAAGATCAAAGGAGAGGTCAAAAATTCAAATTTTTGATTCGAGTTTTGAGTGAGAAAAATGAAAATAGGTTGTAAGAAACATGAATGCCCCACCAAGAAAAGAGGACAAAGGAAAAACATGGGGTTGGCATGGGTTTGGTTAACCATTCCCATGATAGGGACCCAAGAGATACAGAAAAACCCCTCAAACCTATCTTGGGAAGACCTAGTCATAAGAAAGAAACTCATTATATAAGATCCATCTAAGTCCAGCATTGATTTCATTGTTGAAAATACTGAAACCTACATCAACATTATAGACATTGTCATAAAAAATCTAACATAAAACTAGCTAATTCCATTCTTATTAAATTCAATGATTTTTGACCTAACATAACTGTGATAACAAATGGAGACCCAAAGGCCAAATAGAAGGAGTATCGATATCAAGGATTTATTCCTTATTAACTCCAATCTTTAAGAAAATTTCATCAAAGTTCTTACTAAAGGACCCTGGTTCATGGGAAAATTAAATGTGAGCAATAGGAATAGAAAATGGGAATGAAACTCAGTAGTTCAACTCTTGAGGACATTCCCATGTGGGTGTTTCTTCCTAATCTCCCCCCTTAAATATTTAAAACTAGAGGTAATTATGGGCATCACTAAAATACTAGGCTAATCTATAGTTATTGACCCATTTATTAGATTAAGGAGAAGAATGGTGGTAGTACACTTCTATGTTTTCATCCCCATATATAATCCTCTCTTTCAAAAAATCTAAATCAATATAATGTAAATTGTTAAATATAATGAGTGGTCCTAATCTATCAAGTATGAAAACTTTACTTTGATTTGTAAAAAATGTAACATTTCGAGTCATACCAAAAAAGATTATCCTATAGCCCAAGCCCTACCCAATATCCCAAAATTGGTTTGGTTCAAGAAACCACCCTCCCAATCTCACACTTACCCAACTAAAGAACTTGCTTCGTCATTCCCTTATACATTTATTTTTCTATTCAAATACCCTATAAACCACACCCTAGATGCCAAACCCACTCAAAAGGCACCACCAACCCCCCATAACCCTTCCCACCCCTTTTCATCCCATTTTGATGTCGCCCCCCTAAAATCCCACATGGTAACCTACTTTTAACCATTTCCTCACTTACGGGTTTGGCATAGGATAGCCATTTTATCCCCAACACCATGGGTGGGAATCTAGTGGAAAGAATGCTTGTTAAACCTTCCCCCGATGTAAGGATTTATTTTATTGTAACTAGGTAATCCTTGAGATGGTCAACCCTAGTCCCACTATAAAATGTAGTGGCTAAGATTTAAGTGATTCCCCTGAGCTATACTAGTCTTGCTCATGTAAATTAGAGAATGGATTTTTATCAACCAACTTGTCCCCTTATTAGGGGTATCTTATCTCCCATACCCAAGGACTCAATAGGTAAGAAGATAACCAAAGAACATATGTAATGATCTAGTTCCTCTATTCTTAAAGTGGATATCAGTCAAAATAGGATTAGAGGACTTTGATGAAATATAAAAAGGGAATAAATAAAAGAGAGGTGGGAAAAACACCCAGATCTTTAGGGAGAGTATCTAACCTCTCATCTAGGAAAAAGGAAACTACCAATTAAATAGAGAAATTAATCAAAAACACTCAAGGGACACTTCTCTAAGTTTAAAAAATGAATCTCATCTCATAGAACATAAGGAGGATGAACAACCCTAGTAAACATAGGATAGTTAGAAACATGAGAAAGAAACACAACCTTTTTGTAATCTTGTTACAATAAACTAAAATGTCAGAGACCATCCTTAACAACTATAGTGATGAATTATGATTTAAAGTAGCATTCATGAGTGTGAACTCATTATCATCAAGAGGAATAATAGTTATCTAAACACCTAGTGTTTTGATGGAGAATTACTAACTGGTAATAATAACCACATAATCATCCTATTCAATGACAAAACTAGCAAGGATATTGGATCCTCTCCAACATATACACTCCAAATATCTAAAATGGGTAGAATAAACTATGGGAAGAAATTTTGATCTTTAGGAAAATCTATGAATAATGGAAATGTATTATGTTTGAATACTTTAACTTGCCCTTAAATCCATTAGAAAATAAAGGCATAAATCTAGACTTCACATAAAGTATGGCTAACTTATATGAATTCATCATAAGAGATGGATTGGTGGATGTTAACCTGAAATTAAACCCCTTCACCTAGACTAATATAAGAATGGTGGAGGACTCATCGAAGTAAGGTTAGTCTAGTTTTTGGTCTCCCTCAACTAGGATTTACACTTCTCTAGCACTATCTCTTCCTTGCCAAGAACATGGTCAGACCACAACCTAATCATATTTAAAGGAGAAAAGATTTACAAAGTTTAAAATATTCATTTCATATTTGAGATCATGTAGATTCATAACCCATATATCCATAAATTGATCAAATAATGGTGGATGGAACCTATCACCAGCATTGAGATATTCATCCTAGCCAAAAAACTCAAGCATATCAAAGACAAACTAAAAGTGTGGAAAAATAAGTATTTGGGAAAATCTTAATCCAAAATAATTCTTTCATAGATGATATTCATATCTTGGGAGAACAAATAGAAATCCAAGGATCTGATGAAAACCTTTCCAATACTAAGAAGGATCTCTTAAGCTCCTACCTTAAATTAGAAAATAAAGAGGAATCATTCTAAAAACCAAATTATATATGTACCTAATGGAAGGAAGGGGATAGGAACACAAAATTATTTCATCAAACTGAATCTATAAATATAAATTCTAATAGAATATTTGAACTACTGCTAGATGTTGGAACTAAAAGTAGAGATGAATAAGTTATCAATGAAAAAATAATCATCCACTTTAAAATCCCATCAAAGGAAGCAAGATTTGTTTACCTTCAGATGGAGGCTAATATTTTTCAAAACCTTCACTCTTCCATATCTTAGGTGAATAATCAATAAATATGTAAACCCCACTACATAGATGAGGTAATACATGCAATATTCTCCATTGAAGGAAATAAATCACTAGGCCCCAAAAGTTTTCCCCTACTCTACTTATAAAAGTTTATATACATCATTCACTTAGAGGTGGAGGTTACAACATATGAATTCCTTAGGTCTAAAATTATCTTTAATTAAATAATAACACATTCTTGGTCCTCATCCCAAAGAAACTAAGAGCAAAAAAACTAAAATATTTTAGACCCATAAGCCTATGCTCCATTATTTACAAGATTTATACGAAAACCTTGGCCATTTGTCTCTAACCCATGCTCAAAGGGGTAATTGATAATTGATAAGGATCATTTATGGAAGATAGGTAGATCACTATTGACATCATAATTCTACATGAAATGTTTCACTCACTGGCTAAATACAATAAGTCTTGCATGTTTCTCAAAATTGATGAGAACAAAGCCTATGATAGGGTATCCTAGAGCTTTTTGGATGAGGTATTGAAAAAGATTATTTTTAAATCAAATATTAGGGTAATGATCTAGATCTACATATCCACCCCCATGTACTCAATCTTGATTAATGTGGTTTCTAAAGGATTCTTCTCATCCAGCTAATGGATTAGATAAGGTGATCCCCTTTCTCTTTATTTACTCATTTTGATGGTAGAAAATCTTGGCATAAATTTACAAGTAACTAGAGATAAAATCTTAATAAAGGGGATAAAGATAGCCAAAAATATAGTCCCAATCACTCAAGATCAATTCACATATGACATTTTCCTATTTAGAGAGGTGTTTATGGTGGAATCAAAACCCCTTAAATCCATCCTTGTGGATTATGAATAGGCATCAATACAGTGCATCAATTTCAACAAAATCTCTACATATTTCATGAATACCCTACCTCCCATCCAAAAATATTGGTGGGAATCTTGAGATGCAATATCAATAATATACCGTCAACATATCTCAGCATGCCATTATTTGAAGGCAAGATGAAAATGGGATTTTTCTACCCATTGGATAATATAATCCAGAAAAAAACTATAAGGATAGAATGGAACACTACTTTCATAGGTAGGTAAGCTCTAACTCCTCAATCTCCTTACAAAGCATACCAAACTACTTCAAGACCCTATTCCATATTCCCAGTAAGATTATGGAGAGAATAGATCATATTCAACAAAATTTCCTATAGAGAGGTGTAGAAGACAAATTTAGATTCCAACTAGTGGATTATGAAAAATTTTACCTCCCTAAGGCCCTTAGAGGACTCAAGCTTAGAATAATCAAATTCATGAATCAATTTCTCACTACCAAATTTGGTTGTAAATTAATGAAAGAATATAGTCACAAGACTAATATCATCAAATCAAAGTATCTAGAGGGTAGGGAGGAATATATCCTTCTTTGTTAAGAGTGCCCCCTAGATGGTTATACCTTTTGGAAGGAAATATCAAGATCAAAATACCTACTTAAGAAGAGGATCAGATGGTAGGTAATAAATGGTGAAAAGGTTAACTTCTAAGAAGATCCATAGATCACATTCTCTTCGCTAGCCTATTCTCCCCCATAGAACATCATAAGGGAGACTTTTAAAACTTTATCGGGCTTAAGGTTAAAGACTACTAGAGAACCTCAAAAGGAAGAGCAAAGTAGAAGACCTATCTTTAGAGATAGACAATGTAAAATTTTCTAAGATAATTTTAAATCTCAATACTCAACTTCAATAAATACATATTGTGATATTCCCTAAGGAAGACTCACTTCTTTGGCCAATAGAAGATAGTGGGGAGTACTTAGTGAATTTAGGATTCCTAGTTAACCTTAATTAGGAGAAGGATTAAACCTACTAGAGAAACCTTTGGATTAATCACCTCACCCCTAAGGTCAATGTATTTTTATGTCTTGTGTCCTAAGATAAAATCCTTAATGTTGACTATCTGGCCAAATATGGAATGACATTACCTAATAAGTGTGTTATCTATACATCTATGCTCAAATATGTGGCCCATATTTTCCTTGATTTCTCATTTGGGTTAATGGGTTAGAATCTCCTCTTTAGTCTCTTCAACATGTCATTGGTTAATCCCATTTCCATTATTTATCTCATCATCTAGTAGAAATCACCATTGAAACTTCCCTCCTTTTCCTTCATATGGTTCCTATCCCTTCCCCACTTATTTAAAATTTTGACTATTATAAATGCTCATATTTTCAATCATAAAAATTTAAACACCTTGATCTTTTTCCACTAGTTATATGTTGTTATTTATAAGAACTAGTGAGTAGAAATACATAATGATAAATTGGTTATCTTTGAGGTTGAAAAGGTTATCCTTAATAAATTGAACCTCACCCCCTCACCTTAGGAATAATGTGTCCATAAGCCTTACAAAATGGGAGTGCCCACCTAGAATGGGTGAACTTAAAATTTTATGAAGAATCCAAGGGTAATCCAAGAAATGCAAGTGGTGGAAGTGTCATCAAAAATTAGTTTTGGGTAGCTATTATATCCTATGTAGGACCAATGGGGTACAAACTAACCATGTGGTTGAGGCCAAAACTACCATCTAGGGCATATAATTAGAAACCCATCTCAACATCCATAATTTGGAAATCTAATGAGATTCACTAAACATATTTAAATCCATTTTGGGAAAGGTGAATCCCATCCACTCTATTATTCAAATAATTGTTGATGGTATTGGTCTTCTCTAGTCAACCAATGAGTTCTCATTCACCCACATATACCATGAGGAAAAATCATTTTTATATGCTCTTACAAACATTAGAGTATTTATCCCATACTTATCCAAGTGGATTGGCACCACTAATACCCTCTAACTCTCCCCTTATCACTCATGTTTTGTAAAATTAACCTATTTAGTCAAGTAACATACGCACATGTATGAGAGGAGATCATACCTAAGTGAAGCCTAGTTTACACTAAGTTTTATGATTATGATACTAATTTCAAATGTAGTGATGGAATATGCCATCCCAAAGAGCATCATTCTAATATCAATTGGAAAAAATGAAATAGAAGAATCCGAAACCACCATTCAACAATATACAACTTTCATTACCTAAGATGAAATAACATAATCATAGGGGAGAAAGGGATAGGTGTGAGGCCATATGTTGTGTTAAATTCCAAATGGACTACAAGGTTTTAAGGAAGCTCAAAAAAAGGGGGCTTACCAAGTTTATGCTTTTTATTGAAGGCTATGATGAGTTATTTTCTAAGGATTTTTATATGGGATGGAAATAATGAGAAGTCACTTTTAGAGGCATCAGGGTCAATGTCACTAAGGAGGTAGTTGAGGAAGTTATAGGCATCTCCTATGAGGGAACCAAATCCTTCAAGGAAAAGAGGAGACATAAAGAGTTAATGTAAACATGTTTTGAATCTAATTTAGCATTTTAGACTGATAAGAAGGTGTTCTCAAAGTCGACATTCCAAAGAGGTGGATAGACATTTGCCTTTAGGTAATGAGATATTTAACTCTATAAGGAAAATTTACACACATATTTTGCATCATTTTCAGCTTCTAAATCACTTCAAGTTTTGCCACATAATCCTCCCCTAGTATCTTGTTATGTCCCTTAAATTCTTTATTTTGACCTTTAAAGAGAATCCATCCTCTGACCTAATTCACCAAGGTTTAATTTTCCTCCTAAATAAGAAAGGGAAACCAATGTAGACTATTGAAATCAACCTAGGGGAAAGTAACAAGGTAAAACTATCGAGGGAGGTCTTAAATAACATTGCCAAATATTGGGAGGAAGATTTAACTCCTTCCCCTTATCCATTCTCTCTTCCTCACCCCCAAGTGGTTGGTAATAAAGAAAAAATAAAGTCCTATGACTCTCCTACTCAAATGAAGAATGTGGGAAATAAATTAATCATAAGCCTATAGTTCACCCAAGGCATTGAAAATCATAATTCCAAAATTTATGAAATGAAAATGGTAAGAGTTTGGATAAGGGATATAGAGAGTGAAATGATGCACTTCCCTAATGGTATTAGGTAGAATCTATTATAATTTCACAATAACTTGTAGACAATGGGAATTAAATTGGTCCTATTGATAGAATAGTGGAATACCTTAAAGTAGGAGGTAGATAGGTTGAGGGAGGTTTTGGTCAATCTAAAGATGGTAGAAGGTCGTAGGCTCAGGCCGAAGGACACTCCTAACAAAAGAGGAAAGGAAATATTCACTATCACCCTAGGAAGTTCCCTACTAAGAATGAAAAAATAAGATCTGAGAAGGAAAAAGGGATGGTGGAGCACAAAATAAATTTGGCATGAGGTCATAGTACCCAAACAAGAGGCATGTCCAGCCACACTAAGAAAATAGTTAGGGGCAATAAGGATGATGCACCTTTAAATAAATATAGTATTTTTCCTAGTTTTTAAGTCTTGTTATTCTTGGGTCCTATTGTTCCAAAGTTTGGTGTTTGGTAGGTCAGTGTGGCCTAGTAATACTTATATTTTTTTGCTACTTTGAACTTTATTGTTGAACTAGTAATTTTAGGTCCTTGTAAAACCTCACTTTTACCCCATCAAATAAAAAAATGTAACTATCTCTTATTATCAAAAAATATAGTATAATAACTCTCATATAAATATTCAAATGAAAATAATATGAACTATAGATTACGCAACCCAAATAGTATTATATGATACAAGTAATCAATTATCATGATTTTCACTATTTCTATTCACATGATCCTAACAATGATTACATAGCTTTATCAAATAACTACTTTTAAACCTAGTTATCCTTAGGAGACTAGAATAAGAAATAAAAGTATTTTAAGTCCCTCCATAAAACATCCCTCAATCATAATTCATATTTATAATCATATATAATTGATAATAACACTCAGTTAATATTTTCTTATTCAACATAATAAAGTCATATATATTTTATTATTCATTTAATCATAATTTTATAAAGGACTATAAAAATATATTAAAATGTTATACCCCTATAATAGATCTATCAAACACCATATATGTAAAAATAGAGGTTCAAAACTCATTCTATATTATATAACAATAAGTCTCAAAAAAGATTATGAGATTGCATTTAACCTTTTCTAAAAAATCCACTCAAACATTCTAGACTTATACCATCATTTTTCTAATGCAAAAGAACTCATGTTTATAATACACCTATGTAACCCATATAAATTCTATGTAATATATATATATATATATATAAAATAGAATTATTCAAAATAGCTTAGGCAACCTATTATTAACCTATGAACTCATAAATTCTTTATTTATCCTATAATCTTCACTCGAATTCCTTGTATATAAGACAATCCCAATAATATTAGTTTGGATTATGTTTATACTACTTTATGGTTCATCTATAAATAGGGATATATATGATCACTATAACTTTTAAAAATGAGTATACAATATAATTAAGGTGTTTCTTCAATTCATTACCACATCATATGCTCTATGTGTTACCATCCTTATAATTACATAGTTAAGTAATTGAATTTAGAATTTACTTATTTTTATACCCCATGGTTCATTCATATATTGTGTATATCATACCTATACCAAATGCATGAATATACATAATTCATTCTCTCATGTACATATACCTGTACATATTTCATTTTTACCAGGTGTGTGTGTGTGTGGGTGGGTGGGTTTTTACACACACACACACACACACACACACACGTACACACACACACACACACACACACACACACACACACACACACACACACACACACACACACACACACACACACACACACACACACACACACACACACACACACACACACACACACACAATCACACACACACACACAAATATACTCATATTTGTGTGTATATACATAGTGTAGACTAGGAATTTGACTCAAGAGAGGTGGTTAGTATTGATTTAGTTAAAAAATAAAATAAAATTGAGAAAGAATACACTAACTAGCATACATCTATAGACCTAGACACTAGGGGGAGCTTAGCAAGGAAAAAATATTTGAAATCATAACTAGAAATAGAAAGAAATGAGAAATATGAACACAAAACACCAATTTGTTACCAAATCCTTGATTGCTCCAAAATTTTCCTTCTTTGGCTTGCTCAACTTGTACTTTATGATATCTTCATATATGGAGTATGGTTACCTTCATCTCCTCTTGGCACCTTTGACATCCTCACATATGTTTGTGTGTGTGTGTGTGTGTGTGGGTGTTTACATACATACATACATATACATATATATATATATATATATATATATATATATACATATATATATACTAATATGTTTATGTGTATACATAGTGTAGACTAGGAATTTGACTCAATAGAGGTGGTTAGTATTGAGTTAGTTCCAAAATGAAATCAAATTGAGAAATAACACACTAACTAGCATACATCTCTAGGCCTAGACATTAGGGGGAGCTTAGTGAGGAAAAATCATTTGAAAACACAACTATAAACGTAAATAAATGAGAAATATGAACACAAAATACCAATTTATTACCAAATCCTTCATTTCTCCAAAATTTTCCTTCTTTGGCTTGCTTAACTTGTGCTTCAAGAGATCTTCATCAATGGAGTATGGCTACCTTCATCTCCTCTTGGAACCTTTGGCTTGTGGATTTAGATTGTATGAAGCTTCTCTAAATAATTGGGTATTACAAAACTATATGTATGAGGTTTTGAAATTATTTGTGCATTATAAGTTTACACCAAGACAACTTAAAATTCAATGGGCAAGGCCTCTTATTTATGGATTTTGCGAAATGATCAGAATGAACCTAAACCATCTATCTCAAGATGAATATGTGTATATAAGAATCCATTAAATTTTTTAGGCCAAATTAAATAAATTCCTTCATAAATATTTGGGATAGAGAGGCATAGAAGGTCTTAATGAGGCATGGGAGGGCTTAATCCTAATATTTTATGCATTTATGGCCTATGGATGTCTTCCCAAGAAATGATGTCTTTTGATGATGCAGTTATTCAATATCAATTTACAAAAAATAATAGTCAACAAGTTACATGGAAAATTATCTTAAGCTCTTCATTTTTGTTAATTAGCCTTAAACGTGATTAGTCAACTTTGATGGAAATCTTGGTAATTGGTGTACAAATTAATCTAATTGATTAGAATGTCATATTATTGGTTCAAAATTTAATTGGATTAGAATTATTATGTGATTTTATATTCATTATATCTTTTATCCCATTCAGGATGTTGTCAAC
This sequence comes from Torreya grandis, assembly GCA_037957365.1. Taxonomy (NCBI): domain Eukaryota; kingdom Viridiplantae; phylum Streptophyta; class Pinopsida; order Cupressales; family Taxaceae; genus Torreya; species Torreya grandis. Next base: position 576,676 of record JARHVA010003785.1, read on the forward strand.
ACAAAATAAAAAAGGCATATGTATCATGTAATAAATTTGTTAGAAAAGAGCAATCCAGAGCATTCAAGTGTAAAAATGTCATTTTGACTTGAAATGATCTGATCAAATTTAGTTATCTCATAAATTACATTTCCTCATTTAATGAGATTTTGGCCAAAAATGGCACTTTTATATAAAATTTTTAACTCATTTAATGTGTTTTAGTGTTTCTAGGTCAAATTGTGCATTTTGCTAGAAATTGGCCAAAATCTTGGTTGGAGGTTATTAGTGAGCACTTTTAGGTGCCTACAATTTGCCCTTGTTTAGGAAGGTGTTTCAATATATAGCATAGTAACATTTTATCAAAGAATGAAAAGGTCATGTATGCCTATAACTTCAATGATAATGGATGAACTGTATGATGCCCCCTCGAGGGAATGGTTGGCACAAGTAGGTTGACAAATGCTCCTTGGAAAGAAAGAAGTGAAACAAGCAGACTAAACATATGAAAATGATGGGATGAGAACATAATGAGTTTGAAAAATTAATTAAAATCATGAAGAATGTAAGTTGGATGGTGTAAAATTGTTTTCCCAAAGGAGGTTATAAGCATTATACCCTGATAGTGTAAATGTGGCGTGATAACATAATGATTTGCCCAAAGGTAGTTATAATCATTGAGAAGGTGGAGTTTCCCTTGTTAGGATGATAACAACATGCCCCTATTTGGTAAAAAATAAGGTAAATTTGGTGAGAACACAATAATTTACCGAAAGGTGGTTATAATCATTAAGAAATGTATGTGGGATGATGTATAATGATTTTCCCATAAGCAATTATAATCATTACACCCTAATTATATAAAACATGATTAATTGGTTGATGATGACAAACATGGTGTGGGTAACTTGATACAAAGGATAAAGATGAAATGGGATAACTTGTTAATAGGGAGATGCTCATTTGAACTAATAAAGGTGGAAATTCTTTTATTGTGTAATTACACTGTTTGGGATATGAGTGGGATCGGATTAGGTTACCAGTGTTGAAGAGATGTTGATACTACCATTTTTGAGTAGAATTCTTAAATATGATTTTTTTTTGTAGCACTTGATGATGAGTCGCATGATAAAACACCATGAGGACTAAGCCAAAAGATCATAAGGACTGACTCCTAAAATATAAAATTCAATGGAAAATAATGAACCAATGATAAAAACCATGATGAAAATGTAAACATATGAATATGTATGGATTCAAGCATAAATACACAAAGAATCACCCAATGAACACACATAGACTGAATCAAGGAAATAATGTTGAAAGTAAACAAATAGGCACGCAAACAAAAAACAAACAAACAAGCAAAGAAAAAAATAATAGTTAGTCCTAATGGTTAGTACAAATAACAAGACTTAAACTGACATAATGAACATTGCCCCTAGAAAAATATGCAACAACTTAGCAAACAAACATGATGGGGGAAATAGAAGAAAAAGAAGGGGGTGGTTGATCTATCTTCAAATGCACTAGGTAAGTGGATACTACCTACATAGTTATATAGATGTAATATCTAACAAAAAATTTAGGCCAAATGTAGTTTTCCCATGACATGGGAAAAAAATGGTAACTGATGAAAAAAACATGATGGATGTGATAGAAGAATAGGAATAATTTTACAAAATGGCAAGTGCATGGGACAAAAATCCAAAAAGGATGGGGAAACTAAGTGATAAGTGATTTTTTGTATCTTAATAAGGGTTCCTAAAATCCCTAAGGTAAAGAAGTGATCAATGTTTTTAGTTTTTTAATGATTTTACAAATCTTTGTAGAATTTTCTAGGTATCTCAACTTGATCGAGAATGATGAGACACTAAATGGTCTAAGATCACAAAATGGAGAGAGCATTAACTTAGGTTGCTCATAAAATAGTGAGATCATGACTTAGGTTACTCATAGAATGGTGAGAGTGTGGCTTAGGCTACTCACAAAATGGTGAGAGCATGGCTTAGGTTACTCACAAAATGGTGAGATCATGGCTTAGGTTTCTTACAAAATGGCAAGAGCATGGCTAAAAAGGTGACTGAGATGACCTCAATAAGTATCAAGTATTACCTACATAGCCCTAGGGTTAGACCTTAAGTCACTGTAGTTCCACCTTATAATGGAGGAATCTAACTAGTGTAGTAGCCAATTCAAACAAAATAGGCATATTTGGTAAAAAGGCATAATATGGTAGGGGAAGTGGCTAGTTGGTATGTCAAGGTATGATAAATAATCTTTTCCCTTTGTTTTCCCATAGGTAGTTATAACTAAGATATAATGACATAGGTCAATAATACTCATTTGCCCATAGGTAGTTATAATTAGTAGTAAGATCAATGAGACACTAGTTTTCCCATAGGTACTTATAATTAGGCACACTTGGTAAACAAAATAGAATAAGAAATGAAGGATGTAACTGCTAAACTATTGTCTTACTGCTCCAAAATATTATGTCTATCTAGAATGTGTGCAATAAATATGAAAACTAGATCTGAATCCTCTTTCTAAAAATGGCAATTGAATCAAATGGAATATAACCAAGGTCATAAGGCTAGGTATGGAGGGAAAAAACAAATTGGTTGATGGGGAAGGGTATGGTATAATGGATATGTGATATGAAAAAGTGATAGGTTGGTAGGATGGTAAAAGGTATAGTATAAAGAAGATTGATAAAACAATACAACTTGAAACAATCCTTATAGATAATACAACATGTCACTCAAGTGTAGTACCACTTGATGTGAATAATGTTCATCAGCTCATGTTCATCTAGTGTGTCAATCCTATATGCTCATATTCCAAAGTTTGCCATAATGATGAGAGGACCAACCTAGTTGGGTTTGAAGTTACCTTTGTGTTTCCTTTTTACCATGGTAATCTTTTGGTTTTTTTAAAGGACAAGATGACCACATTCAAATTCTCTATGTTTCACATACCGATTCTAGTGGCTTTGAAGTTTATTTTGATATTCTTGGAGATTATTCACTACATCCATGCATTTTTAATTTAGTAACTCTAGTTCTTGAAGGTGAGTTATTTGATAGTCATTATCATCTAGGAAATGCTTGAAAGAGATGTGTAGAGAAGGCAACTAAAAATCAATGGGAAGAATGGCCTCCTTACCATAAACAAGTGAATATGGAGTGGATCTTATGGGTGTAAAATTATTGGTACAGTATGCCCAAATGGCAAAACATATCTAAATGTGCCAATCAAAACCAACATCATTGACAATCTTTTTGAGAATGTGAATAATAGTTTTATTTGATACTTCATCCTAACCATTACCTTGAGGGTAATATGTCATAGAAAAGTGTTGTGTGATGTTGTATTTAGCACATAGATTTTTGACATCATTATTAATAAATTATCCTTCATTATCAAATATAATTTTGGAAGGGATATTGTAATGACAAATGAGATGGTTGAAAATGAAATTTGAAATTTGGTTTTCAATCATGTAAGTGAGGGGTATAGCTTTAACCCACTTAGTGAAATATTTAATGGTAGTAAGGATATGTTTATGTCCATTGGATGAGGTGGGGTTGATCTTAACAATGAGTTTGAGGCCCTATGTGGTAAATGGCCATGGTTTTAACATTGGTTTTAGAGTCTTAGCCAGGGCATAAATCAAATTGGCATGTCATTAACACTTATCACACTCATTTACATATATAGATGCATCTACATCCATTATGGGAAAATAATAAATATTATGTAGGATCATTTTAGATAGGACTACCCCACTTGTGTGGTCTCCACATACTCCTTCATGAACTTGTGATAATGCTAGTGTAGATTGTGCTAAAGTTAAAAAATAAACCAGAGTTCCATCAAAACTATGGTAGTAAAGAGTTGATCCAATTAAGGTATAATGAATGGTTTGGTGGATGAAGGCTTTAGATTGCTTTTGGGATAAGTTAGGTGGCATAATTTGGTCATGGAGGTAATTATAAAGTTCTAAGTACCAGATATATCTAGGATCAATAATATCACAAATCATCACAATGGTTAAAGTTTCATGACCTGGTACTAATAGATTCTTGATAAAGAATTGATACTCTTTGGCTATGTCTATTTTTTGAATCAAAGATTCAATAGTGGTCATAACATCTGTGTTTTTATTACTTGTCCTTGGTGTATGCTCAAATTGAATATTGACAATCTACTGCTTGAGAGTGTTGACCATGGCCTTTTAAGGAACCAACTTGTCATCTTTGGTCTAAAAGTGGTGTGTATTCTAATTTATGATTAATTAAGAATTACCATAAACCTTGAGGTGAGATATGTTCCATTGTACCACTTATCAAATGCCTGTGATAAGTGATTCATATTTGGTAATGTTGTTGGTACAAGGAAAGTTGATCTTGAATGATTTAGGGATTATATCCCCTTGTGGTGTAATAAATAAAAGTCCTACCACCAATCCATGTGTTGTAAATGATCCATAAAAATATAAATTCTAGTTATTCTCTTCAAGAGGTGTTTCATTGATGGTTATTATGGATTCATCAAGAAATTAGAATGTCAATGGTTCTATATTAGTAAGGGGTGCTTTAATAAGCTTATTTGTAAGAACTGACCCCTTAATGGATTTTTGGTTGACATACTTGATTTCATACTCAATTATAAGCATAATCCACTTGGTGATGTGGCCTTCTAATTTTTTTAGATAGTAGATACTTGAGAAGATATACTTTTGAAATTACCATGGTCTTATGGTTTAACATGTAATGGCATAGTTTCTGAGCTATAAAGACCATAGCTAAACAGGATTTTTCTATGGGCATATAATTGTGTTCATACACTAAAAGTGTATAAATTAAATATTACATGACATTATATTTTCCATTATTATCATGCTGAGCCAAAAGTGCCCCCAAGGCATTGTTAGTAGCAGAAAGATATAACAAGAATGGATTTCGTGACATAGGAGGCAACAAAATAGGTAGATTCACTAGATAGTCCTTTAAATACTGAATGGATCTTTGGAAATGATCATCCTAGTTAAATGTGACTCCATTTTTTATAAAATGGGTAAAAGGATGGAATTTGTTAGCTAATTATGATATGAATAATAAGATAGACTAGATATTTCCTTAAAAACTATAGAGCTACTTCAAATTAGTTAGTGGCTTCATCTTTGTTATGGCTTGGAATTTGGTTTGATAGAATTCAATGCCTTAATGAGACACAATGAAAAAAATAAACTTACTTGAAGTGAATCTAAAGACACACTTCTTAGGATTAAGTGTAACTTTGTACTCACATAGTCTTTCAAATATTCTATGTAGCACTGTTGGATGATCGACCCTAGTCTTTGATTTGTAAATAATGTCATCAATGTAGTCTTCAATAATGTCATGCATCATATTGTGAAATATGATTGTCATGGATCTTTAATAGGTGTCTCCTAAGTTCTTAAGACAAAATGGCATAACTTGATAATAGAATTTTCCCCATGGAGTGGTGAACATTGTTTTGTGATCATCTTTTGGTGCTATCCTAATCTAGTTGCACCCTAAAAGTCTATCCATTAATGAAATAATTTCATAACCCACTATGGATTCAATGATTATGTCAATATTTGGAAATGTAAAATCATATTTTGGGCAAGCTTTGTTTTAGATTCTAATTCCTTCATACTTTTTGATAACTAGTACAACATTGGAGATCCACTCCGAATAATTGATCGATTGAATGAATCTTGCTTCTAAGAGTTTTCCAACTCTTTCTTCACTAATACATCAATAAAAAGAGGCATATTAAACAAATTTTATTTTATAGGTTTAGAATCAAGATTGAGCACAAGGTGGTACAAAACCAAGGTAGGGTCCAAACCTGGCATGTAAAAATACTCCCATGCAAATATGTCAACAAATTCCCTTAAAAGGGTTGTAAAGACTTCATGTTCCTTCTCACTAAGGGACATGCCTAACTTGATCCATTTTGGGTCATCTGGGGACCCAATGTTAACCTCTATTGTATCTTCCACTATAAGGGTTAAACCATCTTCAAGGATAATGGGCAATGATCTAAACTATTTGGCAACATTAGAGTCCTTTGTTAGGACTGGCTCTTCAAATTACCCTGAGCATGATGAATTAGAGTCCCCTAATGAGAGGTTTGGCCATGTAGAAAAAAATATTAGAAACTTTTGAATGATCTAATCAAAATCTTGTTATTATTTAAAACTAGTCTTTGACTCATAAACAAGTTCATCATTGGTGGTCTCCTAAGCTATCATTGAAGAGGGCTGAACATCCCCATCTAATGGTGCCTAAAATAGGTTTTCAAAACTAGACTATCCTTTTTCTTTATTTTTTATTTGGTCAAAAACCACCTCAAAGAGGTTTTCACTTTGGAACCTCAATGTTTTAATTATTTTATTTTGTCTAAGGGTCTTCACCCACTCTCTAAAATAGTCTTTAGGATCTAACCTGATTGATAACCCTAATTTATGGTCCCCCAATATAACATTGTCTATAAGGATGAGAAAATCATAGAAAGACTTGTCATTCTAAAACTCATCAATCGACACGCTAGACTCTTATTGGTCCCAGTCTATCAACTAGGGATAATATAATGGTAGTGGGTTGTGATGAATGACTGGTTTAAGGATACAAATGGAATGTGTATCAAATAGATTGGTGTAATCTAAGTCATTAAAAATGATATGATCAAAATCTACTTCATTATCAACATCCTCATCACTAGTCAATGGAAATGGAACATGATTAAGGTATATGGGGACACCCCCAAGTAGTTTAAATCCAAGTCCATAGGGCCCTTTATATTTGGTTATAGAAATTGGCTCAAGAGCTCCTTATTGGTTTGGTCTAAGGCCTCTTCCTTCATATTCTTTATTCTTCATGATCCTACTAGGAATAGGATACTTGGCATTTTCATAACAATTAACCTCCTTGTCATTATATAACCATGATTCATCCCCTTCTATAGGGTCCTACTCTAGGCTAGATGCTTGTATAAACATGATAGGTCCTTTACCTTTTATATTTTATTTCCATTCTAGATGAAGTGTCTTGGATTCAAGTCTCATAAAGGACTTTGGATTTTATAGAAGGTTTGAGATATGAAATGTATCATGGGTAAATACCCTCCTAGGCCATTGGATTAGATGGTATAAAGGTTGGATATCTCAAGAGGTGGCATGTGGGAAAGGGAATCAAGGGTATTAGGATTAATGTAGTTGTCATCTGGAGAATCAAGGATTATTTATTTTCCCTTATCCTATTTTGCCACTATATTCATGCTAAAATGATAGTTATAAATCTTAAACTCAACCTCTAGGTATTTGTAGTACTTGTATAGATGCAAATCTCTTGATATAAAAACATTTGTCCCTAAATTAAATAAATTGATACATTGGTGCAACATTGATGGGACTTCATGAATTTCATGTAACCAAGGTCTTTTCAAAAGCATATTTTATGACAAATTAAGATCTAGCACATGACAAAGTGTATCATGGGTCAAGGTCTCAAGGATAATTAAGAAATAAATAATGCCTTGTGATTCTCATTATTCATTATAGTAGGCATTGATAGTTGTGGTCTTTTCTTGAAGATATACCATTATGTATCTAAGAATTTTTATGAGATTTATAGATAATATGCTTAGACTTGATCCATTGTCTATAAGGACATGTTTCAATGTGTGCCACTTTATGCAGACTTCAATATATAAGGGGTTATTATGCAGTGGGATAAAGGATGACATATCACTTTGGTTGAAAGTGACTTGTTGGGATGGAGTGAGGTATCCAACCAAAGCTTAAAATTTATTAGGGGATATGTCACTTGAAACTGGCTAAGGAACTCATTCAAAATATCCTTGTGGATTATTAACATACACAACAAATCTAAAATGGAGATTTATGCTAAAATCTTTTGCAATTGTTCCATAATGTCAAACTTCTTCTCTTGGTCAATATTAAATGGCTTATTCCAAGGATAAATGATTGGTTAAATGATGGGTGGAGTGGAAAATGGTTGTGGGCCTAGGATGGTAATCTTTGACCTTTAAGTTATGATTGTATAATCAGTATTACACACAAGACCATGAATGCTAAAAAATAGTAGTGATAATGGGGGACTAGATAGGATAAAACTCATTTGATGGTGCACTTATGCATGGTCACAAGGTAATGATGAGTGATTAGTATAGGGTCTAAAATTAGTAATCCTTGATTGCTAGTATGCATATATGTGGTCATAGGTCAAAGAAGGATTATCAATATAAGTAGGTAACTTGTCATTGTTTAGTAAAGGTCTTGATTGATTAGTATTTGGTCTTGGATTGATGGATATGGTGTTAAATGACCTCTTGCAATATGAACTACAACCCTATGTTAGTCAAGTGGAACGACATGGTAGGTCTATTGGTTATTGTCATTCTAACCTTGGTTTTATCCATTATTTAGATGTTGTTAGTTCTACAATTGGTGATTATATTGATTCTATTATTTTGGCCTTGGTTGTTGAAACTATTGTTGTTGGTGTTACACTAGCTATTACTTCTATTATTTCCATTATTTTGTTGTGGTTGGTTGTTATGTTGGGGAAAGGGGTTTTGATAAATTCTAAGGGTCTGATTGGAAGTGTAAGCACCACCATCCAATGTTATCTCCCCATTATTCAACATATTATGAATCAAATTTTTTATTTTCACACAATGGTACAAATTATGTCCATTAACCTGAAAATATTCATAGAATTCATTTTGGTGGTACCAATTAGGATAAGGGATGCCTTAAGGATAATGTTTTGGTCTAAGCCAGCTAATAATATTAGTAGTGAAGAGATTGTAAAATAAAGATTCAATAGGCTCTCCAAGGTTACTAAAAATGTGATGAGTAGGCACTATTTGCCTTGAAGTAGGATCTTGCAATGGCAAAGGTTGTTGCATTTATTTTATAGGCATAGGCTATTGTGTTTACTATGTTTGATGAAAAATTTGTGGGTTAGGAGTAATTTGAATATGCTACATGGGTTGAGTAGATAGTGTTTTCACCATTTGGACATGTCTCAACTTAGTTACTCCATTTTCAACAACATTTTTGTTTTAATTAAATTCCCTTGATCTTTCATTGCTATTGGTTTATTTTAGTTGCAATGCTTACACTTGGATTAGATATTATTTTGACCATTTCCTTGATTGGTACCTTGATTTTTATTTTTCAAGGTGAAATTGATGATCCCTTTATTAATAAGGGCTTGCTTGATCAACAAACATTTATCAATGATCTCCTTAAAGGTATGTGTACACTGTAGTTCCAGATGATACAAAATCTCACTAAGAAAATTTTTAGTAAAAATAGTGTCTAATTATTTATCTAGTAAAATACGGTGAATCGTCTTAAAAGTGATATCCATCACTATAGATAGCTTGTAAATCTCTCATCAGCCTTCTTCTTAGCTTGTGTCAAATTGACCAAGGAAATATCATGTTCAATAGTCTATGAAAAGTAACACACAAAATTATCTAAAAGATTATCAAAAGTGGATAATGAATTCTTGGGAAACATTAAGAAACATTCCAATAATTTTCTTATTAGATGCATTGTGAACAAAAATAAAAGGTATATGTCACTATATAGCACTAGCTAGCATGCATCAAAGAACTTAGTCAAATGATCCTTAGAGTCACCTTTCCCCTTGTATTTATAAAATTTTAGTGGTTCATATCCTAGAGGAAATGGTATCTTTAATTACTCCATGTTAAATGGATAAGAACACATGTCATCAAACTTAAAATTTTTAGTTTATTTCCCATCTTGGATGGTAGCAATTGTATCCTTCATTTGTTATAGTTCTTGGGCTAGAAAACTAGAGGGAATATTGGCTTGAGGTTAAACATTGGCCTGGATAGATGGTTGAGCGATCATAAGTGGATAACTTTGACCATGGTATGATGGAGGTATTTTTTAGTCTATGTTGATTTTTTGGGGAATGAACCAAAAATACACATGCATGGATTATGTTTTTGGTTGGGGTTGGATAAATATGTCTAAGTTTGGGGATTTTGAGGTTGGGATGGAGGGATATGGCTATACTATGCATATTGGGGTTGAATAGAGACCTACTACCAACTAATCCAACTTTTTTATTGGGGCGGGGGGGGGGGAACTTGTGAACCAAGACCCTATCATTGAACTAGTGGTACATTTTGCATAAAAGGCAAAGGTTTCCTAATTGGTATTTAAGGAACATTAGAACCTCTTTGTTGCATGAATCCCTATTGGGAAGTGGATGCATGTTAGATATTTGGCATTTGGCAATTTGTCATTGACTAATATTCATACACTATTTATTATACATCATTTGGATTTGAATTTTTATATTATTTTGTGAGGAAAGAGGTATGTTCATTGTTACCTGGAGAGGTGGAACATTGGTTGCCGCTATTGAGGTGATAATATATTCTACCTCTACTATGTTAGTATTTTGGATTGTGATTGATATTGTTGAATATTAATCATTTATTTTTGAGTAATATTCATCATATTTTATTATTGATGCATAACATTGATTGATAGATGATTACCTAATCCTATTAGTTGAGTGCTTGATGAAGCAACTGGTTGAGGAATAATGCTAGTAGTTGGCTGAGGTTGGTATGTATAAACTCATACTCCCTAATTTGGAGAACCATTCATGGTATTAAGTAAAGGTACACTCACTTTTGTACTATTTTTTGGGGTATTTACACCACTTTGGTATGGATTGGATGTTGCTTACACATTATCCACTATGTTTTGATTGATATTCTATGAAGAAGTAGAACACACTTCCTTGATGGTTAGTACATGAAACAAGTTATCAACCAAAGTGTTTTTCACAAAGGGGTCTACACCCTAATTTTCCTAACTAATCAACTATATTAACACTCCTATTGAAGGAACTAAATCTATGAGAGGCCTATTAGACATGGTCATTTGGTTAAAATTATGTGCTATGTTTAAGTACATTTGGTATGTTGTTTACATTTATACAAAGTGATCATATATGAGGTCATTTCCTTTAAAAATCATATTAGGGTCTTGATATGGAATTTGTACTAGAGCTACAGGATTATTAAAAGAATCATATTGAATATAAATTATGTTGTAAGGAATTCTTACTAAACTTGACAAATTCTCATGGGGGAAGTCCACTAGAAACTTATCCCCTACTTTTATAGCTATAACAAAAAAATTGTCCTTATTTTCCAACAAGTGAGATTCAAAGAGATAAGGATCATATTTGAATGGTGCAATAACATAGTATAGTTGTTGAGGAATTAGTTCTTCAACTATTGGTATCGAAGCTAGGTACTACTCTATTTGTTCTTGATCTTGTTCTAAGTATGGAGGTATGTTTACTAAATAATTAGACAATGGGTCTTGGTTTATTATCCCTACTTGAGTATTATAATATGGATAATAATCTATCTCATAAGCAACGTTGTCTATATAAGGGTCCTAAACCATTTTTTCTTGTGTGACCACATTACTAAATACCATATTGTACATGAGACCATTATGCGTGTAGGAATGCATGATAGGATCCATATTAAATGATTCATGATAGAGTTCTATAAACTCTAAAAATGAGATGTCTAAAAATAAGTTCAAACCTGGTCTAACTTGATCAAAAGGATGGATATGTATATCTATTTTTTTTATGCAATGACTTGTGATAAAAAAGATAAAATCAAGTATCTAACATTACACATCTCACACAAAAAGGTCAAGTAAAAGGACCATAAATAAAAAATGCCAAATTCTAGGTCAAAGTGTTTCAAATCAGTTTAATATAGGAAAAATAAAAGTTGTTAGGTCTTTTGGTCAAATGTTACATCAAAATCTATGCTCAAACAAAACATGTGATAAGAATTTTGGCCAAATAGCATCAAAATATAGACTTTAAAAGATGATATTTTTAATCTAATAGATTTTAAAAACTTCTAAATAAAATTAGGCATTTGACTGTTAGACATAAACTTGATCAATAAGTATGAGGTATGAAACAAAAGGCACTTGGAGATAGTTTATTTTCTCCTAAATAATGGCACAAACCAAATTCTTTCGACTGATGAGATTGACAAAGGTGAATGATGTTACAATGATAGACAAAGGCTCTCAAATAAAACTCAAAATGGTTAGAACTTTGGAATAACTTGGACTCTATGTGAATAGGCCTATGAAATAAGTTTCAAAATAATTTGAACAACGTAACCCTGCAAAACTACTTAAAAGGTGTGGTAAATGCTTATTTCAAGAATCTAAGGAAAAATTCATTTCAACATAATTTAGCATTGTAACATCACTCTTTTAACTCAAATGATACACACACACACAAAGTTTTTGACAAAATATTTAAGGAAAAAGTGTGTTATCAAATGGACATAGGACAAAAGGTGAAATAGGATGGGTAGAATAAAATGTGGTCTAGGACTCAAAGCATGACTGATACAAAATATTACATGAGTCCTCCCAAATTATTATAATGATGTTGAGTTTAAAAATAAACCTCAATTTAGATTGGGAATTGAACTCAAGTTAAAACAAGTCAAGTGCAAAGTGGTGAACCCAATTTAACACATCAACCTTTAAAAATTGAAAAAATCCAATTTTGAATTTAAAATATCAATGAGGGACTTAAACAAAATGTGTCAAAAGGTATAGACTCAAATGGATAGCATAATTGTGCCAAATTGGAAGATATGACAAAAAGTGTATGATGATGATTTTGAACAAGGAAAATAGGTTTTTTTATACTTGGGCAACATAATGCCTCCTTATTTAAATAAAGTTGGGGAAAATGTGTTTGGTTATGTCTTTTTTTTCAACACCAAGTTTTGACTCCACACAAAAAAAAATTAACCTAAGACAAAGACTAATTAATCACCTTAAATCCTAAATTGGCAAGGTATGGTAAAGCAAGGTTAACTAACTAACAAATTTTCAAATGTTTATAGATGGATCAGATGCACAAGACTTTCATGTAAAAATACAAGAAAATAAACACATCAACTGGGTCCATTACACTTGTATTTTTGTAAAAGGTATTTCCATTTTTAAAATCACTATATCTATCAGTCACTTGGTGTAGTGTGATGTCTAATGTGCTCATTCATCTTGGGCTTAGCCCCAGTGATAGGAAATGGTTTAACCTCTCAAACCATTAGTCTTAGTGGGGTTATCCCAATTATTATACCATCCATAGAGAGGGGTTGATGATGATGCTAGGAGATGAAACCTCAAGTCAAATATTCCCTAAAAAATAATGAGACGTAATTAAGTCCCCTTCACAAGCCAAAATGCAATGAAAGTAAAAAACTAAGCTAAAGATCTTTAAAGGTTGTTTCTAGATCACCCAAGCCATGTGGATCTTTTGGAGAGCCTTCATAACTTCTCTTTTATGCCTTTGGACTAAATTAATTTTTAATAAATTTGGTGATTTTTATCCAATAAGTTCCCTATAGGGGATGGGGGGAGATCATGTACGCATAACTCCCTATTTCTCAAACAAATATAATCTAGGCAAACAATGATAACAACTTGGCAAATAAACTTGAAGTGTGTTAAATTTTAAATCACTAAAAAAAATGTGTGGTGATGTTATTTATCCCCTTGGCCTTAAGATATAAAAAATTTTAAATAACAACTATAAAACATTTAAGTAAACATCTAATTCTTTCTTTAAGAACCCAAAATAAATGTTCCTAATCCATATTAAGCACTTAAAAAAAGTTTTAAAAGACTAGACTAATATTGTTTAGATCTTTTTTCAAGTTGTCCCTACAAGGAAAATTTATAATTTCATTTAACCTTGAATCATTTTTCCAAATGAGATAAACAACTTTGAAAAATGAGCTATCATGTTTTACATAGTGTAATCCTACTACTCCATAGTACAATCCCACTACTCTACAAAAGTGTGACTTGGATAGGCAATATTGCTACTTAGGTTAGTTTAATAGAAATCAAAATATCACCACTTAGGTCAACAATCCTACCATTTAGGTTAATAATCCCACCATTCAGTTTTAACAATCCCACTACTTGGGTTGATAATCTCACTATTCAAGTCAATAATCTCATGACTAGCTAGTGGTGGGATTACGATATTGCTACTTGTGAGTAGTAGGGTTACAATAATGATAATTTTAATTTATGAGATTGTATACTAATAATTGAGAGTTTTGGTATTTTTACATAACTACTAATAGTTTACCAAAAATACTATGACTCATTAGGAAATCTTATAACTGTGATAGGTAATCCTAAGACTGTGTGAGTTATAGGATTCTAGGCTAGAGTACAAAACTATAAATTTTATTAGAAAAATTATGAATTCTATAAAAATGGATTTTTTTCTCAAATTTTCACTTTCTTTGCTTCTTCAATCCAAGAACTTGCATGACACTAGTTAGTAGGTTGCTTGTAGGTGTTATTTGATCAAATTTGTGATGTTAGGTCCCATCAGGTGTGCCATTATGTAGACTATGAATTTGAATCAAGAGATGTGGTTAGTATCATGTTAGTTCTAAAATTAAATCAAATTGAGAAAAAAACACACTAACTAGCATACATCTCTGGGACTAGACACTAGGGGGAGCTTAGTGAGGGAAAACCATATGAAAACTCATCTAGAAATGCAACAAAATGAGAAATATGAACACAAAACACCAATTTCTTACCAAATCCTTGATTGATCCAAAATTTTCCTTCTTTGGCTTGTTTGGCTTGTGCTTCAAGAGATCTTTGTCAATGGAGTATGGCTACCTTCATCTCCTCTTGGCACCTTTAGCTTGCGGATTTGGCTTGTGTGAAGCTTCTCTCAATAATTGGGAATTAAAACACTATATGAATGAGCTTTTGGAATTATTTTTTCATTATAAGTTTACACCAAGAAAGTTTAAAATTCAATGGGAAAATCTTCTTATTTATAGATTTTGCAAAATGATCAGAATGAACCTAGATGTCCATCTCAAGATGAAGATGTGTGCCTAAGAATACATTCAATTTTGGAAGCCAAATTTAATAAATGTCTTCATAAATATTTTGGATAGAGAGGCATTAAAGAGGCATAGAAGGTCTTAATGAGTCATGGGAGGGTTTAAGCTTGATATTTTATGCATTTATGGCCTATGGATGTCTTCCTACAAAATGATGTCTTTTGATGATGTAGTTATTCAATATAAATTTACAAAAGGAAATATTCAACAAATTACATGGAATATTTAACTTAAGCTCTTGATTTAGACTAATTATATTTAAACATGATTAGTAAACTTTGATGCAAACCTTGGAAATTGGTGCACAAATTAATCAAATTGATCAAAATATCATATTATTGGCTCAAAATTTGACTAGATTAGAATTATGATGTGATGTTAGATGTATTGGATCCATTATACCATTTAGGATGTTGTGAACACAAAAAAATAAAGGCACATGTCTCATACAATAAATTTGGTAGAAAAGAGCAATCTAGAGCATCTAGGTGCAAAAATGTCATTTTGACTCAAAATGATCTGATCAAAGTTAGTTGTCTCATAAATTGAATTACCTCATTTAGTGATACTTTGGACAAAATTGGTACTTAAATATGACAGGCTCAAAGCTTTTAATGCATTTTAGTTTTTTTAGGCTAAATTGTACATTTTGCTAAAAAATGGTCAAAATCTTGGTTGGAGGTTATTGGTGGCCACTTTTAGGTGTCTACACATAGATATTTATTTTATTTCATATTTTCAAAAAAAATCCTTAGCCCCATAAAAATTCAATAATCTTTGCAATGGAAGTATTTTAATATAATTAAATTTAATCCCTAAATTAAAATAAGATAAAATATAGGGTCAACTCTACCCAACACAACAATCAAATGACAAGGTTCCAAATCAAACATAGAGTATTTATTTGTTTATTATGGCTCACCCCTTAGCTCTTTAGGCCTAGGGATAGAAATCAGTTCCATCCCTAGGTATATATACTTGAAAACCTTAAGGTTTATGTAATATTTTTACTAAAATCAATCATTCATGCTTTTAAAAATGCATACTAAAACTCTTAACAAAACCCATAATTTTTATTTATATTTAAATCCATAACAATGAAAGGTAAACTAGCCTAATTATATGGTGGTTAACATTTTAAAATATAAAATTCTATCCTTTTTATCCTTCAACCAAGCTTTAAATATACTTATCCTCTCTATAGTGTTCTTTTTCCCTTCTAATCTTTATCTTTTTTATGTTGTTCCCATCGTCCATATATGTCTAGCATAACTTATAAGATCTCTTATTTTTTTGCAAGCTACCCATGATATAACTTTCCTTCATTAAATCACCACTCCTTTAATTAAAGTAAAATCACTATCAAAACTTCATATCCAAACATGGAAATATAATAACTCTCCATAGTTCCAATGACAAGGTCAAACCTCGCAATCATAGCAATAACAAAATGAAACCCTAAATTCTTTTCCTCTTTACCTTTTTTGAACCTTTTAGAGACCTAAACTTCATTGGTTTTAAACTTTGAAATATGACTATATTTATAGCAACCAACATAATATCAAATTTTTGGAGTTAATTTAATTTAATTTACTCTGGGCTATCTTACCTCTCTTATCTCCTATGTCATGCTTTCAAAAACATGTAAGGTGATTCATCCAAACAAGATAACTCAAGAAAAAAAATAAGACAATTAACATTATTACCTTTACAAATCATAATGGAATCAATATTAAACAGCATAATAATCTCCTATGATGATTTTAATGAAAAAAATAATGATGTTATTCCTTTTCTAGTAGATCCAAAGGCTCAAAAATGTGCAAAGCACAATATTTTCTCTATCAGTCAAATCAACATGTTTTATTAATCAAAATACATAAAAATATATAGGACATATATTTATTATAATTTTGGATGATCCAATCCCTATAATCACTCAACAAACAATCTCCTAATTAACTATAATATCTATCCATTTAATATTTTTGTTATTCACAACAATAACATACCAAATATTAAAATCTAACTTAGGTAATAGTATAATTACTACTTATCAAAGTAAACTACCTAATGTAAATTCTAATCTTTAACATTCCCTCCCTCACATTTTACATGGGGAGAGAAGGGAAAACTACACATCACTATATTTCCCTCCCACAAGATTGGCATGTGGATGTTGGGTTCCCCCAGAAATGCATCTGATACAAAATTTGCAAAACTTACTTAGGAGAGCAAATTATTACAAAATGTCTTTTGAATATACATTTATTGAAAAATTTCCTCTTAAGGTTTATTTGAAGCTTTTGACTTAAAAAAATATTTACACTCACAAGACTAAAATGACTTGAGACATAACAAAATTAAAAGACTTAATGTAAACCAAAACATAAAGACATTAAAATTTGCTAATTAAAAAAATGACTCTAAAATTAAAATACTAACTTTAATAATAAACAACTATAAAGATTATTAATTAATTTAAAAACTCTTAAACATATAATAATCTAAAATCAAAATATTAAATCAAAATAATAAAACATAAAAACTATAAATAAAATTCAAAAACAAACACTATAAAATAACAATTGTAAATTATTAATAACAAAACTAATAAAATATAATGGACTAAAACAATAAACCTAAAACTTTTCTAAAAATAAAAAAAATTAAAAAGATATATATTATAAAAAAACTTGAAATCATGAAATAAAAAGCTAATACCACTAATTATAAAATAAACCTAAACCATTTGACTAATATATAAAACCATGATATAAAAACCTAAACCAAATACCAAAATAAAAACTTAACATAAAACCATGGGCATGAAAAACAACTTTGGCCATTATTTTCTCCATTATTTTCTTTTCTTTTCTTGAGAAAATA
This sequence comes from Torreya grandis, assembly GCA_037957365.1. Taxonomy (NCBI): domain Eukaryota; kingdom Viridiplantae; phylum Streptophyta; class Pinopsida; order Cupressales; family Taxaceae; genus Torreya; species Torreya grandis. The sequence continues at coordinate 594,613 of JARHVA010003785.1, forward strand.
TAGATTAAAAGGTGGTTTTGTTGGAAGAAAATGTTATTATCATCGAGTCTATAGATGATTATTTAAAACAAAAAGTGAATAAAAAGTAAATATGCCAAGTTCAAACATATAATTTGTCAAGAGGAGAAAAAGAAGGCCATTTAAGGAAATCATATTTGAATAGAAATGGTTATATTTGTCCCAAAGTAGATGCTATTATTGTCATTTCAAAGTTAGAGGCTAGGATGCCATTATGAACCCATTCCACCTAAAAACACAATCAATGCAAAGATCAAGCCAATTATGTCACCATCATTTGGATGGATCACATCTAGCTTAGATGATACTAATGTGGGATTGAAATAATAATGGAAAATGGAGATAAGATTATTGTTTTGTCAATGGTTATGACTTAGATCTATTGGTGTAGATCTCAATGAAGAAGATCATTATGGAATGTAGTTGCTTAATGGAGGATAGTTCCATTGAGATGGATCTAAAGATTTGGTTTGGTGACATTGAGTTGAGATGTGAAGGTTCCAAATAGAGTATCTCATGGTTGAGCCAAGAATGGCATGTTGTAATGGAGAGCTAAGAGGTGGCGAAGCCAAGCTCAAACTACAAAGGAATCTCACCTACACTTCAAATCTTCTCTTTGTAATATAAATTACCATCGATCTAATTAAGACTCAAACCATAAATTAAACCATTAAATATATTTTGTATAGCCTATATAATATCTACTTCAATGCATGTTTATATATCATAAGTGATCATTCCTGATATAGAGATCTGTAACTTAAAAATTAAAAAATATATCTATATATATTTTTATTATAAATATTATCAACAACAATTATAGTGGTCTATATTATAAACTTTTGAAAAAATATAGAGGTCTCTCAAATTATTAAAATTTTGGACATGGTCTACACTCGAAAACATTTGTGATGAGCAAGACTAGATTGCAAAGAGGTCCAAGTGGAACCTACTCTCATACCATATAATGATGGTAGTCCATTATTTGGTAGAGCCAAAGGCTGAAAAAGGTGTAGAGCACAATATTTTGTCTATCAGTCAAATCAACATGTTTTATTAATAAAAATACATACAAATATATATGAGACATATTTCCTATAATTGAGGATGCTCTAATCCCTATAATCACTCAACAAACAATCTCCCAATTATCTATAATATCTACCCATATATTACTGATGTTATTCACAACAATAACATACCAAATATTAAAATATAACTTAGGTAATAATATAATTACTATTTACCAAAGTAGACTACCTAATGTTAATTCTAATCCTTAAAAAAAACCATCATGAATATAATGATAATCAAACCATGAAAATTTTACGACTCATTCATGCAAATAAACTCAACTACTACCAAACAACCAATGCAAGCATTATTCATTTTCTCATGCAACTAGATGTGGTATATGGTGCTTTGAAATAAGTCTTTCAACCCCCAATGTAGGTATATTCATTCCTCTCTTTTATTATACTCTTCCTCTATGTTTTTTTTGAAGGTATAATAGTCATGAAACCATGTCAATCAAACAAATGGTAATTAGTCTAAAATCATAATAATCATCAAAATATAACTATAAATAAATTATTTAATGCAAATAATCTATAAATAAACCATCATGATCATAAAGAATAATAAAACATAGGAAAACATTATCAATCAATATAATTATCAAAAAATATCTAAGTTTAATTATAAAAAATAATCCAACTTAGACACTAAATAAGAATGATAAATTAGCAATTTGAAAATCCCCTATTAATGCTTAAATAGTTTTTAGAGGAGTTTGGATGTGAAAAAGTGTGATATAATGGTAGGAACATGTTTATGTGCTCACGTCATGAATGGTAAATATGTGTCAAGCTCTTTATTGTAAGTATCTAATACCATATTTTAGTATCTATAAGGAGATGAAACCATAATTTTACTAGGTTCCTTAATTTTTGAAAGTGTGATTGAATCGAGTGGTGTTTTAATGATGTATCCAATGTATAATCATGACTATAAATAATATATTGTATTCTCTATTTCAAATCTGAAAACTTTCTATGTGATGTCCATTATTTATATGATAAGTGTTATAGTAATTAAACCTTCAAATTTTCCAAGAAGGACATAATATGATCAATTTGATTCAAATCATGTTCTTAAGAGTTTCATTTGGAGACGTATTAAGCTTATGTAATTTCATGATTCATTAGTCACATATGTATTTTGTTTCTTGACCCATATTTAAGATGAAATCATTTGAAACAATGTTTTTTGAATGGAGAGAAAAATATGCAAGTTCCAATAGCATACTCAATATTTTAAGCATATGCAATCTTATCTTCAAGTGTTGTGACCTTAAGAGATGAATGGTGGATTTTTTATTGTATTGCCTCTATAAAAAATCATCATATTAAGCATCTGATGTTCAATAATGGTGACACTTTGAATATATTCATCAAATATTTGATTCTTATCATGAATGACCATACTAAGTATGCTACTACTCATGGGTTGGGAAGATATATATTTATATTCACAAACATTAGAAATTTTAGATTCAATGTTCATAAATCTTTTTATAGGATTATGCACCCTACCTATTTTTATTATGATAACATGTACCTTGGCATACAATAGAAGTCTTGTATAAATAATAGGGGAGGAATGGTATATATCACTACCTTGATGTATAAGGGGAGGAAAAATAAAAGGATTCACATATGGAACTATTTTAGCTTCAACATTCATGGAATATGTCTTACGAAAAAAAGATGTTAATAATTTCTAATTATTAATATTATCCTTAGTTTTATTATAGATAACTAAGTATAATCTTCAAATCGAGTTTCACATCCAATTATATTGTTATAATTATTTAATTCCAAGTTTTTATAAATATTTTTATGCTTTGATTGAAATTTAAAATAGTAGTCAGGTTGATCCCTAATTATTGCAAGAAGGTATTTTTAGCAATGTTCAATCTAGTACCATTATCTACTAACATGTGTTTGACCATGCTACTTTACACTTGAACATGAATTAATAATGGTAAATATTGGTCAATAATGTGTTTATGAGATAATTATTCCTTCTAAAAGGTATTATATTTGTATACATCCTTCAATGTATTCATGAATTAATTAAAATATGTTGGGTATGTGGTGCTATGATGAGTTGTCTCACATATGCCTCATATAGGATGTCCTTTACAATGTTTGATATCTTTAGCAACTCAAAGATTGAAATCTTGGCACGGGTGTCATTTAGTTGATCAATGATGTCATAACCTTTAATTTGATTGACTTTAATTGCAGGAGGTGGACAAGGTTTAGGAGGAACTTTTGACCACCTTTGTTCTAGGGTACCCTTTTTCTTCCTGTAGTGATAGCATGGATCAAAAGACCCAATATAAGATTTGGAAGAATAATTGGGTTGGGATGGTAGCTGAGATAATTTTAAGGTCTATGGGGAGAATAAAATGAGTCATGCAAGCCGTTTCTCATCTAATGGTAATAAATGTAAACTATGTTTGGCTATTACAACAATAATATTTGAAGAATGCTTGGGATTTTTCATTGTTAATTTGAGCCTTATCATATTCAAACCTAGTTTCACATCCAAATATATGGTTCCAATTATTTGAATCAAATTTTTTTAAAATCATTTTATGATTTGGTCTAATTTTTTAATAGTAACCAAGTTGATCCCTATATTTTTCAATAAGGTAGTGTTGTAAATGTTTAATCCAGAACCATTATCTACCAACACATATTTTACCATGTTATTTTATGTTTGGACTTGAGTGACTAATGGTAATTTTTGTCTAATAATGTGATTAGGAGGTAAGTATTCCTTATCAAAGGTAATATATTTGTCTACATCCTTCAATGTATTCATGATAGAAAAAACATATGTTAGTTTTTTATTATTAATAAGATTTGTCTCATGTAATGCCTCATATAGGTTGTACTTATAAACAATTGAAATATTTAATAACTCAAGGATATAAATCTTAGAATGGGTATTCTTTATTTGATAAATTATGTTATAAACTTTAGGTTGATTTACTTGCCTTGAAATATATGGATGAGATTGGGAAGGAACATGTTGACTACCTTTGTTCTAGGGTACCCTTCTTCTCCTAATAGTGACAACATGGATCACAAGAACCAATATAAGCTTTGGGTGAATATTAGTGTTGGGATGGTAGCTGAAATAATTAAAAGGTTTAGGGGCAAGTACAAAAGGATTCATGTATGCCCTATAGATTCTAGGAGTATCAAAATGAACCTTGGATTGGATATTCCAATAATATGTTTTGAAGAATGTTTAGGGTTTTTCATTGTTAAATTTAGCCTTGTTTGTTTTTAACCCTACTATGTATACAAGGCATTGTCATCCTCTTTGAATAGATGTTGTGATGGGATGAAAAAATCCCTGTGCATGTTTTCCTAATCTATGTTCTATATATCCATTTTTTTAATTTCTTATTTAAAAATTATATTGGTCAACTTTGTTGGGATAGTGATAGTATGGACCTCCTTAGTGGGAAAGTAGTTATCACCACCTTGAAGAGAGGGGGAATGAAACATAGAATATACTATTGTATGATATTTTTTAGGGTTCATTTTATTTGTTATCCATTTTGAATTCATCAAACCCTAATAAATAAATTTATACAAACCTAAAGCCTACAACTTATAAGAAATCAAGCGTAAAATTAATGTCTCGGTAAGGGTTAAAAAATAAATTGACCACTCTAATAAAACCATGAGGAATTATTTGAAATAAAAAGAGGTTTTGTATTAAAAATTAGTAGACAAATGAAACCTATAAGTATTTTTGAAAATATATTCACCCTTAATCTTTTATGCCAAATTTACTAAAACTAGTAAACTAAAAATTATGGAAAATCCATATAGTATTTTGGCAAAAATAAATAGGGTTTTTATCTAAAAAATATGAATAAAATAAACATCAAATCATTTTAAAAATATATTTATTTTTATATAAATATAAACCAATCAAGGAATTGGGGAAACCTTAATGGAAGGAAAGGGTTGAAGGTGAAAATATTTTTGTGTATGGAAATAAAAAATTATATCTAAAATGCAAGGGGAAAAATCATAAAATATGTTTTGTGTATGGAAATTAGAAATGAGATTTGAAACCTTAGGACAAAAAATATGAAAACTTGAAAGGATGGATTGATAAGTGTATAGGCTCACCAATATATTTTACCCTAATTTGGATTATTGTAAACAATACTAACCATAAAAGAATAAAACAATGGAATGTAGTTAGTTTTTTAAGATATGGAATTCAAGCATACATTTGAATGAAAAATATGAAATGGGTTTCAATGATTTGATAAGTGGAATATGTTAAATATAGTAGTATAACAAAGGTATGAGTACTTATTTTTTATCATCCATTATATAACAATGATTATATTTTGGAAGTTGAAATTGGGATAAAGTAAGGATTTGGTTAATTTATTTCTAGAATTGATTCTCTATATATTCATGGCTAGTTTTGCCAATCTAGGTCACTATTTCTAATTGATACTAACCTATACTAGTTAGTATATATTTTTATGGAAATGAGGATTGTTGATTATATAGTCACCTATGCCTGTCACTTTATACTCTATATTTGTGATCCTAACCCTTGGCGATACACGTAAATAAAAAAATCAATATCCTTTGCCTTGAAATGTTAGGTGTGCTTATGATAGCTAAAAACCTACAAAAACCTATAAAGTGTAATGTGTTGATATTAACCCAATCACCCCATTTGATGATTGACTATTTTCAACATATTTGACACTCCAAAGAGGAAAATCAAACCTAATGTAATTTTCCCTCCTAGTACAATTTTTCAATTATAACCCTTTTATATATGTATGAAACTAATTATTTGACTTTTCTATTTGAAAATACTTGATTTGAATTGGATTTAGTAAGATTCATACTTGGCTTGTGACTATTCTTAGTGATAGGTTATAAATTTGGAAAAAATTAGGGCATATTTTCTTGATTTGCAATAGTGTATAAATGTTTCTTAGATAAGTGCCAAGTCCATTTTGAATGAGACATTGATTTGTTTATAAATGAGTCCTATTGGGTAATTTCTCACACCATAGACACACTAGGAAAATGGGATAGACCTAAGGAAATTTTTTATTTTGAAAAGTTAAATTTGATGAGAAATGGTCAGTTTTGACTTGATGAGGCTAGTTTCAATTGGTAATATTGACCAAAACTAATGAAATAAATCTGTGTATAATTTGACTAAATTGAAGTCTATATGTATTTGCAAGATATTAGGTATGTTAAAAATAGATATTGAGGTTATTATGGATGTGTAATAAGTGAATGGAAGGGTCAAACTCATAAGATAACATGAATATGTGAGATAATGGTAGGACCTTGTTTATGTGCTCAATTCATGCATGTTAAGTGTGTTTAAAACTTCTCATTGTCAACTATCAAAGATAAAATTTAGTATATACAAGGAGATAAAACCAAAATTTTAGTGGGTTCCTCAATTTTGAAAAGTTTGCTTGAGTCTAGAGGTGACTTAATAGATTTATCCAATATATAATCACCACTATAAATAATATATTGTATTCTCTATTTCAACTCCCAACACGTATTTGGGTGTGTAGATTCTTAAATATAGATTTATTTTTTAAACTAGTCTTGTAAACTTGGCAAATATCACTCAAGGATTTGCTATTCAGCTCTTAGCCTTCCTAGGAACTAATAGGCTCACAATCACCTCCTCACTAGGCAAAAAGAATTATCTTATAGTTTGACTGTATTATTCTTATTGTCTAAATCACATGTAGCACATAGTATGCTTAAATTATAATATATATAATTCACTATAAATTATAGATCTCTAGTAACATTATATGTTATTATAAATTTGTGTTCAGACTTAGATAATAGTGTTGACATTATTATCCATTCTCCGACATAAGTGTCCATGCCTTATAAACCCTCAAATTTTCAAATATTTAAAAATGTATGAGTCATCCTATTATGTTTCATTAAACATTTAATGAGGAAATTTTTAAAATAGGTGGTATAAATAAAATTTAAATCCAACTCATTATTAATCTAGTAAATACCAAGCAAGCGCCTATTCAATCTCATTTAATGAATTTCATGATTGAGTTTTATTTCCCTAGTCTTCCCTATTTTTATATCAATAATAGGATTAGTCATATTATAGGTCTAAATAATAATATAATATCCCATGAGAATGGTTTTTTAAGGTTATAATATAGATGACTACATGAAATTGAATATACCATTATACACCATTATTCACACACAATCCATCACACATAAGAGAACTACATATGTCTAAGGTCATATTTGGAATATTTTCTATGTAGGTAGTATTCTTTTATAGAGGATTACTTGAGGTCAACTCAATTTTTTGATCCCACTAGCCCATTTTTACAATGAGACAAGACCTAATAGAAGGATCTAGGGTTTGAGATATATTACAATATCAAAATCATGTGTAGGTGATAAAAAACCAAAAATGACATAGGTGGAAGTTTTGATCAACAATAAATATTCTATAAAATACATATAAATTAAGTCATAGATAGTAACAAGTGTCCATAGGGTGACACAAGTGTTTGTGATGATATAAATCTAATTTTTATAATTTGATGACTAGATCAGAATCATCATACAATCTATTTTTACACTTACATTAGTCATATTTTCTTGCATATCAATGTATAAGATAAGTACAATTTATACTTTGAATTTTTATTATCAAAATATTTAATTTTATACTTTCTATATTTTTCATATGGTTAGATTAAATATTTCTTATTAGAATATCATTAGAACCTAAATTCATTAATCGGCATAGATTTTGGAGTAGCTTACTCCTTAGTTTATTAGGCTAATTTCTTTCAATATAAATCCTTATTTCAAAAAATGGTTAAATAATTTGATGTCCATAAAGTCTATGGTAAGTGAAATAGTACTTAGACCTTCACACATACCAAGAAGGAGGTAGTATGATCAATTTATTTCAAATCATGTTCCTTAGAGTTTCACTTGGAGATATATTAATAGTATGCTAATTTCATGAATATTTAGTTGTATACATATAATATTTTCAATCTTTTATTGATTATTGACACTTTGTATCTTACAAGTACCCACCAAGTCTCAATCTCTCTAAGTGCATACCTTAAGGGTTGCACCAGGAAAGGTGTGGTTAGACCATTAGTGCTTTATAGGATTTTTGTCCCTTTTGCCACTTGTTATCTACACACTTGTCTACTAAAACCATTTACCTTGAGCTTGTTCTTCTGTATTGTACCCATTCTAGGAACTTTTTACATTTTATCCTCCTTTTCCTTACCTAAATCCCTTTTTTTCAATCATCTATATAGGCTTGATTGAGTAAACCTTGTATAGTTTTAGGGTATTTTTCACTTAGGAGCTAGTTAACCTTTGGCTGACCTAGTTCATGATCTAGTGAATTATTATCCAAAGTTATACTAGGTCTACTAGGTTGACCCTATTGGCTGACATTTTTGGAAGGTTTAGGGAAAGATCTACCTATATATACAAGTTCATTTCCATTAATTATAAATAAGAAACAAAAGAGTAAGAGATAATGAACATTTGATTATTAACCATTCTACTTGAGGAATAAATCTTAGGGTTCCATACTTTATTTGGAGATACAAATATTCTCTTGTGGAGAAGTCTTTTGAACTAATTGATAGGTTGTGTAGCCTAGACATGATTTGTATTTTTCATCCTTACATACCACAACAACCTCTTGTGAATAACCTTTGTTAAAGGAGAGATTGAGGCTCAGTGGGTTCATCTTCAAAGGTAAGTATTCCTAACTTTATTTATCCTTTTATAAGAGTATATAGATATGCATGTATGCTTCTCTTCCATGTATTATGATTCCATATACATTGACATGAGTATATGTATTCTATGAATTTTTAGTTTTATTGTTTCTAATCCCCTTTTTGTGCTACAATCTTTGGTGAGCACTAGAAAAAATTTACTTTTCTTATTATTAGTTTAGGTGAAATATCAAAACCTAGGACCCCCTTAGGGTTATTTCATGATTACATTAGAGTAGAGGATTTGTAACCCTCCTTATCATGGTATATTATGATAAATGATCCCCTAATTAGGTCTAGTAAATCCCCATATTGGTTATGCTTCCACTTAACAAATGTATTCCCAATTGGAAGTGTAAGTATGCTCTATCTTCTCCAAGCTAAGATTAATTTATATACATGTTGAAGTTTTGATTGCATACACTATGGTGAACATAAATTGAAATAACCCTTGTAGGATTTGTTCACTTATTTTTCATTATTTTATCATTAATTTTTTCATATATTTTCCATAATAGCTCGACTGCATCAACATAGTTCTAACTTTTGTGTGCAGGTTTAACACACAGTCTTATCTAGACGATTAAGTTCTTTCTATGCAAGTTCTTTTTAAGGTATAGGGTATTAGATCAGCTTAGTCAACCTAGTATAAATTTTTATACTTTCAGACACCTAGTCTAGACTAACAGGTTGATCCAATTGACCCTATACATTTTAGGCACTCAATAATAGGCTTTTGCAAAGCTAGATCGACCCAATCGACTCTATTAGTAGGATTTGAATGTACTTCTCAAGGTTTTTTGACATCAATCTCACTTATCTACATATTTAGACCCACCAAGTTTCCTTTTTATACATTATCTCTTTCCTTGCATTCTTTTCTTTCATAGTTTACAATCTTTAAAACTGCCATTGTATAATCAACTGGATCAACCTTATCAAACTAGTTCTGTATTCTATGTGATGTCTAGAAAATTAGGTTAATTCTATCAACCCTATTCATTTTTAGACCTTTTCTTCCATAGTATAGAGGTAATATTATTAACCCTATTATATAGTATATACATATATTATCAAATGGATCGACACTGTGCCATGTTTCAAAGTTGGAATTAACCTTTATATTCTAGTAATTAGTTCACGCTTTCATTTCTTTTTGATTACATGCTTAGAATAGATCACATAGTCTAATTAGGTGGTTTTAAATTTACCATTTAGTTTCATTATTTTATATTTTATGCACACATGACCAAATCACAAAATCTTAAATAATTACTTTAATAATTATCTACCCAAGGCTTACCTACCTAAATTTAATCACCAAGGGGGAAGTTGACTTGGTTGTATGGCCAAGTATAAACATGTGGTTAATGGTATATTTTGGTTAATCACCTGACACCCTTATCAATCTAGTGTATGAATTAATGGGGTAGGCATAAATACCAAGTATGTACCATTACCAATGTAGATCCCTTTCAACCCAAACATCTTAAAACAATCCTTAGATTGATTTTTAGTTCCTTGCTTACAGTCAAATTCACATAAAATTCAAAATTATATTATAATAATCTAATAAAATTTAGGTTGACCATCTATATTTTACTTTTCAAGTTGATTATTTTCTCTTTGTTCAATTGTATCTTATATTGTAAAAACTTGCATTAACTAGTATTACTAAAAGGTTTTATGTTGTGTGCCTCAATTCAATTACCCTCATTAATCCAATTGATTATTTTTTCCCTTAAGTTATTTATTTTATAAATACTTAAAAAAATATTCTTATCTTAGTACATGATCATTTCAGTCAACATAGTCTGTTATAGGCTACCTAATTTTCCCTATTTGTTATACTAGATCGACCCAATCACCTCTGTATAATTTTTTAGCCTCTATTTATTGTATTGGATTGACCCAATCAACCTTGTATTATTTGTAGGCACTATTCCCTATGCTTTGTCAACCCAATTTACCCTGTACTATTTTTGTCACTTATTGTTTCCCTAATTTTACATTTCTCTTTCCTATTTTTTAGTCCTTTTCCTTCATCATGAATTTTATGTTTGAAGACAACATTGATTTCAATGCAACAAACATGATGAGTTTTACCAATCATCATAAGGTCTCCCATATGTAGAGTAGGGATCCTATATTATATGAGAGTAATGTTCACATATCCACTTGTACTACAAACTATGTGACTCCTCCTAATACCTTTTGTAACATAATCTTCTCTTCTCCGTAGAAGAACATCTTGAATTAGAGTATACCCACAAAATGCTCTTCTTTATCTTATACTTTTCTCAACATCGAGGAAAATATCCCTCTAAAATTTACCATCTCATGATTAGTGGTCAATTCAAAGAGAACCATTCACCTACACCCACATTCTCAAATTGATTTGGGGGTACCATCTTATTTGATTCTCAACCTCTTCCCTTGATTATGACCCCTTCTCATACCATGACCTCTTATTATTTAACTCCTTCTACCTCCACGCCTAGTATCTCCACTAACATGGTAGGTTATACATCTAGTGGGCATATTAAAATATCCATTAACCTTAATATTTCTACTATTTTATCATTTTCTACCCAAGTTAACCATGCTTCTAGTGCTTCCTCTTCTCATCCATTCACTACTCCATATTTTACTTCACAAGAAAAAATTTCCACTAGTGCCTCTCATTCTCATAGTTCCTCTCAAGATCCTATCAATTCTAATAGTGGTACCCAAGCCACTAATACCAACTATAATACTTCATCTAATTCTAATAATTTTCATCAAACCCACTAACTCTTGTTACAAACACTCAATCAAATGAATAACTTTGAATATCATAACAAAAATAAAATTATGAGAATGCAAAATCACCTTATCCATCCTTAAAATCATCCTCAATAAATGACTTGGGGCATGCATAATCATGATTTCCCCATCATCCTCTCCAATATTCCTAAGTTAATCTCATTCCTCAACCTCCTTTGGTAAAAAAAAATCATTAAGTGTCTTTAAAATGAGCCTCTTTCCACTCAAATTTCTAATGTTGATATAGGAGGTATCACCCCTACAATATATTATAATGGATCAACTAATCTTAACCTTCATCTTAAAACATTTGAAAAAATATATAAATATTGGGTTAAATTAAACACCTTTTGTTACTACTAAGATCCTAGCCAAAACCCTCATGATTAATGCCTTATATTGGTAAAATCAACTTAAAACTAATTCTATTGTTATTTTGAAGGATATAGTGAATTCTTTAGTTCATGAATTCCAAACTAGTGATCTTACCAGAATCTCTTTGGCCCACTTCATAAATTACAAACAACTTGAAAATGAATCTGCCTAAAGTTTTTTTAAAAGGTGGAAAACTTTGTGAAAAAAGTGTGAACACAACATGGTTGATGATAACCTTTTTCATATCTTTACCAATACTCATTTTCCAAAATTACAATATCAGGTCAGTACTCTATGTCCATGTACATTGAAGGAGGCTATTGACCAAGCTAAACATCAAGATTTCCTTATGCATCAATTTTAGCCACCCTAAACTTCCATAGGTCCTCATCTCATAATTAATAATAAAAACTGTAATGTTACCAATAATGGTGTCACAAACTCTTATGACACCATTCACACTATCCAAGATGTCATTCCTAACCAATCTTTAGAACCATCTCCCCCTTCTCAAAAATATACTAGTCCTCATTTATCTTCACCAATTACTATCAACATTCACAAACCCTTATCCTCAACTAAAGTACTTAAGAGTCTACCTAGGCCTTTACCACAAGAACTTGACCCTATTCATCTTATGAAATCCTAGTATGATCCTAACAAGTTTTGTTGGTTTCATGCTATTTGGGGTAATTATCATGAGACCTATAGGTATATCTATAATTTATCTATGTATTTTCTTCTTGGTCCTAATTTTTATCATGGTTATATAATTTTAAAGTGTAACCAATCCTATGACATTAATTTTAAGCCTCGTGAATCATAGACTAAATCTCAAGCCTTAAATCAAGCTAATGCTCATTTGGCTATCTACAAAGACCCTCTTCCTAATCACCAACCTAATCAAGATACCGAAGATAATCCCACCCCTACCACTAATAATGTATAAAGTCTTATTGACACCATTTCTAAAGATAATGTGGTTAACATGACTAATATGTGAAGGGTGGTTACTTTTATTGATCCTCAACCTCTCTACACTCCTCCATTGTCCCAAACATTTTGTGTTATCTAGGATTATTCTCAAACTCATTTAAATGAGTTGGGGAAAGATGACCTTAAAACCATTGATAATCCAATTCCAAATTATCCCTTAGAAAATACTTCCCATTCTATTTCTACCATTCTTCCATCTTTTAACAATAATAATAATCAAGCTTCTACAAACACTTCTACCAATTTTCAAAACCAAATTGAATCAGTCACTTCTTCTCAACATAATTTATAATCTTATTCTAAACCATCTCATTCTTATCAATACAAGTTATAAATCACATTAGTTCATCCTTCTAAAAACCTTCTTAATCATTATGCACCTATCTCTACCAATATTATTATGGGTTATGATGAGTGGGATCCCATTATAGAGCTCACTAATCTCCCATCCCAAATTCCATTCCTTGAGCTTATGAGAACCTCTCTTCATCATACAAACCATCTTATGTAACTTTTGTTCAAAATTAAAATCCCTCATCCTCTCCTAGAAGGACATGAAGTAGCCTTATTTGGATCTAAGGATAGCATATTATAATTATGTGAAGAGAAGTCCATCTATGTTGATGAATCAAGACACTTCTCTTTCTTTAAAATTTCCTATCACTTCTATGATTCCCAATGATATTTTTCTTCATTCAGATGATCCTCCTTTATTAATTATTATCTAAATAGGTGATATCCAAGTCAATCATGCATTGATTGATGAGGCTTCAGGCACTTGCATTTTCTTTCTCAATTTTATCAAAATCCTTAATATTTTGAATGCAATCTCAAATATAAATGCATCACATGTCAAGGATATGATAGAAGGGAAATGCATCCATTAGGTTATGTGTGGCTTCCCATTACTATCCCACTTATCACCATTAATGTGAGGGTGATGATATTTAACTTTCCTCTTTCTTATAACATCTTTCTTGATAGGTCACGAACCCATTATATGAGAGAAATTAGTTCTTTTAGTTACCAATGTGTTAAATTCCCTCACAATGGAGCCATTTTAGGATTTAGGGTGATACCAACCCTTATAATTTTGAATAATTCTATGGCCACGGTGTCTTCAAGATTCCTACTCTTGAACCTTTTCCTAGTGTTTCATTCCATGATTCCCAATGCTTTAATTTTATTGTTAATTTAACTCAATGTTATAATGGGAATCCCAATATCATTAAGAATATTCTTCCTAACCTCTTAGATTCTAATGATGATGAGCCTAATGAGATCAACATAAATATTAAAAAATTTGATCTCTCACCTCATATCATCTCATAGCTTCCAGCTTCTTTGTATCCTTATTATGATAAACTTCCATGTGATAATATTCTTGTTGTCTTGACTAAGACTCAAAATTATATTCATTTCACTTCATTAGATGATAAATTCATCCCAAATTGTGTCATTCATCTTCATACACCTAATTATGATGATGGTTATTCACTAGATGATCCATTCCTAGGTGGTCTTGTTCAAGCCCATGATGTTGATATTATCCACTATCTTTCTTCTTTGTTTGAGTATTTTTGTATATCTTCCATTTTTACATCATTTATAGTTCTTAATTTTAGTATTTTTCCTCCTTATCATAGGGTAGAGATGGTTTCAACACCTCCAATTTATAATGTACCTTGTAGGAGTATACTCATGGATTATGCTATGACTAGGCCTTACCAATTTTATAGGTACCCTGGTCCCTATTACCTACTTATCTTGAAGATGTGTGCAACCCTTATTTATCATTTTGTATATCCTACCCCTTCCTCAGTGGAATCCACATCAGAGCTCACTCCTTCTCCTACTATAGTTGAGCCAATTCTTACTCCTATTATAGTTGATCCTTTTCCTACTCCCATTGTTAATGAGTTTATCCTTGATTTTGATCTCATTACTTCTTCTATTAAGCTTAGTCTCATACCTTCCCCATTATCACCTTCCCTTGGTGATAGTTTGATTCCTTTACCACTGATGGATCTGTTTCCCACTAAATGGGCCAATGAGCCTTCCCTATCTTCTTCCACTATTGTCACACCTTATATTATGAGTGCTTCTACTAAGACCATTCACAAGCATGTACGATACTTTCATGACATACATAATCATTCATCTACCCATTGTCATAAGCTACAATAATATATTGATACTTTGTATCCTTCTTCCCCTCAATCCTTAAACAAATCCATGCCTCCCCCAAAGGTAATTCCTAACTATATGCATAATTATGAAAAGGTGTATTATTTTTGGTACAAATGTGGCACCCATCACACTGATCATTACCACATCTTTTAACAACATCTTAAAAATCACCTTATTAATCCTAGACCTTTGACTATTCCTACCATAGGTCATTCTCATAAGAAGGACCCTCCTTCTTCTCCCATGGATCCACATCCTATGGTTATATCCTATATTGTGGTCACTTCATCACCTTATATGCCTCCACCCATGATTCATTCACCTATTGATCTTCCATCACCTTTGGATCCTTCTCTACCCATGAGTCACTCACCCATGGATCCTTTTCCACCTATGATTTTTGCATCTTCCATAGAACCCACTCCCATGCCTTCTTCCAAGCATACATTACTTGATTTCCCTCCTCAACATTATCCATCAAGCATTCTTACTTTTTCTATTGATGAGATTAGATGAGAAGTATTTTCCCAATTATCATTCAATATAGATGAGACATTAATAATAGTTCATATCCGGCTTCATAAAGATCTATCTGATGTTTTGGTTAATGTGTGTGGGAATATTTATTAGTATTTATGAGCACATGAATGGTGATTTTACATTTACATTTGGATTGGATGTGTGATCTAATTTTATATTTCTCTATTTGTTATATCATTTGATGTTGTGTCAATTTCTTATTTATCTTGAATGGTGAATTTACTTTTGAATCCTATATTGCTTATACTATCATTTATGTTTGACTATGGATGTCCTTATTTATAACTGATTTATCTTTTCTTCTTAAATTTTATTTCTTATTCCCTTCTTGTGTCTTTATTATTGTTTTCTATCTTATCTCTAAATTTCATGGGTAATTATCATTATGACTTTTTTATACAAACTTGGTTCCCTTTAGTCATTTCTTATTACCATGCCATTAGTTAGCAAATAATTCATCTCATTATAATCTCCTTTCATTAGTCCACTTTAGATCTCCTTTATTTCATTTATTCCCTTTTCATAAATTAATCATATACATGGTTAAGAATTGAGATAACATTTTGGTTCATTTTTAAGCCTAAGTAGCCTATTCAATATTGTATTTGGCTACTTAGATTCCTTTACCATACGCCTATAGCTCATTTGTGTGTATCAATATATATCTCATAATTTTTTATTCCAAGTATACATGGAGAAAGGATCTTAAAAATCATTTAAAACATTAAAAATCCAAAATCATTTAACAAAAGGAAATGATACAAAAGGCAAAAACATTAAAAATTATTAAAAGTCAAATCCCACTAAAAAATGTGATTCAAAGCACATATCCTTTTTTTTATTCAAATATCAAACTCCAAAGTTAGCCTCATAGTAGAGATGATGTCCATTCAGGTGTGATAGGCTAGTAGATTAGAAAAGGATCGTAAAAAAATCTTTTAGTGATACCTACTTTCTCATTAAAGTACCCAATCTTCATAGTAAACCAATGGCTATATAAGGGGTCCTGAGGAAAGGGGAACATGTTGTGGGAAGGCAAGTCCATTTTAATTTTTCTATACCAATTTACCTTCATGATTTTATCTTAGTCACATGTTTATTTTATTAAAAATCTTAGTGTCTATAGTGAACAGGTTTCCTTTGTAGATTGATGGCCACTAATCACTTATTATCTTTTCATGTCCTTAGTATGCCTCATATCCTTAGGTTTTCTCATAAGATGCCTAAATTATGCTTTTTTACATTCCCTTTTTCATTCCTTACATTCCTCATATTTACTCTTGAGAAATATTATTTCGTTCACTGATCACTCCCCTTGGGATTACATTTGTGAGTTGCATTATAAGACCATGGATAGGACTTGGCATTACTCACAAATTACCACCATTTTACATTTTTATTACCCAAATCCCTTGTTACTTAATTTTCACATTTATTCCACCTCATTGGTTCTCCCTTTGGGAGTTATAGTATAAGATCATGGATAGGACCTGGATTTCTACACAAAAATTTCCAATAATCCACATCACAATCACAATTACATGTGTCAAATATGAGATAAGATGTGATTGATTATGAAGCTACATGTTAATGACATGCTTCCTAGTTTGAATTAGTATGTTTTATCATTACTTCATTTCTCTTTAACTTTTATCTTCTTATTTTTTAGTTGCACATAAGAATACAACCATTTTATCAAATCTTTCATACTTCCCATCTTGAATTAGTGTGATAAATTTAAGACCCAAATTTTGCTAATTTTGCTTTTCTTTTATACTTCCCAACATGATTTCGTATTATTGATTAACTTAATTGATTTTTTTTTATACCATTTATTTCTTTTATATGATATTTCATTTTATTACATTATTTTCATACTTCCCAACATGATTTAGTGTGATTTTACTTGTTTCAATTTACTTTTTTATCATTCATTGGTTTAAAACAAATTCATTTTTACCATCTTGTTTATCACCCTTTAGTTCTTTACACTTATGAATTTTCTTGTTATTACACATTTCCCAACTTGAAATAGTGTGTAGTATATTTTTAAACATGCATGTGTCCTACATAATGCTAGAAAAGAAACCAAACCTCATATATTTCCTATAGCATATACAATAGTAGATAAATACATGTGTTAGAAAGAAATATATCCAAAGCATCAAAAACCACAACCATAATGATAACACATCCAATCAATATCCAAAATGAACCATATATATATATATATATATATATGCATACATACATATATACATATATATATATATATATATATATATATATATATATATACATACATACATATATACATATATATACATATATATGTGTATATATATACACAATAGATATATATATATACATATACACATATATATGTACATATATACATATGTACATATATATGTATATATATATATATATGTATATGTGTATATATGTATATATATATGTATATATGTATGTATATATATATAATATATATATATATGTATGTATGTGTGTGTGTGTGTGTGTGTGTGTGTGTGTGTGTGTGTGTGTGTGTATATATATATATATATATATATATATATCCCATGAGTTTTGATATAATAAATACAATCATATATAATGCTCCAACTCTATGGCTAGGCCCCATCATCCCTATCTCATGGCCTAGCTATGTTGCCTATAGATACCTTGGTATGACCCCTCTAAACAAAACATTGTAATGAGGCTATTTGATATCTCAATCTCAACACCTACCCCTATAGATGAGCTACCTGAGCCTAAAACTATGCCAACTGGGCTAGGGTCACAAAATGTGTCATTCTCTCTTAATCTTGTACCTATGTCATATAAGTTATGGTCACTACATATGTCATTCTCTCCCACTCTTGTACCTATGTCATATGGGAAAGGGATGTTTCTTGTATCATTCTATCTTGGACATGTCCCTATGTCATCTATGTCACTATATCTAGATGTATAACTCTTTCCTCAACTAGTGCCTACCATGCCTATGTATCTCCTATACCCATATCTATTAGTGGTTGAATTCACTCTCTATATGCTCATATCTACCCTGTTTCCACTCCAACTAGTCTAAAATAGCTCACCAAAACTAGGGTAGATGGTACACTAGGATCATCTAGTGTCATGAGATCATATGACATCAGTGCCTCATATAGTAAATAATGGAGTGATCCCCTCACTAGGGATCCCCATTTAATCTCCTCCTTTATTCCACCTACAAAAATTAAACCAGATAGATATTAGATCATTGATACATCTTAAAATCTATCTATCTCTACTATATTTTAAATAAATTTAAAGCAATAATTTAATCATCTTTTATTACATGTATGTGTGTAGGCTACCATTATCTTTCCATCCACACTACTACCAATCATAATCTCTCCATATATTTAGTCTCTAAGAACCTCTTCTAGCAGTCACCTCCTAAAAATAATTCTTGCAATCATAACTTGAGTTTATCTCAGCCTACATTTGAGTAGCCTCTCTATAGTTCAACTCTACCTTAGCCTACATGTTAGGTCATCTAAGGTATCCACTATTTATGTTATATCCTGCTCCTCCTAACTATACCAACACCATGTCCTTAGTGTTCACTACTCATCCTATTATAGAGATGATGATGGTACCATTGGTGCTCTTAACACCACACCCATATCCTCTCACACTACTACCTATCATGATCAACCAGTCTATAGTGTCTCATGATGTGGCTTGAGTGTCAGCCTTGTCACTAGTGGCCCTAACCCTCCTCTCCCTCATGGATCTCTAACATGCCACACCCAAAACATGGTCACCATTATTGGTGTCACTAGGTGAGGTAAGCCCATCTACCTTGGTACTCATACCACCAGATGTGGCTCCATTTACTAGGTGTAATGCCCTATCACATCCATCCACACCAATATTGGTATAACTATACCTCACATAGGCCATGTAGTAGTAATGTGCCCATATAAATTCCATATTATATCTACCCATCTCACTCTTTATAACATTGGCATGTGGGGCATGACCTACACTACCTGGTCCTATCTCCATCTCTATACTCACAATGACCTATCATCAATTGCATGGGGCAACATAGTCAGTTGATATATGGGAAACCTCTCATAAACATAGGCCATCAATAATATGATCATTCTAATAGACTTTTACCCTCTTGACAACATCTCATACATAACATGTATGATTTTTACCCTGATGATAGACCCTAAATCATATAGCATCCTATCCTCTAGTATCATCTTGCTCAAGGCTATCATAACGAGTGCTACCTTGCCATCTAAATTATGGAATAATAATCATGTTATCACAAGTCATATTATATCCTTCTAGATATCCAAAATTTATGAGGTATACATGTCAAACATACTCACTCTCTAACCTCCATATATCATCTCTAAACTTGTATCCCATATAGATAAGGCTGTCCTTTTATCCTCACTATCAGGTATCCTAGTAGCCAACACTATCCTTTTTATTGTAAATATTATAATGGCATGTATATCCTCTAGGTTGATGCCCACCTCTATCACATCCCCCTCCATCTCTCATTTAAAGGTGTTAGTTAATCATTCCTAGCATCCTAGGAACATGACTAACAAATATATGATCAAGTGTATCCTACACATCACTACTATGTCATCTAGGCCTACAAATATTAGTATTTCCATATCCTCTATTTTCAATCACTCCAATAGATTTGATAGCCATGCTACATCTACCAAACACCAGAATCTAGGTTGTCCCTATAATCAGCAAACAACAAAAGATGTATTTGATCCTCCATGTCATGTATAGTCAAAATACATTATTTTTACAAATTTTAATAAAAATAAGCATAAATCACTTTAATTTATTCATTAAAACCTATTTTTATCCTACTCACCCCTTTTAGGCCTTAGTTGATCATTCTAGGTCATTCTAGCACTCTTTTAATCACTTGTATGCATTTTCATACTATTTTGGTTCTTTAGTCAAACTAGTTTGACTAAAATTTTCCTATTTTTCACTCGATTGAATTAAAAATATAAGTCAACCCTCTTATTCCTTCTAGTAATCCATTACCATATTATACTTTGATATTCATTTGGCAAACTATACTAAGTTGAAAGTCTATAAAATGTACAAGATCAACACATACCTACTAGGTTGGTAGTGTGGATTTTGTCAAATTTTAGCCTACTAGGTCGACTACGTCGACCTAGTTATTTTTCCCTACTGACCCCTTACATTCTATGAAAGAAATTCCTTCTAGAATTTTTCTCCCCAAACCCTTCAAATAGATTTCCCTAAATAATTTTTCCTACCCATAACATTTGATTTGGTTTCATTTCAACATCTAGAAATTCTTAAAATTATAAATTTATAAAAATATACTTAAATCATTAAAATATTCTAAAACTAGCTTAGGATTCTCAGTTACCAACATGTCCTACACTCGTTTCCACCTATAGGGGTCCCTCTCATCTATCTTATCATCTCCTCACCATCCTAGCTTGTTTAGTCTCTTAGAGCTCTTTTTCTCTCCTTCACAAGTCAAAAATAATAAATGACTTTTTTTCACCCTATTTAAAACCACTTTTCAAATTTCAAATCTTTCAAATATTTTTGGCAGATTCCTTGTTTTGCCTTTATTATTTTACTCATCCATTTATATAAGTACATGCCTTAATGGGTGCACCAAGAAAGGGGTGGTTAGACCATTGGTGCTTCATAGGATTATTGTCCCTTTTTTCACTTGTTATCTACACACTTGTCTCTTAAAACTATTTACCCTAAGCTTGTTCTTCTCTGTTGTACCCATTCCAAGAATTTGTTACATTTTATCCTCATTTTACTCACCTAAATCCCTTTTTCTCAATTGGTTATATAGGGTTGACTGAGTCAACCTTGTACAGTTTTAGGGTATTTTTCACTTAGGAGCTAGTTGACCTTTGGTCAACCTAGTTCATGACCTAGTGAATTATTGTCTAGAATTGTATTGGGTCAACTAGGTTGATCTTGTTGGTTAACATTTTTGGAAGGGTTTAGGAAAATATCAACTTAAATATACAAGTGTATTTCCATCAATTATCAATAATAATTAATAGATTAATAACTAAAGAACATATACTTATCAACCATTCTACTTGAGGACTAATTATTAGGGTTCCATACTTACTTTGGAGATATAGATATTGTCTTGTGGAGAATGTATACACATAATATTTTTAGGATTTTATTGATTACTAACACTTTATATTTTTTAGGAACCTATCAAGTCTCAATCTCTCTGAGTGCATGCCTTAAGGGGTGCATTGGGAAAGGGGTGGGTAGACCATCGGTGCTTCATAAGATTGTTGTTACTTTTTCCACTTGCCATTTACACACTTATCTCCTAAAACCATTTACTCTAAGCTTATTCTTCTTATTCCTACCTCCTCTAGTATTTTTCCTCTTTCCATTCCTCCTTTTCTTACCTTAACACACTTTTGGATATTTGGCTATATTCGATCGACTGGGCTGACCCAGTATAGTTTAGGGGTATTTTTCACTTTCTTGGCTTGTTAGCCTTTTGGCCAACCTAGCTCAGACCTAATGAATTGTCCTTGAAAACATACTAGGTTAATTGGGTCAACCATGTATATTTAACATTACCAAGAGGATTTAAGGCTAAATCCACCTATATATACAAGTATATTTCCCATAATTTCATAAGAGAAGAATTAATAGTGAAGAAGTGAAAATGAACATATATTTATTGACCATTCTACTTATGAAATAAAGCTTAGGGTTCCATAATTTCTTTGGAGTTATGGATCTTGTCTTGTGGAAAATTATTTTGGATGCTTAGATAGGTTGTGTAGCCTACAAATAGTTTATCTTGGTTATCCTTACATACCACAACAATCCCTTGTGAAGCACCATGGCCAAGGGAGAGATTGAGGCTCAACAAGTTCATCTTCAAAGTTAAGTATTCCTAAATATATTTCAACTTTATAAGTGTAGATAGATAATGCATTTATATTCTTCTCCCATGTATTAGGATTACATTTACATTGACATGAGTATATGTCTTCTAATACATTTTTAGTTTAGTTTGTTTTATTATTTCTAACCCCCACTTTGTGCCACAAGATTTGGTGTGCACTAGATAATATTTACTTTCTTTTTATTAGAATAAGTGAATGTTTTAAACCTTAGGACTCTATTATAGTTGTTATGATATTATGTTAGATTTTAGGCTTTGGAACCCTTCCTTGCATGATGTGTTGTGATAAGTTATCCCTTAATCAGGTCTAACAAGTCACCATATTGTTCATGCTACCACTTAACAAGTGTATCCCCAATTAGAAGTGTAGGTATGATCTATCTTATTTAAGTCTGAATTGATTTATAGACATGATGAGTTTTTGATTGCATACATTCTTGTGAACCTAACATGAAACAAACCCTTGCAATATTGCTTTCACTTTATTACATTCTTTTAATCATCATCTTTATCATATATTTTTGACATATTAGATCAATTCTATTGACCTATCTATTTTTTTTGTTCATAGGTTTACAGGAATAGGCAACTAGATTAACCTAGTCAACTTAGTATAGTTTTATAGCCTCTTAGACACCTAGTTCATTATAGGTTTCCAGTAGGCTTTTGCATAGCTTGATCTCTCCTATCGACCCAATTTGTAGGTTTTTTAAGAATACTTCAAGGTTATTCATCAATAATATTTCTTCATTACATCTCTGATCTACCAAGCTTACTTTCTACCTCTATATTTCTTTACTTTCTATCTTTCCTTTCACAATTTGAAAATTTTAAAATTACCCTTGCACATTCAACTAGATTGACACTACCAACCCAATTCTATGTTCTATGTGATGTCTAAAATAACTGGATTAACACTACTGACCTAGTTCATTTTTAGACTTTACTTTCATATTATAGGTTTGACCCTATTGACCTTGTTATGTGTTTTGTGCATATACTATCAACACTATACCTTGTTTCAAATAATAATTAACCTCATATCTATTAGTAATTAATTCACACTTTCTTTTCATATTGTTTGTATGCTTAGAATAGTTCAAATAGTATAATTAAGTGATTTTTAATTAATTACTTAGTCTCATTATTTCTAGTTTATGCGTAAACAACCAAATCACAAAAACATAAATAAGCACTTTAATATTTTGTCTACCCTAGGCTAACCTAATTGGATTTCATCACTAAGGGGTAAGTTGACTTGATGCTCTAATCAAGTATAAAACATGGTTAATGGTATAATCTAGCTAAGCATTTGCCACCCTTATCATTATGTGGTGTGAAGTGAGGAGGT
The DNA here is from genome assembly GCA_037957365.1 of Torreya grandis. Classification (NCBI taxonomy): domain Eukaryota; kingdom Viridiplantae; phylum Streptophyta; class Pinopsida; order Cupressales; family Taxaceae; genus Torreya; species Torreya grandis. The sequence continues at coordinate 618,790 of JARHVA010003785.1, forward strand.
AGGCCCAAATACTAATCCTATATCATTTCCAATATAATCCATTTTATCCTAAACTACTTGAAACCATCCTTAGATTTATATCTAGTACCTTAATTATAGCCAATTTTCTAATCAAATTTAAAATCATTCTTAATAATCTAATTAACAATTAGGTTGACCAATTAGTTAGCTTTACTTTTCAAGTTATTTTCTTACTCTTTGTTCAATTATGTATGCAAAAGCTTACATTATCCAATGTTAGTGGAAGATTTTGCTTTATGTGTTTTAATTAGATTGGCCAGCATTAATCCAATTGATTGATTATTTCTTTTCAGTATTTATTTATTTTCATTTACTTGTAAAGTTATCTTGTTTCATTTATAAATTTGATTTAGGCTTTTTAAAATCCATGTCTGCTATATTCGATTGACCCAGTTGATCTAATAGCTTTTCTACCTTTTATACACTATAATAGATCAACCTAGTCAACTCTGTACACTTTTAAAATACCTATTTCTATACTAGTTTGACCTAGTTAACCCTGTACTATATCAATCACCTCTTTGTCATTTGCTTTCTCACCTCTCTTATTTACCCTTAATCATGGAATTTTTGTTAGATAATGTAATTGATTTACAGTCAACAAACATGATGAACTTTACCAATCCTAATAGGGTCTCCCATAGATAGAGTAGGGATCCTCTTTTGGATGCTAGTAATGTTCATATTTCCACTCACACAATGAACTATGAGACCCCTCTTCATACCTCTTCATATCATAATTCTCTTTTCTCGTTAGAAGAACAACCTGAGTTAGAGTATACTCCCAAGATGTTTTTCTTAATTTTTGGATTTCCTCAACATAGAGGAAAGGATCCTTCTACCATTTATAACCTCATGATTAGTGGTTAAATCAAAAAGCCTCATTCGCCTACTCCTATATCCAATAGTGTATTTTGAGGTACCACTTATTTTGTTTCTCAACCTCTTCTTTCATTTTTAACTCCTTATTCCATGATATCTTTGTCTCTAACCTCTTCTACCTCTATGCTTAGTATCTCAATTAACATGGTAGGTTGTAAATCTAGTGGGCCTCTTATAAGGTCCACTATCCTTAATCCTTTCACTAGTTCATTGTTTTCTACCCAAGGCAATCATGCTTCTAGTACTTCTTCCTCTCAACCATTCACTAGTCCTTATTTTTCTTCATAAGCAAATTTTTCCACTAGTGCCTTTCATTCTCACAATTCTTCTCAAGTTCATACCAACACTAATAGTGGTACCCATTCCACTAATACCAATACAAATACTAGTATTAATGCTTATAATGTTAATCAAACACACTAAATTTTATTACAAACTTTCAATCAAATGAATACCTTTTAATCTCATAACACAAATCAAATGATGAGAATGCAAAACCACCTTCTTAATCTTCAATCTCATCCACAACCAATGGCTTGGGGCACACAACTAGAATGTTCCCCCTCCTCTTCAATATTATCAAGGTAATCTCATTCCTCAACCTCTTTTAGTTAATAAAACAAACAATCATATACAAAATGAACCTCTTACTACTCATATTTCCAACACTGATACAGGAGGTATAACACCTATAATTTCTTATAATGGGTAAACCAATCCTACCCTTTACCTAAAAATATTTGGAAATATTTACAAAGATTGGGTCAAATTAAACACCTTTTCCACTACCATGATCCTAGCCAAAACTCTCATGGGTGATTCCTTGGATTGGTATAATAAACATAGAGCTCATTCCATTTCTAGTTTGGAGGACTTAGTAAATTCTTTAGTTCAAGAATTCTAAACTAATGATCTTACTAAAAACACTCTGACACATTTACTTAATTCCAAACAACATGAGAATGAAACTACCCAGGCCTTTGTTAAGAGATGGAATACTTTGTAAAATAAAAGTGAACATAACATTGTAGATGAGAATCTTTTTCATCTCTTTACAAATGATCTATTTCCTAAACTTTAATATTTAGTCTTCACTCTCTCTCCATGTACCTTGGAGGAGGTTATTAACCAAGATAAAAGACAAGATTTTATAATGCCTCAATTCAAGCCACCCCAACCTTCTACAGGTCTTCATTTATTACTTAAGAATAAAAGCTAGAATATCACCAATGATGGTGTTACCAACTCTTTTGACACCATTCACAATGTTCAAGATGTCATTCCTAACCCTTCTTCAGAACTAGCTCCTTCTTCTCAACAATATGATAATCCTCATTTATCTTCACCCAATAACATCAATGTTCCCAAACCTCTATCCTTAATTGAGTTTCTTAAGCATATACCCAAGCCTCCTTCATGAGAGCTTGACCCTACCCATCCTATGAAATATTGGTATGATCCTACCAAGTTTTTTTGGTTTCACACTAGTTGGGGTCATTCTCATGAGACCTATAGACAAATTCATAATTTAGCTATGGATTTTCTTCTTGGACCTAATTTTGATCATGATTTCATTATCCATAAGTGTCAACAAGCCTATGAGATTACTTTTGAAGACTATAAATCAAAATGACAAAACTCAAGCCTTGAATCAAGAAAATACACATTTGGTTATAATAAATATCCTTTACCTAATCATCAACCTATCCAAGAAAATCAAGATAAGCCCACCCCTTCCACCAATAATGTAGAAATTATTATTGAACCAAATTTTGAAGAAAATGTGGTTAACATGACTAATATATAAAGGGTGGTAGCTTTCATTTATTCCCAACCTATATATACTCCTTCACATAAGATATATCATGTTATCCAATATTCTTCTCCAACTCATTTAAATGAGTTGGGGAAAGATGACCAGTACTTTTGATGATCTAATTTATGATTATCCCTTAGATAACACATCCCATTCTAATTATACCACTCTTCCATCACCTTTAAATACTAATGATAACCAAGCTTCTACTAACAACACTTGTCCTCTTCAAAATCAACTTAAACCAACCACTTCAACATTTCAACATGATTTACCACCTTGTCTTAAACCTATTTCTTCTATTTAGCAACAAAAATTCCAATGTACTTCATCTCCTCCTTCTGAGGACTTTCTTAACAATTATGCACCTTTATCTAATAACCTTCTTATGGGTTATGATGAGTGGGATCCCATTGTAGAACTCACTAATCTCCCATCCCAAATTATGTTGCTTGAGATCATGAGGTCATCACCACATCATATAAATCACCTCATGTAACTATTATTCGAGATGAATGTCCCTCCCATAGGATGGGAAACATCTTTATCCAATTCTAAAGATAGTATTATACAACAATCTGAAGAGATGTCTATTAGCGTTGATGAAATTGTAGAAACTTATATTTCTCTAATATTTCCTATCACATCTATGATTATTGATGAGATTTTTCTTCATGCAAATGATCCTCCCTTATTTATTAACATCCAAATTAGTGATATCCAAGTCAAGTGTGCATTAATTTTCAATGGTTCTAAAACATGTGTCATTTCTATATATTTTATTAGGACTCTTGGGTATTATAAATTCAATATCAAGTCTACATGAAACACATGCCAATGATACAATAGAAGGCAAATGCCTCCTCTCGATTATGTGTGGCTTCTCATTACCATCACACCTATCATCATCTGTGTGGATCTTTAATTTCCCCCTTTCTTATAACATTTTTCTTGGTAGATCATGGACTCACCACATGAGAGTTATCACTTATTCCACCTAAAAATGCATTAAATTCCCTCATAATGGTGCCATTTATAGTATTTAGGGTGACACTAACCCTTAAAATTTTAAATAGTTCCAAAATTGTGGTGTCTCTAAGATTCTTAGTCTTGAGCCTTTACCGAGTGTTTAATTTCATGAGTCTCAATGCTTCAATGTTCTTGTTAATAAAACCTATAGTTATAATAGCCACTTTGATCTCATTTGTAACATTCCTCCTAATCTTTTAGATTTCAATGATGATGACCCTAATGAGATTAATTTAAAGATCAAAACTTTTGATATCTCACCTCATCTCATCTTGTAGCTTCTTGCTTCCTTGTAACCTCATTCTTGTAAACCTCCTTAAGATGACATTCATGTAGTCTTGACCAAGACTAGGCATTCTATTCACCATGATTCATCAGATGACAAGGTTATCCCTACCTAGGTCATTGATCTTCATACCCTAGATTATGATGATGTTTATTCCTTAGATGATCTATTTTTAGGTAGTCTTATACAGGCCCCTAATACTAAGATTGTCTATTATCTTTCTTCTTTACTTGAGTCTTTTCATGCATCTCATCATTTTCGTTTTCTTATAATTCTTTATTTTTGCACATTTTCCCCCTTTATCATAGGGTAGATATGGCACTGAAACCTCTAATTTATAAGGAGCCATGTAGGACTATACTCTTGGACCATGTTATGATTGAGTGTTACATAATTTAATAGGTACCCTAACCCTCATAATTATTTTAACCCTAAGGTTACTGAAACTCTCCTTAGATCCTACTCCTCCCTTAGTAGAGCATGTTATAGTTAAGCCTCTTCCTACTTCTACTATATTTGATCCTATTTCCACTATTACTATTGTTGAGCCTATCCCTACTTATTATGAAATTTCTCCTTCCATTGATTTTAGTTCCATTCCTTCCTCATCATCACCTTCCCTTGGTGATGATTTGCTTCTTTTGCCTAGTATGGCTCCTCTACCCACCAAAGGGCTGATGAGTGTTATTCATCTTCTTCCACTTCTATTTTACCTCCTTCCATGAGTGATTCTACTAAAACCACTCACAAGCATAAATGTTGCTTCCATGGGATAGATAACCATTCTTCCACCCATTTTCCTAAGTTATGGAAATATCTTGATACCTTGCATCCTTCTTTCCTATCATTAGACAAAGCTATACCTCCCCTGGAGGTACTTCCTAAATATTTGCCCAAGTATGGTGAGGTATATTATCTATGGCATCTCTATGGCATGCATCACACTGATCATTATCACATCCTACAACAACATCTCAAAGATCACCTTATAGCCATTGTTATACCTTTTTCTGCTCCTCCCATAGGTCATTCCTACAAGAAAACTCCTCATACTTCTCTTATGGTTCTACCTCTAGTGGTTCCATCACCTCCTATGGTCCCTTTACCATCTTCTATGACTTTGTCCATGATTCCTTCACCTATGGACCTTCCTTCACCTATGGATCCTTTTCCACTTGTGAGTCCTTTACTTGTGGATCATTCTCCATCAGTGATTCCTTATCCTCTCTTAGATTATACTCCCACACATTATCCTAACTAGCCTTTTCCCAATTTTCCTCCTTAGTATCATCTTTTTAGCATTCCTACTTTTTTAGTTTAGGATATCAAAAAAGAAGTATTTGCCTAATATTCATTGAATATTGATAAAAATTTAGTAGAAGTTTGATTATAGCTTAATAGAGATTGATCTGATGTATTATATAATGTATGTGGATAGATTTACTAGTACTTATGAGCATATTCATGGTGATTTCACATTTATATTATATTGGTCATGTGTTCCAATCTTATTTATATCTATTATATCATTATACACCATGTCAAATTTTTGCTTATCTTATATCATGATTTATTTGTACTATATCCTGATTATCTTATCTTTTATATTTTGCATATGATTGTATTTTCTTTATCATTACTTTCCCTTCCCTTTTTACTATATTTTTTCTCAAAACTTTCTTCTTGTATCTTTATGATTGTTTTGCTTTCTTGTCCTTATTTTTCACAAATAATTTGTCATAGTGATTTGGTTATACCGACCCTATTCCCCTTTGTTATTATCTCCCTTTACCATGTGATTAGTTAGCAAACAATCAATCTCATTATTAGTTCCTTTCACTAATCTACTTTGGATCTCCTTTTCGCTTCTTCCCTGTTTTGTAAACTAAGCATATACATAGTTGAGACTTGAGATCACATGTTGGTTCATTGTCAAGCCTAGGTGTCCTAGTTAGTATTTGTCTTTGGTTACTTATCTTCCTTTAGGATTAACCTATAACTCATTCATGTCTATCACTATCTCTCTCATTATTGGTCATTCCAAATCCATATGGACGAGAAATATTAAAAAATCCTTAAAAATAAAGTTAAAAGACAAATCATTTAAACAAAGGAAATGATATCAAAAGGAAAAATTATTCTTAAAAGTCTAATCACACTAAAAGATGTGATTCAAAGCACATCTCTTTCTTCTAGTCAAAGATCAAATTTTAAAATTGGCCTCACATTAGAGTTAAGGTCCTTTGAGGTGTAGTAGGCTAGTAGATTAAAAGAGGAGAATAATAAAAAAGTATTTTAGTGCTACCTAATTTCTCATGTAAGTACCCAATCGTTGCAGTAGATTGATGACTTTGTAAGGGATCTTAAAGATTAGGGAATATGTCATGGGAAGGTAGGTCCATTTCAATTTTCCTATACCAATCTACCTTCATGATTTTATCTTAGTATCATGCTTATTTTCCTACAAATATTTACATCTATGGTAAATAGGTTTCCTTTGTACATAGATGACCACTAGTCACTTAGTGTCTTCACATGTCCTTAGTATGCCTCCTACCTCATAATGTCTTCTCATAAAATTCCTAAGTCTTGATTTTTACATTCCCTATACCCCTTATATTTTCTCTTGTGAAATATTGTTTTGTCTATTGTTCACTCCCCTTGGGATCTCATTTATGAGTTGCATTATAAGACCATGGATAGGACCTGACCATCCTCACAAATTACCATATTTTCCTTCCTATTACACACATCCCTAATTACCCAATTTTCCTATTTATTCCACCCCAATCATGTTCTCTTTGATGAGTTATAGTGTAAGACCATTGATAGTGTAGACACCCAACTCCTAACACCATTTGTGTTGACATTGCCAGTCTTACTTGAATTGCACTCAAATGCAAATTTTAGGTCAAAATCTATAAAACACACTAAATGGTTCAAAATTGTCACTTAAAAGTGATATTTTAGGCCAAAGTATCCCTAAATATGGTAATGCATTTTATGGGCCAACTAACTTTGATAAGATAATTTCAAGTCAAAATGATGATTTTGCCTTTTGTGCTCCAGATCACTCTTTTCTCCTAAATTCATTGGTACATGTCACATACCTATGCTATTTTATGTTGGAAACATCCTAAATTTAAATACATTTTTGGTGCATCTAACATCACCTTCAAGTTCCTATCTAGTGAAATTATGACCTATTAATATGAATTTTTGACCATTTTTATTAATTGAGGGCCAATTTTTAAATAATTACACAAATGTTGATTAACCTTATTTAAGGTTAATTAATCAAAATCAAGAGCTTAAGTGGATTTTCCATGAGATTTTTTGAATACCTTTTTTTTGGAAATTGATTCCTATTAATTTCATCATCAGATGACATCATTTCTTGGGAAGACATCCCTAGGCCATAAATGCCATAAATATCAAGATTATGGGTTACCCATACCTATTCAATGCCTCATATGCCTCTTAAATTCCCTTTCTTACAAGGTTATGATGAAGATAATTATTGATTTAATTCCAAATATTAGGATTATCCATGGCCATAAATCTTAATCTTGAGATGGATGATCATGGTTGATCCTGACCAATCTCAAAAATATATAAATAGAGAGGCCATGAACATCATTTCCAAGATATTTTGGTGTACGGTTATTATGATCAAATATATTCAAAGCTTGAATATTTTAGAGTTATAATGTTAAATTATTTCCACAAGGATTTGCATTTGATCATAAATTTGACTTGCAAGCTTCATTGATAGGCAAGTTTAGTGGTTTATAATCATGAGCCTAAGTTTTATGGAGTGTTCTTAAGGCATTATAGGAGCTTACCGCCATTATTGACAAAGATAAGGATGCTTGATCAAGGGAAAACATGTTTTCGAGCCACATGGGCATGGTGAATCTATTTGGGAAGGTAATATGGGGTTGTTTTCTTTCATTTATTTCTTGTTATCCTTTGTAATTCCCATAGGAATAGATAGGCTTGATTAGTTAGTTCTTTATGCATGTTTCATTATTTATGGACTAATACTTGACTAACTTACTTTTTAATCATCTCTACATCTTGGCATGCCTAATGGGACAAGATGCAACTCACACCTAAGGAAGATCACATTTCAACTCTAAAATATCCATTTAGACCCTTAAAAATCATGTAAATTGATTTTCTAACTTTTTTTTCCATTTTTATTCTCCATAATTTTCATATAATAACCAACATTGGTAAGAATACCAAAATTAGTTACCTACTTAACTGACATCAGTTAGTAAAACTAACATCAGTTATATCCCTGTCAGCCAAAGTAACCATCATTGGTTGTAATAACTGATGTCAATCACTATGTTTTTCAAAAAACATAGACCTGAGAGATACTTTTTCAAAGTTAATTATTTCAAGCTAAAAAGAGATTCAAAGCTAAAGGACATGTTGACATTTTTGTTGTAGGAACAAGCTTTTGCTTTGATAAAAACATGTTTAAATGACCTCTTGCATGCTTAAAAATCAATTAGGAACTTTATTCTGGGTGTTTAACAAAGAATTTAGATGTTTTGGTGATTGTTTTCAAAGTTTTAAAACTAATACCAAGGGGTCAAATGAACACCAAAAAACATTTAATTTGGGTTTAAAATTGAACACACTTGTCAATTTTTGTTTTCAATAGTTTAGTTATATTTTGTTTAGAAAAAAGAGGAATATTGTGTGTATGCTCTTCCATCTGTCCCCTATAGGGAACCCTTAGAATCAAAAGTGCCATTCCTATTGCAAATAGCCTATTCTAAGGCTTATAAATAATGTCAACTAAATCACTCCCCAAAAACATGCCAATGTTTGGGTGACCTTTAAAATGACCCTAAAGTCTTTCTATTTTATGCTTTCTTTATTTTCATGAAAACTTGGCTTATGAGGGGGATGCCATTACCTCTAATTGTTTATCTAGGGAATATTTGACCCAGGTTTTCACCTCCTAACATTGATTTCATTTGACTCCTTTGGAGTTACACATGGACACATATGCATTTGGACAATACACTACACTAAGTGAACAACAAGATGTAGTGGTTGTAAAAAGGACTAGACCTTTTTAGAACTAGCCAATGCCATGGTCACCCAATTTCCATGATTTTATTTTTCATCGTTTGATGTGAAATTAATTATGTAATTGATTCCCATAAAATGATCAAAACTTTACTAGTTTAGTAGACCCCACTTTATTATACCTTGTCAATTTAGACTTAAGACATTTGTTTTTTGTCATTATCTCACTTGGTCCTCATTTATGTCTAAAAATACTTGTTAACTCAATAAACTTAACCCAAAAATAAGGTCCTCAAATTTTTTGAGCAATGGAGGCATTACGTTGTCCAAATGGAAAAATCATCTTTTCCTTGTTTAAATTGTTATAAAAAACTTTGTGTCATTTCCTCCACTTCAATGCAATCATGCTACCCAATTGAGTCTAGATCTTGTAACCAATTTATTTAAATCCTTCATTTATAATCCACATTCAAAATTGAACCTTTTTGAGTTCTAAGGGATTTTGTGTCAAAGTGGTTCACCATTTGTGCGCTAATCTTATTTTAACTTGGGTTTAATTTTCTATTTGGATTAAAGGTCATTTATTAAGACTCAAAATCACATTATCATCTCGGTGAACTCAAATCATCTTGTGTATCACTCATGCTTTAGGTCTTAGAAGATATTTTATCCTACTAGCATCATGTGGTGACATTGTGCTACCTATTTGGTCCTAGCTTTATACTTAGTGATTCACGTATGTTTTACATCTTGAGTTGCTTAATTCATTTTATCTTCTTCATAATTTGTAGAGCTTTCCTCTAAACTTCTAGGTTCAACTTGTCAAAAGTTGAAGCTAGCTTTTGCAGTGTGAGTGTATCATAAATATCTAGGATTTGGTGTACTATTTTTCACCTTGGGTCTTTGAGTTACGTTATTCTCTTCTAATCTATATGATTTCAACTTTACCAAAGGTTGAGTAAACTTGTGAACCAAATATTTTAAATTTTGCATGGTTTCAAACCACCCTCCCTTATAGCCTCATTGGTACCTTGGTTATTTGTTTAAAAGAGATCCAAAGTATACTTTTATTTGTTTCCTAACATTGGTCCAAAGTTAGTTAATACATAGAACAAATCTTTTTAGACATGACTCAAAGGTTCACTTGTAGTGGGGCCTCTTATGGCCTTAGTTATGAGGATGAGAAATTTTATGATGGTCAAGATAACCTCATTATTTTTTATGATATCCCCACAATGGTAGGATTCAAAGATGATTACAATGAATATCAACCCTAAGAATATCAAGATGAAACCCTTCTTAGATTGATAGAATCAAGTGCTATACTACCTTATGATTTTATTATAGAACAATTGCATATCTTAGTTAGAGAAGGAGAAAAACAATGACAAGATAAAGATTTTACATAAATAGACATATTTTCTTCCTCTAACAAAAGAAAGGAAAGAAATACAAACATAGTCAAAACCCAAAAATATTGATCTTCTAGCTAAGATCAAGATGATAAGTCAATGATATGTAGATTGACTTGTTGTAGACTTAACTGATTCCCTATTTGCCACTTTAATTCATAATAATGCTTCAAAATAACATGGAGATATGGTTGAAAGTACAACACAAGTATTGGATGAGAACATTACCATATTGGATCAAGAAAATCTAAACAAACAATTAAAGACACAAGAGACCTTACAAGATGTTCCATTTGACACAGAATATACATTTTTAAATCATCAATAATCTCTTGTTACTTTACAAACTCAGAAACCCAAACATTCATTTTGAATTGAGTAAATCCCCTAAGACAATTTGGCTAGTTATTTTCAACCATCCCAAATATTGGCAAATAAACACATAAATTTCCAAAATCAACAAAGTATGAAATAGCCAAATTTAGGGAATGTTTTACAATCCAAGAATCAATGGCCTATGCTCTCAACTCAAGAAAAAAATCAGAACCAAATCATGGATCAAAAGGTATGCATTCCCTATAGATCCACACGAAACTAGGGGCACATTCCACCCTAATAAAAACAAAACCAAGGGAACATTCCACCCTAACAACACAAAAAATAGGGTCACATTCCACCCCAATATTAATAAAACTAGGGGCACATTGTACCCCAATAACAATAAAACTAGGGGCACATTCTAACCTAATAGCAATAAAACCAAGGGCAGATTCCACCCCAATAGTAACAAAACCAGGGGCACATTCCACCCCAATAGCAACAAAACTAGGGGAACATTCTACCACAATAACATCTTATCCAAACCACAAATATACCAAGCATGTAAGAATGGAATTATATGAAGGAAAATATCCAAAGATTGGAGATGAATAATAGAATCAAAACTTTCAAATTTGATGAGATATGCCCATATCCATCTGATTTATCTATTTTCCAAAAACCCTTTCCACCTCATTTTGAGGCACCAAAATTTGACAAGTACAAAGGGAAAGGAGATCTGTGTGAACACATATAAGCATTATTCATCTTATGTCAAGACATTGATTATTGTAGTGAGTACTTACTATGACTATTTCCATGGAGTTTAGTAGGACAAGCTTTTGATTGGCTACTTAAACCACCCAAGGGATCAGTTATGGATAGGAATGACTTATCAAAAAAAATTAAACTATTTCTCATACAACATAGAATATGAACTAACCATTGTTGATTTATGCAAAGATAAGCAACATGATGGTGAAATTTTCACTACATATCTACAAAGGTGGAGAGCATTGGTAGGCCACTTTCAACACAATTTACTAGACAAACATTTAGATGATATATTTACTTAGAATTTGCATCCTAAAGTTATGCATAATCTACGGTTAGCTTGTGATATCTCATTTGAAAAAATTATTGACTAAGGAGTGCAAATTGAGAATTCTCTTATTGATAGGGACCTTGTTAAGATCTTTGCACAAGGTCAAGTGTCTAACTATATTAAATCACCAGCTCCTCAAACAGTTATGTAGGATAATCTAAGGGCTTTCACAAAAATAAGAACATGGTTGGAAATGGGGTGATAGAAACAAGACATGTACAAATGGTGTAGGCTATGCCTCCTCTAAATATACAATTAACTCCCTCAAATCCATTACCTACTTTACATAGATAACCTCCATGAAAGATGTTTCTTAAAAAATTTAGAGTCTTTAGCAAGTTAAGAGAATTGGTTGAAATAGTGTTCCAAGAGCTCATTGCAACTAATTTAATTATATGGCCAGTATCAAGGCCATTTCCTCAAGATCAACTAAAACTAGATTGGTACAAAGAGAATGAATGGTGTAACTTTCATTATGTTGTTGGTCATGGTGCATATCATTACATTTAATTATGGCATATTATTGAGGACTTTATTAAAAATGGTGAACTATAAATTAAGTTAGCCCCTAATCAGAACACAAACTAGGATATGGGAATCTATAAAGACCCCTTTCCTTGACATGATTCACCACCACCAAGAAATAATCCAAATGGTCACAATCAAAGTTAGAGGTAGAATCAAAACCAACAACAAGGTTAGAATCATAATGAGCATAATCAAGATCATAATGCCCACACTAATAATGTGGCTTATAACAATGTACCTTACAACTATAATAATATTGTGACATGCATTTATGCAACCCATATTACCACTGTTATTATATGCCACATGACTAATATCATGTTTCTCACAACATGAGCCCCATCATTATAGGGTCAACACCCTCTCCCCCTAGTAATACCATGTCAGGTTCACATAATCATGTTTCTACTCTATTTGCATGGGTTACTAATCCTAAAGAATAGTACCTTTTTTATAAAGGATCCTTGCTAACCAAAAATTATGGAAATATGGTTAGTCATTTATGAATCACCATTCAAGGCCATTTTCCCCCCTCTTCCAATTGTAATAACTCCCTACCACCTCTAGGTTATGCTATCTCAACTAGACGTCCATGAGTTAACATTTAGGGCCCTTCACCCACTTCTTTCCATAAACCTAAGGAGAATATTGTGCCGATGGTTCCAAAGCTGAATACTATCCCAACAAAGACTAAACTAGTTCAACCCATAATTCAAAGGCCTTAAAGTATAATAGATTAATTAGATAAAAGCCCTATGAAAATTTATAGATTAGAACTCTTGAAGACATTTGATGTCTATCAAACCATCTTCAAAAAAAATTTAAAAGAGTCTATTGTGCCTAATGATATAAACCTTGATTAGTTCCATAACTAAGTTAGACATTTGTATTCATTTTGGCAAATCACATTTGATCAAAAGGACATGTCCACCCTTGGCCCAAATCATAATAACCCACTATACATTGAGATAATCATTATGGATCACAAGATCAAGAAGTTTCTTATAGATAATGGTTTAGGGCTAAACATCATATATCTTAAATTGGTATGATGATTGGGTTACATGGATAAAGACATTTAGCCAAAAACTATTACAATTAAGGCTTATGATAATTCTGAGAGGGAGTCATCAGATATAATTTGGTTGCCAGTCATGGTTGGGTCTATTTCTTATCACACATTATTTCATATTATGGATATATAGCTTCCTTATAACATACTTCTCGACCATCCTTAGATCCATGAAGTACAAGAAATTCTCTACTCTTCACCAATGCCTTAAGTTTTCCTATGATGGGATCAAGGTTACCATTCCCACTGATTAACAACCATAACAATAGTACAAACATCTTGAAGTAGAGTTTTGTAATTATAAATATTTCCCAAATTTTGAACTCATTACAAAGAAGAACAAATCCATTATTTCTCATCCATCTCCATCTAATTATATAGACCCTAGTGATCTAGCCTCCACTTCAACTAATCCATTTCCTATAGCTCTAGTTAAATAGGTTATTATTAAAGGTCTAGGCATTTCCATGTACCATCTACAAGAAATCCTCCATATTGAAAACTTAATAAAATATCATAAGAGATTTGGTAGACCTAAAACCTCCCAAACTTGTAATAAAGTCGATCAGATTTGGAAACCAAAGAAGAAGCAACCAAAATCTCTTATAGTTTATGTACCTGTAATTACACCAAAGAAAGATCAAGAGGCTTTTATTGAGAGATATTGGTTATATTCTAAGCACCTTGAAGATTATTTTTATAATCCAAAGAATCCTATCCCTAACAAGATAATGGATCATCTAGACTATACAAGGAAAGGTCTTGGCCCACATGTGCAAGGAATTTTAGAACCCTTATCAACTAGAATTATCAACTAGAATCATGGTCTCAGATTTAAACCACCAGAGGATGACCCCATAAAATTTGGTGGTGACTCTTATAAAGTGACTATTAATGAGACTCTTAGTAGAAACATAAGATCCCATTATAGCCTTTTTGATGAGCTTGTTGATTTAAATTTGTTTGATTCAAATGTCATATTAACCATAACACCTATTGGTGATTCCCTTCTTGAATCAAGACATTATATCTTCCCATACTAAAGAAAAAATACATCTTATTAGAGATTCCTTTCTTGAAGTAAAAACCTATCTTAGTGGTGTTTCCCTTCCTGAAGCATAACATTATATCTTTACTATTGGTGCTTCCCATCCTGATGTAAACCCTCACTATAACCTATGCCTTTGCCATCCTAAACTCATATATTGGGATCAAAAAAAATTGGTCATATGCCTTGATGAGTTCAAAAATGAATAATTTATCATATAATACATGGGCCTATAAGATGTAATCCCCATTGGTGATCATAAGTAGGGTTTTGATTTTTCATTAAATTCTTCTACCTACTTTGGAGAGCAGGTAAACTTTATTGGTAATATTAAAGAACAAAAATTGATATATTGTGGTGAAAACCCCTTTAAGGCTCTTTTTGATTAGGGAAAAAGTAAATAAAAAGACAAAAATTTGAGTGAAAACCTATTTTAGGCACTCCCAGGTGGGAATGTTTGGTCATCTCCTCAGGATGTAGAAAGTTCATCTAGCCCAAGTTCCATAGCTAGTACAAGAATCTCTTCAGAACAACATCAAATATTTGAGAATATTACTCTTGATTTTCCATAGGTATTTACTAATTGGAATTTACTTGAGAAGGAATATTTTGATTCTTCATATTATCCATATCTTAGGGAGGAACAACAAGAAGATATAGAAGAAGAAGATCATGACCATACATTACCTATAATTCTAGAAGATGGATCCACAATCCTTATGGAGAGCACAACAAAAGTGAATTTGGGAACCCATGAGGATCCCAAAAAAAATTATCTTTGAGCTTCCCTTACTAACTTAGAATGTGAACATATTATATCCATTCTTAAGGATTATATAGACATCTTTGCATGGGCATAATCTGACATGCTAGGCTTGGTCCTAGATTTAGTTGTGCATCATCTTGTTATTCACCCTGATGCTAAAATAGTCAATAAAAAGTTGAGAAAGATGCACCCACACATCACCCTTTTGGTTAAGGATGAGTTGGAAAAGTTTTTAGGATCCAATTTTATCAAACCACTAAACTACTCTAAATAGATTTCTAACATAGTGCTAGTAAGTAAAAAGACCCTAGGCATACATGTTTATATTGATTTTTGTGATATCAACAATTCATGTCCCAAAGATGATTTTCCTCTACTCAACATAAACATGATTATCAAATAAAATATTGGGTATGAGATGCTCTCCTTAATGGATGGATTTTCTAGTTACAATCAGATCAAGATAGCCCCTGAAAATCAACATAAGACTATGTTCACCACTCCATGGGGGGCATTCTATTCTCAAGTCATGCCATTCAATTTGAAGAATGTTAGAGCCACATATAAATGTGTAATGATTGTCATCCTCTATGACATGATGCATGATATTATCAAGGACTATGTTGATGACATACTAGAAAAATCATGAACAAGAGATGGACACCCTGACATTCTACAAAGAATATTTAAGAGGTTTCATGCATATAAATTCCACTTGAATCCTAAGAAATATGTCTTTAAAGTCACATTAAGAAAATTTCTAGGGTTCTTTGTATCAAAATGAGGGATTGAAGTTGACCCTATAAAGGTCACCACTATTATGGAAATGCCTCCACCAAACAATCTTAAATAGTTGTGAGGTCTACAAGGCAAGATCTAGTCTATACGCAAGTTCATTTATTAATTGATAGATAAGTGCCACCTATTTACCCATCTCTTAAAGAAAGGGGTAACATTTCATTGGGATGAATATTGTCAGATAGCATTTGTAAATCTTAAAACATACTTGGCCAATCCACTAGTCTTACAACCTCTAATACAAGGAAAGCCACTGTTTCTTTATATATCATCCATAGAAAATGCACTGGGGGCACTTTTGGCTCAGTATGATGATCATGGTAAGGAACATGTAGTTTATTATTTTAGACACACATTGGTAGCCTATGAACATAATTATATGCCTATTGAGAAGGCATGTTTAGCTATGGTGTTTGCCACTCAAAAGTTGTGACATTATATGCTAAATAACAAAATTATTGTTATCACCAAAGTAGATCCTCTCAAGTTCCTCTTATCAAAATTAGTTATTCAAGGATGTATGTCTAAATGGATTATGCTACTCAGTGAGTTTGATATTGAATACCAGAATCAAAAGGCAATCAAAGGATAGGTTATTGTAGACCAACTTGTAGAAGCTCCTATTATGGCCACTCAACCTCTCAAGTTTGACCTTCTAGATGATTCTATCATGATGATAGAACAAACATCACAAGAACCTAAAGAGTGGACACTCTATTTTGATGTATCCTTCACATCCTAAGGATCTAGGGTTGGTATATTGTTGATCATGCCAAAGGGGGATTTCATCCCCAAAGCATTTCAAATACAATTTTTGAATACAAACAATATGGCCAAATATGAGTCATTGGTTACAAGTCTCTATCTTACCATACAATGGGATATTCAAATCTTCAATTTCTATGGAGATTCATAGCTAATCATAAATCAAACAATTGATCAGTATCAAACAAGAGATGATAAGCTTGTTCCTTATAATAAAATTATTGATAACCTTAAAACACATTTTAAATTTCTAAAGTTTGAACAAGTTTCATGAGTCAACAATAGATCTACCAATGCCATGGAAATAATTAGTTCCATGATTCAAATGCATGATAGTGGTAAAGAGTATCAGTTCCTGATTGAAAATATTCTTTAGCTGACACATATTTTATCATATTCATATAGGATATGCACCATTTCCAATCTTAATCTCCCACCTAAGCTACCATGGTCTAAGATTTTTATAACTATTTCCATAGTCATGTATTTCCCACCAATCTTTCCAATAACCAAAAAAAAAAAAATCATCGCTTAACACATTATATCCTCCTTTAAAACATGATTTATCGAAAAGTCTATGATGGAACACTTATTTTTTTTTATCTTTAGGAGAATCAAAGTTAGAACTAAAGGAGATTCATGAAGGAATGTGTGGGGCCCATACCAATGGTGTAGTCTTAGAAAAAAATTCTTATAATAGGCTATTATTGGCCCAAAATAGAGATATATGCTTTTAATTATGTAAAGAAGTGTGTTCCTTGTCAATAAAATGGAAACTTGATACATTCACCTTCCTTACCATTGTAGTTGATTACAACACCATGGCCATTCTCAACATGGGGTCTCAATCTCATTGGGAAAATTAACCCAACATCTTCAGATGGCCATAAGCACATTTTGACTACAACTAAGTACTTTACCAAGTGGATTGAGGCTATTCCTCTCACTTATGTTACTAGGAAAAAAATAGCTAAATTCATTCATTACCATATCATCTATTGATATGGCATCCTAGCCTATATTATATCTGATAATGGTAGATCCTTTGTAAACCAAGATGTGAAATCTCTTTATGAAAAATTCAAGATCAAACATAAGAAATCTACTCCATATAACCCACAAGGTAACGGACATGCTGAAGCATCAGATAAAATCATCTTAACCATTTTAAAGAAGATTATCAATGATGTGGGCCATAATTGGCACTTACAAATTTTTCCTACCCTCTAGGGTTATAGACCTAATCATCACACCCTAATTAGAGCTACTCTATACTCCCTTATTTTTAGCACTGAAGCTATCATTCCAGTTGAGATTAAGATCCCATCATTAAGAATATCACTAAAGCACATTGAAGATGGTTGTAAGAACTATAACTTCTAGACGTCAAGCATTTAGCTGCCTAAAAAACTTGTAGGCCTATTAGAATAGATTTTGAAGAAGCTACAACAAATGCATTCTCCATCAAGAATTTTAGATTGGTGACATAGTTTTGAAACAGAACCAGAAGAACACAAATGTTAAACCCAAAAAGAAAGGCAAATTTTAGTGTATTTGGTTAGGACCATATATTGTCATAACAAACTATTAATCAAGAGTATATAGATTGGCTAAACCTAATGGTGAATAATTTTTAGAGCCCATGAACATCATATACCTTAAGAGATTCTAGGCATGAACAACTTTGAACCATTGTCTATAAGACCCCTGACTTGGGGGCAACTTGTTCTATCATAATTTTATCCCAAACCTTTTATCTTACCCTGAACACATTTTATACTACCCTAGTCCACTTTTCATGAGTCTCGATAGTAAGGGTTATTGAACTCTTGGAACTATGAACACATTCTTCATCCCATTATGAATTTCTCTCTTCAAGAAGCATATTCTTTATTTTGTCTAGGACATGTTATAAGCTTGAACACTTTTTATCCCTTGACCAATTATGATCTTGATTATGTCTCATGAACATTATGAACATCTTTAGTAGTAGTACTATAAATTAGTTCATATAGGACCATCTTGTTTAGCTTCAAATAGGTGAACAACTGCATCTTCTCAGTTCAAGTATTTGTTGGTCTTTCTTATTTTATCAAGAGCCTCGCTCTCACTTATTTGTGAGCATGGGTTGTTATAGTTAGCTTTGCTATCTTATTAGAACCTCTACTATCAAGATGTGCATCTCATTAACTAGATGGTCCTAGCTTATGCATATTTTATCCCAAAAACACCAAAAATATTATAAACACTTTGAAAATACCAAAAACATTAGAACATGATCCACAAAAGAACAAAAACATCATCTCATACGTCTATAAATTTGTACATTCCAATTCCACTATCCCACACTCTTGCCATTTTGAGAGAAACTATTAATTTTGAATGCTCTTGCCATTTTACAAGCATAAAAACACCAGTTTATCTTATCCCACATGCCTACCATTTTACAAGATCATTCTTTCTCATCTCATTAGCTTCTTGTTTGTCAAACCATTCTCATTTATTTGTCATATCTTCTATTTATTATATAACATTAATCATGTTGATATGATATCATTTTTCTTTTATCCCATTTCCTAGAAGAACTACATTTGGTGTGAAGTTCATGTTGGAACATGCATCCATGAAACTATGTAGGCATCGTCCACTTGTCTTATACATCTGGAGCCAGATCGACCAACCCCTTCCTTTTATTCTCTTCCCCCATTTAATCTATCATTATTCTTATTTAATTAAGGAAAAAATTTCATGTCATTGTTATTTTTTATGATGTGGTGGAAAGTAATGACTCGATAGCACATGCATGAACATTTCTCTTTAGACCGCACTAACTTGGTTTTTATTTATGTGTATTTATTGGGTTTTCTTGGTGTTTTTTTATGTTTTCTTAGTGTTTTGTTGTGATTTCATACCTCTCCCTTTATTTCTTATCCTTTTCTCTTTTTATTACTTTCTTGTTCCATACTTGGTCTTATGTTTCTTTGTCTTGTTTTTCTGTTTGATTTTGCTTTTCTCTTTTGTGTTCAAGAATACCTTGATGGTCAACATGGATCTTGATTATTCATATTTTGGTCTCATGTAGTTAATATGTTCTTGCCTTTTATTTTTAAACATTTTTTCCTACTTAAGTCTTGATAGATCATATCTTGATATCAAGTTAGGTTCATTTATGTTTATGTTTATGTTTATGTTTATGTTTATCTTTTTATTTTTTGTTTAAATGTAAATTATTGTAACTTTGGTTTTGGTCATTATTTTATGATTATCCTTAGTTATAGGTATTCACATTTGAATTGGCTTAGTGAAATTGGAATCTTATGTCATTATAGGTCATTCATACTTATGATGCCTAATTTATTTTTCTATAGCAAGCACTTTGTGTTCAGGTCTCAATGTCTTAACATCAACATCAACTCTAATGAAAAATTCTCAAGAACACTTTGCAAAACCTAGGCTCATGATATGGAATTAAGATTCTAGGTAGCATGCATTTAAGGATTCTTTGTCTATGATTACATGTGCATATCTTTGAATAAATTGTAAATCTAATCAATTCTATTACTTTTCATCATTCCTCATTCCATTCTCTTCCAAACTTGGGTGAACTACATTGGCATGAAGTTCAAGGTGGAACATGAGTCCATGGAACTATGTAGGTAGAGCTCAATTTCTATTGAGGTAATCTTGGATATCTCCATTCTTATTTTCATCTCTCTCATCACTTTGTATATTCTCATATGCTTGGTTTTAAATGGCTTTTAAATCCATTACACCATTGCATGTACATTTACACCCACTCAATTTAGCCTATCTTTTTAGTTATATCCTTGAGATATTTTTGCTTGTTAATTGCCCATGCTGGGGTACACAATCTACACCATGTTTGAATCAAATCATCTCTACAAGGGAAAATCATTATTTATTCTTTATCAATGATCAATATTTACCCTAATAAGGTAAAAATATTTTATTACAATCAAATATACTCTACTAGCGTACTTATTATATTCTCTTTGAAGACCCTATTTTAATGGTGCTTCCCTTTCTGAAGTAAAATGTTCTCTCTTTTCCTCTAATTTGAAGCTCTCCACATTAGAGCCCATGATGGCAATATTTTAGTGTGAAACTTGTCTTGAGATTGATCAATGTCATTATCATGTTGCTTATACTCTCAAATTAGGTACATTTATAGTGTGTCCCTTATATTTATGGATTGTATCTTTCCCATTCCCCCCATTTTTGGGGCCTCTTCCTTTAATTATATTTTGATCAATGATGGTAATAATATGTGCAATCATTATCTCATATAGATGTGATCTATTCCATGGGTTAATCTCTCACTTTACCTCTCTTGTTGAGAGTCCATCCTTCTCTTCCATCCTAGTATGTCCTCTCAAGGGGGAATCATGGGTTTGTTCTAATTTCTTATTAACAACTCTTTTCTTTGAAAAGATATTGCTTCACCTATATGTCTTGGTACACTTTCTCAAATAAGGGTAAAATGTAGACATCCAATTCCTAACACCATTTGTGTTAAAATTATCAATCTTACTCGAATTGTACTCAAATTCACATTTTAGGTCAAAATCCATAAAACACCCTAAATGGTTTTAACTTGTCACTTAAAAGTGCTAGTTTAGATCAAAGTATCCCTAAATATAGAAATGCATTTTATGGGATAGCTAACTTTGATTAGATCATTTTGAGTCAAAATGATGATTTTGCCTTTTGTGCTATGGATCACTCTTTTCTCCTAAATTCATTGGTACACATCATGTACCTTTATTATTTGTGTTGGAAACATCCTAAATAGAAATATGGTTCTGGTGCATCTTATTTCACCTTCTAACTCCTTTCCAGTCAAATCATAACTGATTAATATGAATTTTTGACCGTTTTCATTAATTGAGGCCAATTTTCAAATATTTGAACAAATGTTGATTAACCTTGTTTAAGACTAATTAATCCAAATCAAGAGCTTAAGTGGATTTTCCATGAGATTTTTTGAATATTTCTTTTCTAAAATTGATTCTTATTAACTACATCATTGGGTGACATCATTTCTTGGGAAGACATCCCTAGGCTATAAATGACACAAATATTAGGATTATGGGTCACCCATGCCTAGTTAATTCCTCCAATGCCTCTTTAATGCCCCTTCTTCCAAGGTCATGATGAAGATAATTATAGATTTAATTCTAAATATTAGGATTATCTATGGCCACACATCTCAATCTTGAAATGTATAGTCATGGTTGATCCTAACCAATCTCAAAAATCTATAAATAGAGAGGCCATGAACATCATTTCAAAGTTATTTTGGTGTAAGGTTACCATACTCAAATATCTTCAAATCTTGAATATTTCAAAGTTATAATGTTAAATTATTTTCTCAAGGTTTTGCATTTGATCATATATTTTGCTTGCAAGCTTCATTGATAGGCTAGTTTAGTGATTTGGAATCATGAACCTAAGTTTTATGGAGTGTTTTTGAGGCATTGGAGGAGCTTACAACCATTGTTGATAGAGACAATGATTTTTATCAAGGGATAACATGTTTTTGAGACACATGGGCATGGTGAATCCATTTGGGAAGGTATCATGAGCCTAAGTTTTTCAAAGTGTTCTTGAGAAGCATTCATCAGAGCTGATGTTGATGTTAAGACATTAAGACCTAAGCACAAAGTGCTTGCTATAGAAAAAGAAATTAGGCACCATAATTATGAATGACTTAGAATGACCTAATATTCTAATTACACTGAGATATTTCAAATGTGAATACCTATAACTAAGGATAATGGTTAAATAATGACCAAAACTAGAGTTACAACAATTTACATTTAAACAAAAAAGCAAAAGACAAAGAAAAAGATAGGCATTAATGAACCTAACTTGAAATCAAGATATGATCTATCAAGACTTAAGTAGGAAAAAATGTTTAAAAACAAAAGGCAAGAACATCTTAATGACATTAAACCGAGATATGAATAATCAAGATCCATGTGGACCATCAGGGCATTCTTGAACACAAAAGAGAAAAGCAAAATTAAATGGAAAAAAAAGATAAAGAAACATGAGACCAAGTATGGAACAAGAAGTAATAAAAATAGAAAAGGCGAAGAAATAAAAGGAAAGGTGTGAAATCCCAATAAAACACCAAGAAAACCCAAATAAACAAACACAAATAAAAACAAATTTAATGCAGTTTAAAGACAAATGTTCATGTATGTGCGGTAGAGTCATTATTTTCCACTACATCATAACAAAGAAAAATGACACGATAATTTTTACTTAATTAAAGAAGAATAATGATAGAAGAAATGGGGGAAGAAAAGAAAATGAAGGGATTAGCCAAGCTAACTCCAAAATTATAATACAAGTGAATGCTACCTACATAGTTCCATAGATGCATGTTCCAACATGAACTTTAGGCCAAATGTAGTTCTCTCAGGAAATGGGATAGAATAAAAATGATGATCAGACCATCATGATTAATGTTATAGAATAAATGGAAGATATGAAAAACAAATGAGAATGTTTTGGCAAATAAGAGGCTGATGAGATAAGAAAGAATGATCTTGTAAAATGGCAAGTGTATGGGATAAGATGAACTAGTGTTTTTTTTGCTTGAAAAATGGAAAGAGCATTTAAAATTAATAGTTTCTCACAAAATAATGAGAGTGTGGAATGGTGGAATGGGAATGTATAGATGTATAGAAGCATGAGACAATGTTTTTTTTCTTTTTTGGATCATGTTATAATGTTTTTTGTATTTTCAAATCATTTCTAATGTTTTTGGGATAAAATATACACAAGGTGGGACCATCTAGTCGAGGATATGCACATCCTAAGAGTAGAGGTTCCAATAAGATAGATAAGCTAGTTGTAATGCCCCATGCTCACAAATCAATGAGAGTAAGGTTCTCGATAAAACAATAAAGAGTAGAAAATACTTGAATTGAGAAGATGTAGTTATTTACTTGTTTAAAGTTGCACAAGATGATATTGGCTAAACTTATTTATAGAATTATTGTTGAAGACATTCATAATGTTCATGAGACATAATCAAGATCATAATTGGTTAAGGGATAAAATGTGTTCAATATTATAACATGTCTTAGACAAAATAAAGAATATGCTTCTCGAAGAGAGCAATTCATAATAGGCTAAAGAATGTGTGCAGAGTGCCAAGAGTTCAAAAGCCTTTACTATCAAGATTCATGAAAAGTGGACTAGAGTAGTATAAAATGTGTTTATGGTAAGATAAAAGGGTGGGATAAAATTATGAAAACACAAGTTGACCCTAAGTCAGGGGTCTTATAGATAATGGTTCAAAGTTATTTGTGCCTATAATCTCTTAAGGTGTATGATGTTCATGGTCTCTAAAATTTCTTCACCATTAGGTTTAACCAATTGATATGCTCCTAACCTATAGTTTGTTGTGGCAATATATGGTCCTAACCAATTAGGTTGAAACTTGCCTTTCTTTTTGGGTTTAGCATTCATGTTCTTCTAGTTCTCTTTCAAAACTAAGTCGTCAATCTCAAATTATCAAGGGAGAATGTGTTTGTTGTAGATTCTCCATAATCTATTCAGATAGGCCTACAAGTTTTCTAGGGTAGCCAAATGCTTACCATCAAGAAGTTCTAATTCTTGTAGCTATGAAGTTCTATAGTCTTCATCATCTTCAATGTACTCCAGTGATATTATTAAAGATGGGATCTCAATCTTGATTGAGATAATAGCTTTATTTTCAAAAACAAGGGAGTATAAAGTAGCTCTAATTGGGGTGTGATGATTATTTCTATAAGACCAGAGGGTAAGAAAAAGTTGCAAGTGCCAATTATGGCCAACATCATTGACAATCTTCTTTAAGATGGATAATATGGTTTTATTTGATGCCTCAACTTTTTGATTGCCTTGCCTTTTATATGGAGTAGATTTCTTGTGTTTTATCTTGAATTTTGCATAAAGATATTTCACATCTTGGTTTACAAAGGATCTACCATTATCAGATATAATATGGGTTGGGATGCCATATTGATAGATGATATGGTAATGAATAAATTTATCTATTTGTTTCCTAGTAACATAAGTGAGAGGAATGGCCTTAATCCACTTGGTAAAGTACTTAGTTGTACTCAAAATGTGTTTATGTTCATCTGAAGATGTTGGGTTAATTTTCTAAATGAGATTGAGATCCCATGTTGAGAATAGCCATGGTGTTGTAATCATCTGTAATGGTAAGGAAGGTGAATGTATAAAGTTGCCATTCTATTAACAAGGAACACACTTCTTTACATAATTAAAAGCATATATCTCTATTTTGGGCCAATAATAGCCTATTATGAGAAGTTTCTTTGCTAGGATTACACCATTGGTATGGGCCCCACACATTCCTTCATAAATCTCCTTTAGCGTAAAGTGTGTTTCCAGGGAGGATATAACATGTTAAGTGATGAAGGAAAAGTTTTTGTTGGTTATTAGAAATGTTGGTAGGAAATACATGACTATAGAAATAGTTATAAAAATCTTGGTACCATGGTAGCTCAGGTGAGGGATTAGGATTAGAAATGGTACATATCCTCTCCGAATATGATAAAATATGTGTCAACTAAAGAATATTGATAATCAAAAATTGATACTCTTTAGCACTATTGTACATTTGAATCATGGAACCAATTATTGCCATGGTGTCAGTGGATCTGTTGTTGACTAATGGAACTTACTCAAACTGTAGAGATTTAAAATGTGTTTTAAGGTTATAAATAATTTTCTTGTAAGGAACGAGCTTATCATCTCTTTTTTGATACTAATCAGTTGTTTAATTTATCATTAGCTATGAATCTCCATAGACCTTTAAACTTTGAATATCCCATTGTATGGCAAGATGGATCCCTGCAATCAATGCATTATATTCAGCCATATTTTTTGTACATGAAAATTATATATTGAATACTTTTGGGATCAAATCCCCCTATGGTGTGATCAATAATATACCAGCCCCAGATCCTTAGGATGTGAAAGATCCACCAAAATATATTTTCCAATCTTTAGGTTCTTTTGATGCTTGTTCTATCATCATGATAGAATCATCTGGAAGGTCAAAGTTAAGAGGTTGAGTGGCCATAATATGAGCTTATGCAAGTTGGTCTGTAAGAACCTATCCTTTGATTGCCTTTTGATTCTAGTATTAAATATCAAACTCACTGAGGAGCATAATCCATTTAGCCATGCACCCTTGAAGAGTTGTTTTAGATAAGAGGAACTTGAGAGGATCTACTTTGGTGATAACAATAGTTTTTTTATTTAACATATAATGTCACAAATTCTGAGTGGTGAACACCATATCTAAACATGCCTTCTCAATAGGCTTATAATTATGTTCATAGGCTACCAATGTATAGCTTAAATAATAAACTATGTGTTCCTTACCATGATCATCATGATGAGCCAAAAGTGCCCCCAGTACATGTTCCATGGCTGATATATAAATAAGCAATGGCTTTCCTTGTGTTGGAGGTCGTAAGATTGGTGGATTTGCCAAGTATGTTTTAAGTTTTAAAAATGCTATCTAACAATATTCATCCCATTGAAATGTTACCCCTTTCTTTAAGAGATGGGTAAATGGGTGGCACTTATCTTCCAATTGAGAAATGAAACTATGTATAAACTAGATCTTACCTTGTAGACCTTGCAACTATTTAAGACTATTTGGTGGAGGCATTTCCATAATATCATTGACCTTTGTAGGGTCAAATTTAATCCCTCATTATGATATAATGAACCCTAGCAATTATCTTGATGTGACTCCAAAGACAAATTTATTAGGATTCAAGTATACTTTATATGCACAAATCCTCTCAAATATTCTTTGTAGAATGCCAGGGTGTCCAGTTCTTGTTCATGATTTTGCTAGTATATCATCAACATAGTCCTTGATAATGTCATGCATCATGTCATGGAAGATGATAGTCATTTCACATTTATATGTGGCTCTGGAATTCTTCAAACTAAATGGCATGACTTGGTAATATAATGTCCCCCATAAAGTGGTGAATATGGTATTATGCTAATCTTTAAGGGCTATCTTGATATGATTGTAATTAGAAAATCCATCATTAAGGATAGCATCTCATACCCAATAGTTGAGTCGATAATCATGTCGATGTTGGGTAGAGGAAAATCATCTATGAGGTATGCTTTGTTTATATCATGAAAATTAGTATAAACACGTATGCCTACAGTATTTTTACTTACTAGCACTATGTTAGAAATCAATTCAGAGTAGTCTAGTGGTCTGATAAAATTGGATCCTAAAAACTTTTTCAACATAGCCTTAACTAAAAGGGTGATGCATGGATGCATCTTTCTCAACTATTGTTTAACTATTTTAGCATCAGGGTTAACAATAAGATGATGCACAACTAAATCTAGGTCCAAGCCTAGCATGTCAGAGTATTCCCATGCAAAGATGTCTATATAATCCTTAATAATGGATATAATATATTCATGTTTCACTTTAGTAAGGGAAGATCCAAGATAAACTTTTGTGGGATCCTCATGAGTTCCCAAATTCACTTTTATTATGCTCTCCATAAGGAGTGTGGATCTATCTTCTAAAATTGTAGGCAATGTATGGTCATGATCTTCTTTTGCTATATCTTATTATTTTTCCTCCTAAAGATCTAGATACTATGAAGAATTAGAATCTACCTTCTCAGGTAAAGGCCAATTGGCAAAGACCTCTATAAACTCAAGAGTAAGATGTTAAAATATTTGATGTTTTTTTGAATAAATGCTTGTACTAACTATGGAACTTTGGCTAGATGGACTTTCTACATCCTAAGGGGATGAACAAACTTTCTCATGTGGGAGTTCCTGAAATAGGCTTTCACTCAAAGGCTTGTCTTTTTATTTACTTTTTCCTTTATTAGCAAGTACCTCAAAGGGGTTTTCACTAGAAGATCATGATGTTTATTCTTTATTATGACCAAGAAAATTTTCCTTCTCTCCAAAGTAGGTAGAAAAATTCAATGAAAAATCAAAACCTTGCTTATGATCACCAATGGGGAATGCATCTCATAGGCCCATATATTTTGTAATCAATTCTTCATTTTGAAACTCATCAAGGCATATGACCAGATTTTTATGATCTGAATCTATAAGTTAAAGATGGAAAAGGCATAGGTTATAGTGAGGGTTTGCTTCAGGATGGAAAACACCAATGGTAAAGATATAATGTCCTACTTTAGGAAGGGAAGCACCACTAGGATAGGTTTTTGCTTCAATATGGGAAACTCTAATAGGAAATATTTTTGCTTTAGGATGGGAAGCTTCAATGTTAAAGATATAATGTCTTACTTTAGAAAGGGAAGTATCAATAGGTGTTATGGTCAATATGGCATTTGAATCAAACAAATCTAAACCAGAAAGCTCATAAAAAAGGCTATATTGGGATGTTGTGTTGTTTCTAGGAGTCTCATTACTAGTCACTTTAGAAGATTCACTACAAAATGTTATGAGGTCATCTTCTAGTGGTTTAAATCCAAGACCATGATTCTAGTTGATAATTCTAGCTAATAAGGGTTCTAAAATTCCTTCTGCATGTGGGTCAAGGCCTTTCCCTGTATAGTCCAGATGATCCATTATCCTATTAGGGATAGGATACATTAGATTATAAAAATAATCCAAAAGGCCCTCTGAGTATAACCAATATCCCTCATTAAAAGCCTCTCAATCTTTTTCTGGTGTAATTATAGGTAAAAAAACCATAGGAGGTTTTGGTTACTTCTTCTTTGGTTGCCAAATCTAATCGAGTCTGTTAGGAGTCTAGGATGTTTTAGGTTTACCAAATGTTTTAGGAGATTTTTTTAATTTTACAATATGGATGACATCCTTTAGATGGTACATGGAAATCCCTATGTCTTTAATAATAAATTATTTGGCTAGATCTATAGTAAATGGATATATTGAAGTGGAGGTTAGATCACCAGGGTCTATATAATTAGATGGATATGGATGAGAAATAAAATATTTTTTCTTTGGAATGAATTCAAAACCTAGGTAATAGTTATAATTATGAAACTCTACTTCAAGATTTTTGTAGTATTGGTATGGCTACTGATTAGTGGGAATAGTAACCTTGATCCCATCATGGGGAAACTTAAGGCATTAGTGAAGAGAAGATGGAACTAATTGTACTTCATGGATCCAAGGATGATCAAGAAGTATGTTATAATGAAGCTCAATACCCAAAATATGGAATAATCTGTGATGAGAAATAGACCTAATGATGATTGGTGACCAAATTATACTAGATGACTCCCTCTCAGCATTGTCATAAGCCTTGATTGTAATAGTTTTTGGCTAAATGTATTTATCCATGTAACCCAATCATCATACCAATTTAAGAGATATGATGTTTAACCCTGAACCATTTTTTATAAGAACCTACTTGATCTTGTGATCCAAAATGATTATCTCAATGTATAGTGGGTTATTGTGGTTTGGGCCAAGGGTAGACATGTACTTTTGATCAAATGTGATTTTTTGAAATGAAGACAAATGTCCAACTTGGTTCTAGAACTGATCAAGGTTTATATCTTTAGGCACAATAGACTCTTGTAAAATTTTGTTAAAGATGGTTTGATGGACATCATATATCTGCAAGAGTTCTAATATGGAAATTTGCATAGGGGTTTTATCTAATTTATCCATTATACTATAAGGCCTTTGAATTATGGATTGAACTAGTTTAGTATTTTTTGGGATAGTATTCAACTTTGGAACCATTGGCAAAGTGTTCTCCTTAGGTTTATGGAAAGAAATGGGTGAAGGACCCCAAATGGTAACTCACAAGCATCTAGTTATGATGGCACAACCTAGATGTGGTAAGGAGTTATTATACTTAGAAGAGGGAGGAAAAGGGCCTTGGATGGTGATTCCTAGATGACTAACCATATTTCCGTAATTTTGGGTTAGTAAGGAACCTTTATAAGAAAGGTATTATTGTTCAAGATTAGTAACATGTGCAAATGGAGTAGCAACATGATTATGCAAACCCAACATGGTATTACTAGGAGAGAGGGTGTTGACCCTATAATGATGGGTATCATATTATGAGGAACATGAGATTGTCCATGTAACATTATATTAATAGTGATAATATGGGTTACAAAAATGCATCCCATAGTATTATTATAGTTATAAGGTACATTGTTATAAGCCACATTATTAGTGTGGGCATTATGATCTCAATTATGGTAATTGAAATTTTGACCTTGTTGTTGGTTTTGATTATACCTCTATCCTTGAGTGTGACCATTTTGATTATTTCTTGGTGGTGGTGGATCATGTCGAGGAAAGGGGTCTTTGTGGATTCCCATATCCTAGTTTGTGTCTTGATTAGGGGACAACTTAATTTTTAGCTCACCATTTTCAATAAAGTCCTCAATAATATGATGCAATTGAATGCAATGATATACACCATGACAAAAAACATGATGAAATTTACACCATTCATTCTCTTTGTACCAGTCTAGTTTTAATTGATCTTGAGGAAATGGCCGTAATACTAGACATATAATCAAATTAGCTACAATGAGCTTTTATAACATTATTTCAATTGATTCTCCTAACTTGATAAAGAATCTAAAATTGTTATGAAACATCCTTTGTGGAGGTTATCTCTATAAATTAGGCAATGAATTTGAGGGAGTTAATTGTTTATTTGGAGGAGGCATAACTTGCACCATTAGTACATGTCTTGTTTCTGTCACCCCATTTCCAACCATGTTCTTATTTTTATGGAATCCCTTAGACTTATCCTACATAACTATTTGAGGATCTAGTGATTTAATATGATTAAATGCTTAACCTTACATAAAGATCTTAACAAGGCCCTTAACAATAAGAGCCTTCTCAATATGCATTCCTTATCAATAATTTCTTCAAATAAGTTAACATAAGCTAATCATAGATTATGTAAAACTTTAAGATGAAAATTCTATGCAAAGATATCTACCAACTATTTGTCTTAAATTGTGTTGAAAGTGGCCTACCAATGCTCTCCACCTTTGTAGATATTTAGTGAAACTTTCACCATCATGTTGCTTGGATTTGCATAAGTCAACATCAATCAATTCATTTTCTATGTTGTATGAGAAATGGTTAACAAATTTTTTTGATAAGTCATTCTAATCTACAACTGATCCCTTGGGTATATTAAGTATAAAATCAAGAGCTTATCCTGCTAAACTCCATGGAAATAGTCATAGTAAGTACTCACTACTATAATCAACCTCTTGACATAAGGCAAAGAATGCTTTTATGTGTTCACACGAATCTCCTTTCCCTTTGTACTTTTCAAATTTGGGTTCCTCAAAATGAGGTGGAAAGGGGTTTTAGAGAATAGATAAATCAAATGGATATGGACATATCTCATCAAATTTGTACTTTTTGACTCTATTTGTTGTCTCTAATCTTAGGATAATTTCCTTCATAGAATTCCATTCTTGCATGATTATTGTATTTATGGATTAGATAAGGTGTTTTTTGGGTGGAATGTTTCCCTAGTTTTGTTGTTATTGTGGTGGAATGTGCCCCTAGTTTTGTGTGGATCTATAGGGAGTGTATACCTTTTGATCCATTATTTGGTTCTAATTTGCTGCTTGAGTTGAAAACATAGGCTATTAATTCTTAGAATGTAAAACATTCCCTGAATTAGGCTATTTCACACTTTGTTAATTTTATAAATTTCTATGTTTATTTACCAATATTTGGGTTGGTTGAAAAGAACTAGCCAAATTATCTTGAGGGATTTCCTCAATTCAAACTAAATGTTTAGGTTTTTGATGATTGAGAAATGTATGTTCTATGTTAAATGGAACATCTTGTAAGGTTTCTTGTGTCTTTAACTATTCATTTAGATTTTTTGGATCCACTATGGTAATTTTCATATCTAATACTTGTTAAGTACTTTCAACCATATCTCAATGTTCTTTTGAAGCATTATTATGAATTGAAGTGGTAACTAGGGAGTCAGGTAAGTTTGTGACAAGTTAATTTGCACATCATTGACTTATCATCGTGATCTTAGCTAAAAGATATAGATTTATGGGTTTTGAATCTATTTGTATTTCCTTTCCTTTGTTAGAGGAAGAAGGTATGTCTATTTGTGCAAAATATTTCTCTTACCATCATTGTTCTCCTTCCTAAATATGGTATGCAATTGTTCTATAGGAAAATTACAAGGTATTTTATCACCTGATTCTATCAATCTAAGGAGGGCTTCATCTTGATCTTCTTAGGGTTGATATTCATTGTAATCATCTTTGAATCCTATTATTGTGGGGATATCATCAAAAAATGGGGTTATATTAACCATCATAAAATTTCTCATCCTCATAACCAAGGCCATATGAGGCCCCACTACAGGTGAACCTTTGAGTCATGTCTAAAAAGAGCTATTCTGTGTATTAACTAAATTTGGACCATTATTCAGCAACCAAAGTATGCTTTGGCTTTCTTTTAAACAAATAACCAAGGTACCAATGAGACTATAAGGGAGGGTGGTTTGAAACCATGCATAATTTAGAAGAGTTGGTTCACAAGTTTATTCAACCTTTGGTAAAGTTGAAATCATATAGATCAGAAGAGATTAAGGTAACTCAAAGACCTAAGGTGAAAATTGGTACACCAAAGCCTAGATCTTTGTGATACACTTACATTATAAAAGTTATCTTCAAATTTTGACAAGTTAACCCTAGAAGTTTAGAGGAAAGCTCTCTAGATTATGAATAAGACAAAATGAACTAAGCAACTCAAGATGTAAAAACATGCATGAATCACTAATTATAAAGCTAAGAACAAATAGGTAGCACAATGTCACCACATGATTCTAGTAGGATAAAATATGTTCTATGACCCAAAGTGTGAGTGATACACAAGATGATTTGAGTTCACCAAGTTGATAATGTGATTTTGAGTCTTAATAAATAACCTTCAATCCAAATATAAAATTGAACCCAAGTTAAAACAAGCTTAGTATACAAATGGAAAACCCACTTTGATGCACCAACCCTTAGAACTCAAAAAGGTTCAATTTCAAATATGGATTATAAATGAAGGATTTAAATAAATTGGGTAAAATATCTAGACTCAATTGGGTAGCATGACTACACCAAAGTGGATGACATGACACAAATTTTTTAACAACAATTTGAATAAAGAAAAGATAATTTTTTTATTTAGACAATGTAATGCCTCCCTTGCTCAATAAATTGAGGACTATGTTTTTTGGTTAAGTTCATTTAGTTAACAAGTAGTTTTAGACACAAATCAAGACCGAGTAAGCTAATGACAAGAAAAACATCTTATGTCTAAACTGACAAGGTACGACAAAGTGGGGTCTACTAAACTAGAAAGGTTTCGATAATTCTAGGGGGATCAATTGTAAAATTACTTTCACATTAAATGATGCAAAAGACAAGTATGGAAATTAGGTGACCATGGCATTAGCTAGTTGTAAAAAGGTCTAGTCCTTTTTATAACCACTACATCCTGTTGTTCACTCAGTGTAGTGTAATGTCCAAATACAAATATGTCCCATATACAAATCCAAAGGAGTCAAATGAATTCAATGATAAGAGTTGAAACCCTGGGTCAAAGCTTCCCTAAAGAACTCATAGGAGGTAATGGCATCCCCCTCATAAGATAAGTTTACATGAAAATAAAGAAAGCATAAAATAGAAAGACTTTAGGGTCATTTTCAAGGTCACCCAAGCTTTGGCAATTTTTTGGGGAGTGATTCAAGTGACATTCTTTCTAAGCCTTGATCTAGGCTATTTGAATATGGAATGACACTTTTGATTCTAAGGGTTCCTTATAGGGGACAAATGGAAGACCATACATGCAACATTCCCCTTTTTGCCAAACAAAATCTAACTAAACAACTATTGCAAACAAAAATTGACAACTGTGTTTAATTTTAAACCCAAATGAAATGTTTGGTGGTGTTAATTTGACTCCTTGGTCTTAGTTGTAAAACTTTGAAAATATTCATAAAAACATCTAAATTCTTTTTTAAACACCCAAAAAAAAGTTCCTAATTGATTTTTAAGCATGCAAGTGGTGATTTAAACATGTTTTTATTAAAGCAAAATCTTGTTCCTACATCAAAAAAGTCATGTCCTTTTGTTTTCAAGCCCTTTTGAGCTTGAAATAATGAACTTTGAGAAAATAGCCCTCAGGTCTTTTTTTTTTGAAAAACATAGTGACTGACATCGATTATTACAACTGATGATAATTACTTTGGTTGATCAAGATATAACCAATGCCATTTTTAATAATTGACATCAGTTAAATAGGTAACTGATGTTGGTATTCTTACCAATGTCGATTACTATGTGAAAACTATGGCAAAATAAAGTTAGAAAATCAATTTGCATAAGTTTTAAGGGTCCAAATGGATATTTTAGAGTTGCAAAGTGATCTTCCTTAGGTGTTAGATGTGTCTTGTCCCTTACATCTATGGATTGTATCTTTCCCATTCCCACCATCTCTAGGGCCTATTATACCTCTAATTATATTTTGATCATTGATGGAAATCACATATGGAAGCATTATCTTGTCTAGATGTGATCTATTCCATGGGTTAATCTCTCACTTTCTCTCTCTTTTTGAGAGTCCATCCTTCTCTTCCATCCTAGTATGTCCTCTTGAGGGGGCATCATGGGTTTATTCTAATTTCTTCTTGACAATTCTTTTCTTTGAAAAGATGTTGCTTCACCTAAATGTCTCACTATGCCCTCTTAAATAGGGGAAAATATAGACATCTAATTCTTACCACCATTTGTGTTGAAATTGTCAATCTTACTCGAATTGCACTCAAATGCACATTTTAGGTTAAAATCCATAAAACATCCTAAATGGTTCAAACTTTTCACTTACAAGTTCTAGTTTAGGTCAAAGTATCCCTAAATAGGGAAATTCATTTTATGGGCTAGATAACTTTGATCAGATCATTTTGAGTCAAAATGATGATTTCACCTTTTGTGATGTAGATCACTCTTTTCTCCTAAATTCATTGGTACATGCCACATACATTTGTTATTTTATGTTATAAACATCCTAAATGGAAATATAGTTTTGGTGCATCTAAGGTTGCCTTCCAGTTCCTCTCTAGTCAAATTATGACCTAGTAATATGACTTTCTAACCATTTTAATTAATTGAGAGCCAATTTTCAAATAATTACACAAATGTTCATTAACCTTGTTTAAGGAATCAAAATCAAGAGCTTAAGTGGATTTTACATGAGAGTTGTTGAATACTTCTTTTTGGAAATAGATTCCTATTAACTGCATCATTAGGTGACATCATTTTTTGGAAAGAAATTCCTAGGCCATAAATGCCACAAATATCAGGATTATGGGTCACCCATGCCTAATTATTGTCTCCCA
Source organism: Torreya grandis (assembly GCA_037957365.1). NCBI lineage: Eukaryota > Viridiplantae > Streptophyta > Pinopsida > Cupressales > Taxaceae > Torreya > Torreya grandis. The sequence continues at coordinate 654,151 of JARHVA010003785.1, forward strand.
TGCCTCTTCAATGCCCCTTATTCCAAGGTCATGATGAAGATAATTATATATTTAATTCTAAATATTAGGATTATCCATGGCCACACATCTCAATCTTGAGATGGATGGTCATAGTTGATCCTGACCAATCTCAAAAATCTATAAATAGAGAGGCCATGAACATAATTTCAAAGTTATTTTGGTGCAAGTTTATTTTGCTCAAATATATTCAAATCTTGAATATTTCAAAGTTATAATGTTAAATTATTTCCACAAAGTTTTACATTTGATCATAGATTTTGCTTGCAATCTTCATTGATAGGCTAGTTTAGTGATTTGGAACCTTGAGCCTAAGTTTTATGGAGTGTTCTTGATGCATTGGAGAAGCTTACCACTATTTTTGATAAAGATAAGGATGCTTGATCAAGGGAGAACATGATTTTGAGCCACATGGGATGGTGAATCCATTTGGGAAGGTAATATGGTATTGATTTCTTTCATTTGTTTCTTATTATCCTTTGTAATTCTCATAGGAATAAATAGGCTTAGTTAGTTAGTTTTTTATGAATGTTTCATTATTTATGGACTAATGTTTGACTAACTTGTTGATGAGCTCAGAATATGGCTCATTATTGATATGTTATTTCCCTCAGTTCATCTCTTTAAGGGTATTATCTTATGTAAATCATAGATTATTAGATAGCTATTACATGGAAAGTTGATACTTGTCTTATTTATATTAAACCAAAGACTAACCTTTAATTTGTCATTAATGTCTAATACATAGCATGTTTTAGTGATTTTTGTTGTGAAGAATGCTTAGGAAGAAGACATAGGTGATGTATAGTGAAAGTTCAATTTTGATCTCTATCTAGTAAAACTATGAACTTCACAGTCTTGTTTTTATGGACTCCATAGGATTGTTTCTATGGACTCTATAGGCTTGTTTTTATGAACTCCACAGGCTTGTCTCTATGGAATCCACAAGATTTTTTCTATAGACTCCATAGGCTCATTCCTACTAACTCTTTAGAGTTAATTCTATGGATTATATAAAGACAAAGCTATAAATGGGGAAATTGGCAGCGAGATAAGATGAGAGAGAATCATTCCAGCTGGAGTCAAATGAGGAAAATACCTACTTGCTATTTTGTAGGATTTTCTTTTGATAAAGTTATATATATTTGAATCTTAGGACTATTATAGGATAGTATATCTATTTCATTGAAATAATTGGATCTCTTGAAAATCCAATCTCTTATCTTTGCATGGGTGGATTGACAAAGGAATCCTATCTCTTTGCATCCTATTTTGAGTTGATTATATTAGTATAAAAGATAAGACTTTTGTTATTCAAATATAATAGATAATAAAAGAAAGATACATATAAGAATATTATAAGTTTTAGCCAGATTTTAATCATTTTATTTTTTATAAATTATCACTTCAGTTTCTAACATTGATTAATCTTTGTTCCTAAGTCTGAGAGCAGCAAGGGCCCACTCTCCTTGGAACCAAGAATTGTGTATGGTACTTATGTTATGTTATATTAACTCTTTGTTATAACTAAATAAAATCTTGATAATGTTTGCATTCATTCATAAAAACATTAAAACAAATTCATAATTTAAAAGGCATTTCCTTAATGCAAAGTCATTTTATTTCTAAGTAAATTGTGTTTTATTTTATAGAAAATGTGTGAAGTAAATTTCCTTTTCAAGTTAAACATCTCTATTTCCATGTAAGCATAAATAGGAGTGCGTTATTACTTTCAAGAAAAAGAGTAGATTCATTTGATTAAATAGTTACATCTTTTCCTTTTCAGAAAAAGAGTGAATCAAGTAGTTTAAGATACATTTCTTTCATTAGTCAAAGTTATAATAGGACCATTAAACACCCCCACAAGCAGACTTCTAGATCTACCATCCTATACCTTATTGCAGATAGCTTCAGACACCAGCCCTAGTTGATAACACATCAATTAAACATTTATTGAATGATGAGTTAAATGACACTCATCATTTTTGGCACCATTATCAGGGAAAAAAGGTGTTAGTAAGGTAATAATTATTGGTCTAGAGTGAAAAAATTTGTAAAAAATAACATTCAATAAATTTATGTACCATCCTAGAGACTCCAAAGGATGATTCATCCCAAAATTCCTGCCAAGAACACAAATTAAAACTCCTTTAAAATCTCTGAGTAGTGAACCAATAGTTATGAGTGAAACCTATCTGCAAGAATCTTCAAAAACTTGGATAGAAACTAGGCCATTGCCAGAAGCAAGCCCCATTAGAAAAATTCTTCAAGATCAATCTTTTGTAGGAAGACATTATTTATAAATTTCCAAGGACTTAGAAGAAGCATTTCAAAAATCCATAGCTAAAGAAAGATTTGGGAACTTTGAACAACCCATAACTGATACCACAAATATTTAGTCCAGCTTTGAAACGTCATCAAAAGAAGAAAATATGGCTCTCCAACAAAATCAATAACTTGCACAACTAGGAAGGACTTTTTCCTTTCCTATTGTTATAGATCCTAATGATCAAACCCCCATAAAATATATTTCACCAACTAATCTAAAACATTTTTGGGGAAAATCTACAAAAGATCTTGATTAATTCCTGTTTGAGTTTAAGGTTCTATGTCAAGCCTATGATTACATAACAAATATATAGAAATTAAAACTATTGCCCTCTACACTTAAAGATGTAGCTATGAGATGGTTCATGGGTTTACCTGGTGATTCTATTAGAACATGGGATGACATGGAGGCAAAATTCTTAAACAAGTATCAATATTACTGCCAAGTGTGAGAAAGAAAAGATGATTTCTTCAAAATCAAATAGAATGAGGATGAATTTTTAGAGGATTATTTGGATAGATTCATGTTCACTCATAAAATAAGCAATTATCCATGCACTGAAGAAGTTCAAAAATTGGTTTTATTAAAAGGGTTGGGTGAAGATACTAGAGATGCTTTAAATCTAATGGGAGGTAGAGATATAAATAAGTTGGCTTTCAATTAGATTTCTAAGCTTTGTACCAACTACTCTTGAACAAAACTCAAAATTAGGAGAGGAAGGTTTGGGAAATCTAATGAAGTGGGTAAGCTAATGGAATAATTTGCCAATCTAAAGATGGATATTCTGATTACACTAAATAGTAATTTAGATGGCCTTTAAGCTAAGGAAAATGCAATAGAACCCTTAGCAATCCATTGTCCTAAGTGTAGATAGAAACATGCCCTTAGAGACTGCCCTTAGATAAAACCAATATTTCATCATGTGGGATCTATGATGCAATAGATCATGATACCAAACATTAAACCCCTCTCTCTATTTTAAAATATAAAATGAAAACATAAGTCTAGTCCACTAAAGAAGTAAATTATATCTAGAGATAAAACTTTGCCCCATAAAACTAGGCTCAAGAATAGTTTAATGTAAGAAACCCAGTTAATCCATGGATGGCACCATGGAATGTTTCAGGTCCTTCACCTTTTTGGAATTGACCCAAAATTCCATCAATTCAAAATTCATGGGCAAGATAAGAGTTGATGCCAACACCTTAATGGATGGTGCCACAACCACAACAATAATGGGTACACAACAACAATGGATGTCACAACAATATCAATAATGGAATCTGTAGTGGAACCCATAACAATAATTCATCCAACCAAGAATACCACTTCAGCAAAAAACTATAATGCCACCCCCAGTTATTCAGTAACAAGGACAAATCAATCAACCTCAATACCTACATAACTAATAACAAATTTAAAAAATAAATAACTAGCACCTATTTATGTTAATGAATAGGAAGAGATAATGAATGTTGGAGCTATTGATTGTTTGGACATACATTTAAAATTAGGTAACACTATACAAAAACCTCCAATTCTCATGTCTAAGATACCTAATGAAAAAGAAAAATAAGTCATCTCAATTAAACACTAGAGAAGCTAAAACCAAAATGAGCCTTGAAGCAAACAAAGAAAAAAATAATACATCAGTAGTTCTTTCTCCTAAAAGATTAAAAGAAATTGATATTAAACTAGAATCAAACTTGGTCCATGAGTTGCAAAAGATCAATATTGAGGTACCCCTACTACAAGCTATTAGGGATATACCTAAAATAAATAAGATCATCAAAAACCTTTGTATCAAAAAACTTGGGACGAAAGAAAAATATCCAGGAACCATTCATGTTGATGGAAAAGTTGTTGATTTATTAGCAAGAAAACTATTAGTTCCAAAATATGTAGATCCAGGAATCCTAGTGATCACAGTCAAAATTAGAGGTAATGAAATTCTTAATGTCTTGGTAGATTTAAGAGTAGCAATTAATGTTGTGACAACTGATACTCTCCATACATTATCTCTTATGAGAATGTAACCCACAATTACCATTCTTCAAATGGTGGACTAATCTATAACTAAACAATAAGGGGCTATAGAAAATGTTGAAGTACTAATAGAGTCTTGGGAATATCTAGTAGATTTTATGGTTTTGCAACCTAAAATAAAGAATCTAAGATATCTCATAATCCTAGGTAGACCATGATTGGCTACTATAGTATCATTAATTGATTGCAGGTCAAAAGACATGACCATTTCTAATGAGTTTAAATCTAAATGCATCTCTTTGTATCCTCCTGCAAAACCATCAACATATCACATATAATAACTTTGGGTGGATGAATTGGACAACACATCAAACAACATTTCCTCCCTAGCTATGATCATAGTTAAAAAACACTTGAAATAATTGAATGGAGGCATATACCCAAAATCTATGGACTCTATCAATCTGAAAGCTATGGACTCTACCAGTCCAAAATCTATGGACTCTACCAGTCTAAAAGCTATGGACTCTGCTAGTCTAGAATCTATAGACTCTTCCAGTTTGAAAGCTATGGACTAACTCAATTTAGGATTCTTGGGTTAGATAGAATCTTATGAAACCTCCACTTATAATAATTCTATTGTTTCTTCACCATTTAATCCTAGATTTTTTTAGGAAAGTGTGGAAATTGATAGAATAATAGCAAATTCATTTCTTAGATGCATTCCATTATTCTTTAGCAAGACTGATTCCTCCTAGAAAAAGTTTGTTGATAATGTAACCATGTTTCATAAGCTACTTCCTCATCCATGTCCTCTAAACTTATTGACTAGTGAATTCAAGAAAATAGAATCCAACTACCCAAGTACAAAACCAATCATGGTATTACCTGGAAATATTTTGAACATCAATAGTTGTTTAACAAAAGAAGAGGAAGATCAACTCTTGTAAGTATTGGAAAGACATATCAAAGATTTTTCTTGGGATTATATCGACATGAAGGGAATTCACCCTAGCATATGCACTCATCACATTTACACATAATATATCAAACTGGTTAGACAACCACAAAGAATAATAAACCCAACATTAAAGGAGATAGTCAAAATAGAGATCCAAAAATTGCTAGAAGTTAGGTTTATTTACCCCATCTCAGATAGCCAGTGGGTTTCACCCCTAGTAATTATGCCCAAGAAAAATGGAAAATTAAGGGTATGAGTAGATTATAGAGAACTGAACAAAGAAACACTAAGAGATTATTTTCCTCTACCTTTCATTGATCAAGTTCTTAACAACTTAGTAGGACAGAGATATTTTTATTTCCTAGATGGTATTAGTGGGTATAACCAGATGGTGTTAGTAGCTAAAGATCAAGATAAACCCACATTTACCTACCCTTGGGGAACTTTTTCTTATTGAGTACTCCCATTTATACTCTATAATGCTCTAACAACCTTCCAAAGAGCAGTTTTGGTAATATTCTCTGATCTTACAAATAATTGTGTTGAAGTATTTATGGATGATTTCACCATTCATGGTAGAACTTATGAAAAGGGTCTTACCAACTTGGAAAGAGTATTGATCAGATGTGAAGAACATCAATTATCATTGAGCCATGAGAAATGTTTGTTGATGATGGATGAAGTAATAGTGTTAGGACACCATATTTTTGCAAAAGGCTTTCAAGTAGATCCAAAGAAGGTTGAAATAATCTCCAACTTACCCATCCCACAAACACAAACTAAAATTAAGAGTTTTTTGGGACACGCTAGTTACTACAGATGCTTCATAGATAATTTTAGCCAAATAGTTTCCCCTATATTTTCCTTTCTTATAAAAGATAGTACATTCAAATGGAGTGATAGTTATCAGCAAGCCTTTGAGACCATCAAAGCTAAACTTGTTATTGCTCCAGTATTGAGAGGACCAAATTAGACTCAACCATTCCATATATACATAGATTCTTCCAATAAAATAATAGGAGTAGCCCTTGGACAAAAATATGAAGAGGATAACATGTATGTTATATATTATATTAGCAAAAACATGACACCTACTAAAAGAAACTATACCACAACTGAGAGGGAATTCCTAGCTGTAGTCTATGCAATTAACAAATTCAAACACTACATAATAGGCTATAAGGTATTTGTCTATACATACCATTAAAATATTAGATACCTTACTAACAAACCAATTGTGAGAGGTAGGATTATTATATGGTTGTTGCTCTTACAAGAATTTGATGTTACTATTATAGATAAACTAGGGAAGTCTAGTGTGGTTTTTGATTTCTTGTCAAGAATGAAAACTAAAAGTGAGGATGAATTAGTAAAAGATGAATTTATAGATGAAAAACTATTTTCTATTTCATCAAAATCCTTGTGGTTTACTGATATAGCCAATTACCTCACCACAAGGAAGTTTCCTCTACAATATTCACAGAAAGAAAAGAAACATTTAATCAAAGAAAGTTCTTCTTAATGGATTAACGAAATGCTATTCAAACTTGGACCTAACCATGTGTTTCATAGGTGTGTGATAAATATTGAATCTTATGATATCATTAGATCTTGTCATGATGAACTAGGAGGAGGTCATTACTTAGCTCAAAGAACCATAGACAAAATCCTAGGAGCAGGATACTTTGGCCTCACCTTCATCAACAAGTAAAAAGATATGTCAAACATTGTGATGCTTGTCAAAGAATTGGACAACCTACTCTTTCAAGAGAGATGCCTCTATACCCTCATCCTTAATTATTTCTAAAACCATTTGAGAAATAGGGAATTGATTTTATAGGTCCTATAGATCCTCCTTCCAGAGGAAAAGAATATCTCCTAGTATGTATAGACTATGTAACCAAGTGGGTGGAAGTGGAAGTATTAACTCATGCAAGAGAAGAGATGGTAGCTAATTTCTTATATTTCAAAATAATGCAAAGATTTGGTGCTCCAAGGGAGATAGTCTCAGATCAAGGACCATAGTTCATGTCAAACATGATAAAGCACTTCATGCAAGTATATCAAACTCAACATAGAAAAACATCTCCATACCATCTACAGGCTAATAGATAAGTTAAAGTCACCAACAAAGAACTGGAAACCATTTTAACCAAGATTGTCAATTCTAATAGAAAGGATTGGGCAGATAAGGTACCAAAAGTTGTTTGGGTCTATAATACTACTTGTAAAATAATAACTAGATTTTTACCTTATGAATTATTTTATGGTAAGAAGCACTTATTATCTATTGAATATGAATTAAAAACTTTGAAAACAACTGTATAAGTAGGAATTAAATTAGAAGAAATACAAAAATAAAGACTCTTATAGCTTAATCAACTTGATGAGATGAGGATGGAAGCACTACAAAGAACTGAATTAGTACAACATCAATGAAAAGTTTGGCATGATTCACATATCAAGTAACAAAAGTTTTAGAAAGGGGATTGGGCACTATTACTTGATTCCAAATTTCAACAGTTTAAAGGACGACTAAAAATGAGGTGGTTGGGACCTTATCAGATTAAGGAGGTCTTTAAAAATGGTTATATCAAGCTAATACCTATTGATGATAGCAAAAGAGCTCTGCTAGTCAATGGACATAAATTGAATCTTTTTCAAAAAAATCTTAATAAAGAAGAATTTGTTCAAAAGGTAAAAGATTAAGTAGCCTTTCTGGAGGACTCTGCTTTTTCTAGAGAACCTGCTCCTTGATGATCCTACATATAAAGAAAAATAAAAATAATAAAAATAAATAAACTAATATATATATATATATATATATATATATATATATCAATAGTGAAAATCTTTCTAGGGACACTATTGACAATGCATGCCCAAAAAACTAGCTTATTGGCTGGCTATGCATTACAAAAAGGGCTTTGGCTAGAAAACTAGTAATGGTAGGCCAAAAAGTAAAAACAAAATATATAGGAAAAAAAAAGAGAATCTCATCATGTCACTATGATTGGTCTTCTCCATGCAATAAAAGTTGTTCTTTCAACACTTGTTGACTAATCCATGTAAACTTATTTATGCAGGACAAATAGCGAGCAAAGGATAAATCTAAGGGCAAAAGTAAGTGAGACATATTATATTTATTTATGTTTAATTAACTAATTATCTTTGATTTAATTAAGATTTATTCTATGGAGATGACCTAAACTTGAGCCTTCCAACATGGAATGACATGACACATACCGTAATGGATAAGCACGCAAACAAGATGACCAAGGTGTATGGATAAGCATGCAGCTTTGGTAAAATAAATTACATCATCAATAATTATAATGATGGGACATCATAATAGGGTTCTAAATGAAGTGATAAATAGCTATCATCATCAAATTACCACATCATCATTTCATTTAATTTCTAATAATTTAACAAAATGGCTGGCACACTCCATAGAAATGTGCAGCACCAAACTATATAAAATAATCATATCAAACTATGGACTTATGTAACTATGGATTTTCACACAAACCATTTCATTTCTATCAATCCTCTATGATTGTTACCTATAGATTTCAATAGAAGCTAGTCTACAGATCCTTAGTAATTATTGCCTACAAATCTTCAGTGATTGTTGCCTATAGATTTCAATGGTAACTAGTCTAAAATCTAATCTAAGTTAAAGGAATAGAGTTGTCTATAAATCCAAGTAGAAATGGGATAAAAAATGAGATCAAAGCTAAAGAATGTAACAAAGTTTTGCAAAGACAAAGCTTTTGTTGGCAACCTTTCATTGAAAAGTTCCAGAGTTTCCATGAAATAATGGTAAGAGAATTCATCACTAATCTCACCCCTAAGTTTTCAATTGTTAAAGGCATTATTATTCTTGTTTCAACTCAAATTAAAAGTCAAATCATACAAATTCTAGAAGAGGGAATGAAAGTGATAGGCATAATTCCATTTAGTGATTTAATTATTTAGTGTAATGGTAATAAGCAAATTAGGACTTTGTGTCTAATAAATTCTAAGGGAAAATCAAAATGGATTATTAGAAATTCACTTCCTAAACCTTGGAAATCTGTAGCCAAGTGGGTAATCAAGTATATCATTTGTGAGGGGCAACATATGCTTTTAGGAGGAGATGCCATAAAAATATTAATTCACCTTAAGTATGGGAGGTAAAACCCTCATTACAAGATTAAGCTCCCATCCTTCTTAAATGGTGCCCTTGAAATTATGACTACAACTCCTAATGTTGCTCTTAGGTACCATGGCCTTATTCACCTAATTATCCAACATCACTTCTTTTAGCAAGGACAAGAGGTCTGGGAGGAATTTTATAATAGTGTAACACAACAAATTATAAATTTGTGTGTACAAGAAATGTCAAATTTACCATAGGAACATTCATCTCCACCTACTACATCAGTTGAGAAAACAAATCCAAAGAAGAAATCACAGACAGTAGTCTCAAAAGAAATCCCTTCTTCTTCTTCTTCAAGAAGAATCATAAGATCTCAAATCCTTGTGGTTTCAAGGTCCCCACAAGAACCTTAGGAATCTGTAATGCAACCAATTCCCTTGTCAAGAGAAGAAAATTGAAATGAAAGGTTGATATAAAACTTGAGAAGATTGAGGGTTTGATGGTTGAATATGAAAGACAACCATGTGTAGCTCATAGACTGACCAAAAGAAGGAGAAGGTTAATTCTGATAGATGAAGATGAACAAGAGGATGCAGACATTCTAGATAGTCTTAAAAAGGTATCTCATTCCCCCATACATCAAAGTATCCCTGAAACTATAAATTTTGAAGAAACTCCTTTTGAAAGGAACTCTCCAATCATAATGGAGGAGCCAATTCTAGAAGAAGAGCCAAACATGGTAGAAGAATCAAGTATGGTGGGACAACCACATGTTTTAGTTGAAACTATAATGAATAAAGGAAAAAATGTATGCATAAATGAAAAAGGAGAGTCATCTAATCTAAATGATCCTATTTGCATTTAACCTTAAAGCTTTCTCAAGCTCAAGCTCTAGAGCAACAGCAAACAACTGACATTACTAACTTGATTAGTTAATTGTAGAATAAGGATCATCTCAACTTATTGGTGAAAAAATTAGACACAGCCTCTACCAATCATGTAGTAGAAGTTCACAGATTAGAAGAATCAATAAAGAAAAATGAAAGTGAACAAATAGACCTCTAGATATATGTATGAAATCTAAAGAAGGAGAACAGGAGATTATAGAGTTTGGTAAACTCTTTCAAAGCACCTTCTAATGTTTTACCTTCTCCTCCTAAGGTATTTTTTGACCAAAGTTGTCAAACAAGTTGTCCAAGTAATCCTACCTTGAAAATAATAAATCAAATTGAAGAAGAATATTCCATACTCAAATAGAAAAATAATTTTTTAACTTATTCAAACAAATTATTGGAAAATAAAAAGAAAGAATTAGAAGCTAAGGTCCAAGATTAAGAAGAAAATTTATAAGATGCATGTAAATTAAGGGAATATCTTTTTGCATGTAGGAATCTTTCTCCTACATATAGTTTATTTTTATTTGAAAATTTTTATAGATATCAGGTTTTAAGGATCTCTTATCATCTTCCTTATAAGATTTTACAGCCAACAACATTTCTAAAAAATTTCTATAGTGTTGTACCTGATCAGTAGGATTTGCTTTGTGAGTTTTATTTACATGATTTGATCATAGGAGACCATGAGCATGATAATTTATCAATAAAAATTCATGTAGGAGAAGTTAAAATAAGGGCATTACATTCTACATTCAAAAATCAACTAGTATGGAAAATCAGATTTGAGGAGTATACAAATCATGCTAAGACTATAGGATTATATATCAGACCAGCCTTTCCTATCCCTAAAGTGATCAAAAAGAATTTTAACTGTGCTTGTTTAAGTGATGAAGTTAAAACTCATTATTTATAAGCTTTATATAATTGTGTTATTTATTTTTACTTGTTTTCAAGACAAAGTTTTGATTTAGTGGTGACTACAAGTGTAAACAGGTGGCACCAACTTTTAGTGCCTATTAGAAGATGAGAGGTCATGTCTCCAAATAACTTAAGATGGAGTATGAGGAGAGATATCTCAATTTTGGAAATCTTAATAGAAGTAATAAACTCTGGGGGAGAAAAAAAATGGATTGACATGAGATATATACCCCCTTTTTTTATCATACCTATTCCAAGATGGCAAAGTTGAGCTCCATAATCAGAGAAGCAATTCAATATATGGAAAAAAATGATTTAAGAACATCAGGGGTTTATAAGTAATTTAGACAAGCATATAACAGATGAATTTGATAAATATGATTTGAGTCAGAGTGTGGAAAGTAGATGCTAGAGCTATGAAAGAAAATGAATGTTTGTAATGGGACTTCCAAAAGGTAAAGCCTGGGGGAGATGATGAGCTCAGAATATGGCTCATTATTGACATGTTATTTCCCTTAATTCATCTCTCTAAGGGTATTATCTTATGCAAATCATAGATTGTTAGATAGCTATTACATGGAAATTTGATACTTATCTTGTTTATATTGAACCAAAGACTAAACTTTTAATTTATCATTAATGTATAATACATAGCATGTTTTAATAATTTTTGTTCTGAAGAATACTCAGAAAGAAGACAAAGGTGGTGTATAGTGAAATTTCAATTTTGATCTCTATCCAATAGAACTATAGACACTGCAAGCTTGTTTCTATAGACTCTGTAGGCTTGTTTCTATAGACTCCATAGGCTTTTTTCTATGGACCCTGTAGGCTTGTTTCTACAGACTCCATAGGCTTGTCTCTACAGACTCCATAGGTTTGTTTCTAGAGATTTCACAGGATCATTCCTATCGACTCTGCAGGGTCAATTTTGTGGATTCTATAAAGACAAAGCTACAAATGGGGAAGCTAGCAGCCAAATAAGATGAGAGAGAATCATCCTAGCTAGAGTCAAATGAGGAAATTACCCACCTACTATTTTGTAGGATTTGCTTTTGATAAAGTTGTATATATTTAGATCTTAGGACTATTATAGGATAGTATATCTATTTCATTAGAATAATTAGATCTCTCAAAAATCTAATCTCTTATCTTTGGATGAGTGGATCGACCAAGGAATCCTATCTCTTTATATCCTATTTTGATTTGATTATATTAGTATAAAAGGTAAGACTTTTGTTATTCAAATATAATAGATAATAGAGGAAAGATACATACAATAATATTACAGGTTTTAGCTAGATTGTAATCATTTTAGTTTTATGAACTATCACTTCAGTTTCCAATATTGATTAATCTTTGTTCCTGAGTTTGAGAGGAGCAAGGGCCCACTCTCCTTGGAACTATGAATTATGTATGGTACTTATGTTACGTTATATTAACTCTTTGTTATAACTAATTAGAATCTTGCTAATGTTTGCATTCATTCAGAAAAACATCAAAACAAATTCATAGTTTAAAAGGCATTTCATTATTCCAAAGTCATTTCCTTTCTAAGAAAAGTGTGTTTTCTTTTACATCAAATGTGTGAAGAAAATTTCTTTTTCAAGTTAAACATATCCCTTTCCATGTAAGCGTGAATAGGAGTGTGATTTTACTTTTAATAAAAAGAGTAGATTTATTTGATTAAATAGTTACATCTTTTCCTTTTCAAAAAAAGAGTGAATCAAGTAGTTTAAGATACATTTATTTCATTAGTCAAAGTTAGAATAGGACCATTAAATACCCTCACAAGCAGACTTCTATATCTACCATCCTACACCTTATTGCAGACAGCTTCGTACACTAGCCCTAGTTGATAAGACATCAATTAAACATTCATTAAATGAGGAGGTGAATGACACTCATCACATACTTTTTAATCCTCTCTACAGATAGGACTTGACCCTCCTCACAAAAATTTCTAATACCCAAGTCACCATCTAATTTACATGTGTCAAATTTGAGATAAGATTTGATCAATTATGAAGTTACACATCATTTTACATACTTCCCAAATTGATTTAGTATGTTTTATGCTTCATTTTTATTTTGCTCTTTTATCTTCTTATTTTCTAAGTGCATGTAATATTTTAACCATTTCTTGATTTTTTCATACTTCCCAGCTTGAATTAATATGACCAATTTAAGAACAAACTTTTACAATTTTATTTTTCTTTCATACTTCCTAACATGATCTAGTATGATTGATTGACTTAATTAATTTGTTTTTATTAACATTTGAGCCCTTTTACATACCTTCCATTTATTAATTTATTTTTTATACTTCCCAACATGATATTAGTATGAATTTACTTATTTTAATTTGGTGAAAAAATATTTCATATTGATTTAAAAACAAATTCTTTTTACCATCTTGTTTTGCCATTTCTTGGTTCTTTATACTTAGTCATTTTTTTTAATTACATATTTCCCATCTTGAAATAGTGTGTAGTACATTTTCTTGATTGATTATATTTTTCCAAGTCCTTTTTGCCTATTTCTTTTTAACCATGCATATGTCTTTCATTATTCTAAAAAAGAAACCATATCTCATATATTTCCTATAACATATACAACAAAGCTAAATACATGTTATAGAAAGAAATATATCCTAAGCATCCACAAACTCAACCATAATAAACAACAAGAATAACCCATAATGACAACATACACATCCAACAAAAATATTCCAAAATGATCTATATATATATATATATATATCATGAGTTTGATGCAACAAATACAACCATATACAATGCGCTAGCTCTACGGTTGGGTCCCATCCTATCTATCTTGTAGCCTAGCCATATTTCCTATTAAGGCCTTGATCTAATACCTTTGAATAGTATGATATAAGGAGGCTATTCTAGATCTCAATACCTCTACCTATCCATGTAAATATGCTACCCACATTTATGACTCCATTAGTTGGGTTTGGATCTCTATCATCTATGGTACTATAGCTAGATGTGTAGCTTTCTCATCTACTAGATCCAACCATGCCTATATCTCTCCTACACCCATCACTACTGGTGACAACATCTTCTCTCTCTCTACACTTGTATCTACGTCACTACTTCTCTAGCTAATCTAAACTAGCTTTCCTAAGTTGGGGCAAATGGTACACTCAGATCCTTTAGTGTTGCAGGGTCATATGGTTACAAAGTCTCATCTAGGATGTCATGGAGTGTTCCCCTCATAAGGGACCCACATATCTCCTCATCCTCACCTACACCTATAAATCCCATAAGATGGATATTAGATCACTACTATATCTCAAAATATCTTTTTTCTTTCCAAGAAAAATATAAGAAATAATTTAACCATCTATTTTTACCTATCTATGTCTTGAATACTATGTTTTCACCATCCATATGAGTACCTAACATAATCTCCTCATTTTTGTGGCCTCCTAACACCTCCTTTGTAGGCCACCTCCTTAACTCAAACCCATCTATCATGGCTTGTGTTATTCTCATCCTACATTTAAGTGGTCTATCTATCATCTCCTCTAGAACACCTATGAGGTCATCTAGGTTGGTAATAATCTTCACTCTCTTCTCTACCTCTTGCCTCCATTTGCATCATGTCCTTAGTGGCCACTACTCATATCATTATGGAGCTGGTAGTGATATATCTAGTATTTTTGCCTTTGCATCCCTATCCTCTTGCTTAGCTTCACATCATGCCCAACTAGTCTATGGTCACTCTTAATATGGCCTCAGTATCAACCTCACTAATAGTGGCCTAAGTCATCTCCTCCCCTATAGCTCCCTCACATGCCAAGCCCACTACTCAATCATTAGTATCAATATATCCAAATAAGGTAGGCCCATCTACCTTGGCACCCATACCACTAACTGTGGCTCTCTCCACTAGAAATAGTGTCCAAATACCTATGTCCTCTCTATTACTAGTGTAATTGTGTCTCAACTCACCCATGTAGTTGTTATGTACCTGTATGGATACCACATTACATCTACACATCTCATTAACTATAACAGTGATATATGGGGAATGTCTCATGCTACTTGGTCCTACCTTCATCTTTTTACCTGAGGTGACATATCATTAACCATATGGCACAACCCAGTTGACCAATACATAGGAAACCTCTCATATATCCAAGTTATCAGTAATATTATCATTCCCATGGTCCTCTACCCTCTGACTATCATCTTGTACATATCATATACTAGTGAAACCCAAATGATAGATCCTAAGTCATATAAAACATGCTCCTCCAAGATCATCCTACTCAAGGCTACCATGAATAGTGGTACCTTACCATCTAACTTGTGACATAGCACTTATTATGTCATAAGGCCTATCATAGCCTTCCAGATATCTATAATCTAAGATGTATAAACATTAAACATACTCAATCTCCTACCAAGTAATATCATTTTTGAGCCTATAGCCTATATGGCTAAGGCTCTCCTCTCCTCTAGACTATCTAGTATCCCTATGGTCACCTATACTCCTATTATAGGTAGCCCTAGAATGTCATAGACATCCTTTAGAATGATATCCACCTCTACTATATCCCCATCCACCTCCCATCTAAAGGTTTTATTCAATCATTCCTAATAATCAAAGAACATGATTAATAGATTAGCACTGAGGGGGATCTGACACATCTCTTTTATCCTTCTTAGACCTATGCATCCTAGTCTAGCCCTATCTCCATCTGATAACCTATCTAAAAAAATTGGTAACCATACCACATCCACAAGTCTCTAAAATCTTTGTCATCCCTGTACCTAAGAAATAACAAAAGGATGTATCAGTTCCTCTATGTCATGTCTAGTCAACATACATTATTTTTACATTTTTAATGCAAAAACAAGCCTATATTAATTAATTTTATTCTCTTTAGCTTAATTTTAGCTTTTTCAATCTTCTTTGACCTTAATTATTCATTTCTAGCCATTATATCCCTCTTTTAGCCTTTTCCATGCTTTTTTATATCATTATAGCTCTTTTGTCAAACTAGTTTGATCAAATATTTTCCTATCTTTTCACTTGGTTAACTCAAAAATTTGTGTCAAACCCTTTATTTCCCCCTCCCTAGTGCATAGTTTCTATTTTGGACCTTTAGACCACTTGACAACTCCAAACTAGGCCTTCCACCTATATATTATATAGGGTTAACCCATACCTACTGGGTTGACACTGTGGATTCTACTTATTCTCTAGCCTAGGTAGACTAGGTTGACCTAGTGTTTTTTTACCTACTGACCCATTACATTTTCTAAAAAAAGTACAATTTTATTGATTTTTGCCTAAACCCTTCAAACCCATTTCCCATCTTCTTATTTTCTACCCCTAGAATATAAATTTTCCCCATTTTGACATCTAGAAATGATTAAAATGAAAAATTACTAAAAATTCACTTAAATTCAATATAAATTCAAAAACTAGTTTGAGATTCTTAGTTGCATACCTGTAGTGCATCTGTTACTACCTTTCAAGCCTCTCCATGTCTAACATGTTGTATCCTTGTCATCCTAGCTTATTTTTTCTCCATATCTCTCTTTTCTATCCTTTACAAGTTAAAATAACAAATTACTTGTATTTTCCCCTATTTGAAAACACTTTTCAAAATACAAATCTTTCAATTATTATCCTACAGATTCCTTATTTTGCTTATATATTTGTTTCTACTCATCTATTTTGTGAACCGTAAAATGTGTTAGATTCATGATGATGTAGATATTATTTTCCACTAAAATATGTCTATTTTCTAAAAAATTCAATTTTTAGCTATTTTTTGCACTAACTTATATAAGTTCATCTAGTGTTCTTTGCATTAGACACTTCACATTTCTTACTATCTAATTCTTTATCTATGACACTAAGGTAAGTTAAAGGTATGTATTTTTTAATTCAATATTTTCATTTATCTTATTTTCAATTTACTGCAATTTACTTAGCATCAACATTGTGTGTGATCATGTTTTATATTAAATCACCATCCCATGTTTCACTTACATGACATGTGATGATTTTCAAGTGGGGAATATATATACACATTATATTTTCAAACTTTTATTTATCACTAACACATTACATCTTGTAAGAACTTCTCGAGCATCAATCTCTTTAATTATATGCCTTAAGGGGTGCATTGTGATAGGGGTGGGTAGACCATCGATGCTTCGTAAGATTATTGTTCCTTTTTCCACTTGCCATCTACACACTTGTCTTCTAAAACCATTTACCCTAAGATTATTCTTCTCATTCTTACCTCCCCTAATATTTTTCTCTTTCCATTCCTCCTTTTCTTACCTTAACACCCTTTTGGATAGTTAGTTGTATTGGTTAGATTGGGTTAACCCAATATAGTTTAGGGGTGTTTTTCACTTTCTTGGCTTGTTAGCCTTTTGACCGATCTAGCTCAAACCTAGGGAATCATCCCTGAAAACACATTGGGTTGACTGAGTTGACCCTATATATATGAAATTCCCAAGAGTAAATAGGGAAAGATCCACCTATATATATAATTTCATTACCACCATTTCATAAGAGAAGAATTAATATGAAATAAGTGTGAACAAACATCTACTTCTTGACCATTCTACTTGAGGAATAAATCTTAGGGTTCCATACTTTATTTAGAGATATGGATCTTGTCTTATGAATAATCCTTTTAGATGATTAGATATGTTGTGGATTCTAGATCTGATTTAACTTTGTTATCCTTACATACCACAACAATATCTTGTGAAGCACCTTGGCCAAGGGAGAGATTGAGGCTCGATAGGTTTGTCTTCAAAGGTAAGTGTTCCTAACTTTATTTATCCTTTGTAAGAGTAGATAGATAATGCATTTGTATTATTCTCCCATGTATTATGATTCCACATACATTGACATGAGTATATGTCTTCTAATACATGTTTAGTTTAGATGTTTTATTATTTCTAACACCCACTTTGTGCTACAAGATTTGGTGTGCACTATATTAGATTTACTTTCTTGTTATTAGAATAAGTTAATGTTTTAAACCTTAGTAATATATTAGGGTTTTTGTGTGAATATGTTAGATTTTAGGCTTTATAAACCTTCTTAGAATGATTTGTTATGACAAGTGATCCCCTAATCGGGTTTAGCAGATCCCCATATTGGTCATGCTCCTACTTAACAAGTGTATCCCCAATTGAAAGTGTAGGTATGATTTATCTTATACAAGACAATATTTATTTATACATATGATGAATTTTTTTATATCATAAATATAAGTATTTTGGATGCATTGATAGGTTGTGTAGCCTAGAGCTGATTTGTCTTTGCCATCCTTAAATACCATAACAACCTCTTGTAAAAAACCTTGGCCAAGGGAGAGATTGAGGCTCAGTGGGTTAATATTAAAAGGTAAGTATTCATAACTTTATTTATCTTTCAGTAAGATTAGATAGATATTAATTTATGATTTTATTTCATGTATTAGGATTTTGTATACATTGACATGAGTATACATCTTAGATGCATGTTTAGTTTGATTGTTTTTAACCCCCACTTTGAGCCACAAGATTTGGTGAGAACTATATTAGATTTAATTTTATTGTTATTATTCTAGGTTAAATATCAAAACATAGGACCCCCTTAGGGTTATTGTATGATAATGTTAGACCAGAGGCTTTAGAACCCTCCTTAGCATAGTGTTTTGTGATAAATGACCCCCTAAATGGGTCTAGTTCTTCCCTATATTGGTCATGCTCCCACTTAACAAATGCATTCCCAATTAGAAGTGTAGGTATCCTATATATTCTATGATCTAGTATTAATCTATAGACATGTTGCATTTTTGATTGCATACATTAGTCATATCTGTATTTTATTTCTTAACCCTTATTTATGATGAAATATTTTGAAATAATTTTTATAATGGAAATCCAATTATGTAATTTATAATATCATGCTCAATATTTTAAGCATATTAAATATTATCTTAAAGTGATATTACCTTTAGATATAGATATTGGATTTATTCATGTAATGTCTTTAAGAAAAACATTATATTAAGCATCTAATGTGTAAGAATGGTGATAGTTTGAATAGATTTATTCAATAATTGAGTCTTATCATGAATGGCCACACTAGGTACACTACTACTAATGTGTTAGATGATATATATGTATATTTACAAACCTAATAAATTTTAGTTTAAAAATTCATAAAAATATTTACAAGAGTATGTACCCTACATATTATTATTGTGATAGCATGGTCCTTTGTATATAATATAATCCTTGGGAAAATAATAAGGGAGGGATGGTAGTTATCACTACCTTGAGGTATATGGGGAGGAGGAAAAAAAGGAGTCAGACATGGAAGCATTTTGGATTCAACATTCATGGAATATGTCTTACTAAGGAGAGTTAATAATTTATCATTATTAATATTATCCTTAGTTTTATTGTAGATAACTAGGTATCATCTCTGAACCTATTTTCACATCTAATGATATGGTTCCAATTATTTGATACTAAGTTTTTCCCAATCATTTTATGTTTTTATCTAATTTTTTTATAGTATCTATTTTCATCCCAAATTTTTGTAAGAAGGTAGTGTTATAGATGTTCAATCAAGAACCATTATCTACCAACATGTGTTTTACCATGTTACTTTACAGTTGAACTTGAGTGAGTAATGTTAAATTTTGATCAATAAATTTATTAGGAGGTAATTATTCATCTCAATAGTAATTTAAGTTTATACATCCTTTAATATATTCATTATAAAATAAAATTATGTTGGTTATGTAGTACTAGGAAGAGATATCTTGTGAAATGCTTCATATAGGATGTTCTTGTAAAAAGTTGATCTTTTTAGTAACTTAAGGATAGAAATATTTGCATGGGTATATTTAGTAGATACATGATATCATAAAATTTAGTTTTATTGACTTTCCTTATATGAATTATATGGGGCTGAGAAGGAAAATGTTCACTACCTTTGTTCTAGGGTACCCTTCCTCTCCTATTAGTGAGAATATGGATCGCAAGAGCCAATAAAAGCTTTGGGATAATAATGGGGGTAGGATGGTAGTTGAGATAATTCAAATTTATAGGGGGGATAACAAAACAAATTATGCATGCCCTTTGGAATCTAATGGTAACAAAATGAAACTTGGATTGGATATAAAAAGTATGATTTGAAGAATGCTTGGGATTGTTAATTGTTCATTTTATCCTTATCATATTTGAACTTAGTTTCACATCCAATGATATGGTTCCAATTATTTTATGTGGACCTTTTTCAAATTATTTTATGATTTGGTCTATTTTTTTAATAGTATCTACTTTGATCCCAAATTATTTCTAGAAGGTAATGTTATAGATGCTCAATCTAAAACCATTATATACCAACACACATTTGACTATGATACTTTACAATTTAACTTGAGTGAAAAATTGTAATTTTTTATCAATAATGTGATTAAGAGGTAAGTATTCCTTATAAAAGTCAATATATGTTTCTACATCATTCAGTATATTCATGATATAATAAAAATAAGTTGGTTCTATAGTAATAGGAAGAGTTGTCTCATGTAATGCCTCCTATAAGATGTCATTGTAAATGCTTTATCTCTTTAGTCACTCAAGGATATGAATTTTGGAATGGGTATTATTTAGTTAAAAAATGATTTCATAACCTTTATTTTGAATGCCTTCCCTTATCGTAAGTGGATAGGGTTGAGGAGGAACATGTTGAGTACCTATATTCTAAGTTACCCTTCCTCTCCTAGTAGTGACAACATGGATCATAGGACCTAATATAAGCTTTGGTTGAATTTTGGGGGTGGAATATAATTAAAAGGTCTAGGTAGAAATATAAAAGGACTCATACATGCCCTTTATCATATAGTGGTAATAAAATAAAACTTGGATTGGATATTAACATAATATTATTTGAAGAATGTTTTGGCTTATTTATTTTACTTTTAGCCCTATTTTTTTAATCTAATATGTATCCAAGGCCTTGTTTTCCTCTTTTAGTAGATGTTGTGATGGGATGAAAAAATCCATGTGCATGTTTTCTTAATCTTTATCCTATATATACCATTTTTTTAAATATCTTAATCCAAAATTATATTATATCAAATTTGTCTAGATAGTGATAGTATGGACCTACTTAAAGCAAAAGTAGCTATCACCACCATGAGGAGAGGTAGAAGAAAACCTAAAAGAGACAATAATAGGATTTATGTTAAGGTTTTTTTATTGGTTGTCCCTTTTTAATTTACAAAACCTTAATAGAGAAAGCAAGACAAATATTAGGAAATCAAGAATAGAAGTAGTACCTTGATAAGGGAAAAATAAAGAACTGACCACTCCAAGAAAACTATGAGTAATTATTTTTAAAAAATAGGTTTTTGATTTAAAAAAATATACAAATAAACATAGATTGTTTTTTGAAAATAGATTCAACCTTCATATTCTAGTTCAAATTTAGTAAAACTAGTAAACTACAAGTTGTGAAAAAATTGTATAGTATTTTTTCAAAAATAAATAGGTTTTTTATCAACACAATATGAATAAAAGAAACCTCATAATTTTAAAAATAGAGCCATTTTTATATAAGAGTAAACTAATCAAGGAATAACCCTAATTATGGAAACCTTAATAGAATTCTAGGGGTAAAGGTGAAAATATTTTTTATGTATGGAAATTAGAACTAGATATTAAACCCTAGGAAAATAAAAACATAAAAAATGTTTTATGTATGGAAATTAGAAATGAGATTTAAAACCCTAGGACAAAAAATATGAAACCTTTAAAGGATGGTTTGATATGTGTATAGGTTCACCAAGATTTTTAACTTAATTTGTATTAATTCAATTGAAAATAATCCTAAAAGGATATAACAATGTAATATTATTTAGATAATAATATTTCATTCAAGCATATGTTTGGATGAAAATTACTAAAATTGATTGTAATGATTTGATAGATGGAATCTGTTAAATATAGTAATTAAAATAAAGGGATGCATAATTAGTTTTTATGGTTTATTTTATAACTAAAAATATATTTTGAAAGTGAAAATTGGGATAAAATATGCATCTTGTTTATTTGGTTCCAAAATTGATTGTATGTTTATGTAGGATTAGTGCTACCTATCTAGGTTAGTATTGCTAGTTAATATTGACTTGTTATGATTATTAATAATTTATTTGTAATTTAGGAACTATGACTATATAATATCTTATGCCAATCATTATATGTTTTATATTTTTGATCCCAAACCTTAATGATGCATGTAACTCTATAAATTAGTCTTTTTTGTCTTGAAACCTTAGGTGTGCTTATCAGGGCTAGTGTAGATGATATTTATGGATTATTTATCACCTTAGTATTGTACACTTGGAAAAATTATTCCTTGGTTGTTCTTCCCAATTCTAGACCTTACCTACTTTCATAAGACTCACATATTCTCTATTTTATGCCCCTTGGCCTATATATTTTAGTCAAACCAATCTTATGTTGATTTACTAGACCTTATCTCTTGCCCATAATTCTTAAAATGCTCCTATATTCCACCTCTACAATTTTTGAGCCTATACTTATTTACTTTATCCTTAAAAACTAACATTCATGACAAACATTAGTGTTGATGTTAGTGTCCTGACCTAACCCAAGTGTCTAGTACCCAAAATTCATCTAATTTACAAATGAAACATATCCTAATCATTTTCCTAAGTGATTTAATGAAATGTATTACTCCAAAGGTATTGATATAAATACAATATTAACCCTCATTAATTATTCACCTAAGAAACCTATAAAAATACCAAAGAGACTAAGGAAACTTATCAAAATTGCTCTACAAAGAATTAAATTGAATAAATCTTCCTTATTTCTAGACTAATCATTAGTACAACACATCTATAGGTCTAAAGTAATAAAATAATAACCCAAGTGCCTAATTATCCATGTTACAATCTATATCATTATTGTGCTTGTTTTCCATATATTGCATGATTCACATAGAATCCAACACATAAAGGAAAACTATATGAGTATAAGTGCCTCTTTTAGAGTATTAAATATATAGTTAGTTCCCACTCATAGTAGTGTCTTTGGGGTCAACTTGAAACTATGTGCCTACTAACCCATTTTACCCCAAGTTCACTTGAAGATGGAGAACCAGTGTTTTTCCATTTCATAAGGAGAGGAAATCCATTACACATATCTAAATACACCAGAGTGAAAGTAAAGACAAACCCAAAAGTATGTAGGTGGTTGCATCCTTTTCTAGTAAGTATTTTATATAGGACATTTACATTGAACACATATAATAAAATCAACATAACCATCCTAGGCTGATGTTAGTTTTAAGAGATCTAAAAGTGTTAGATCCATAATTTGATGACTATAATAGAACTATCTTCCAACATACTTCCTACATATTCCAGATCTAATACTATGTCAACATATAAATCAGCTAAGTATATTATTTCCTTGTCATTTACATACATAGCTTAGTTTTACCTTTCACATTTGGACTATCTCAGTTTTATGAACTCACCATATGTTGATATCTAAGTTAAGAATTTAATTGGCATGGTATAAATTTAATTATCCCCTTTGTGACATTTCATTTATGTATACCCCTTTAATCAAATCTAGGTCTAATAATAAGATCACCTAGATCATTTAAGGATTAAACATTTGGTGAACACAATCTTTGAACACCAAACCCTAGGTGGCTTAGGGTTTACTAATTTTTCTATTATTGATCCCTAATAGTTATAATATTGCAATCATGTTTGCCATGGAAATTTATGTAAGTTATTTCATGGTTAGATACCTTATAGTTGTTGTGGTTTTCTACACTAGTTGCCTAGTTCAAACATTTAATCCATATGATATTCAAAACCTGAATTTATATATGGTCCTTATTATTCTAATGTTTACAATAAGAGGGTTGTAAAGCACAAACAAAACTTGATCTCTCTTCAAAATTACTTTTTTAATGCTAAAAATCTAATTTCTATATGTTAATGTGCATGCTCTCAACCATTCATTCTACCTAAGCCTTATTTGGATGAAATCTACCATTCCACACCCATTATTCACCCACAACTTATGTTATATTTTGTAGTCCATGTTTTTACCACTCAAAAATGTAGGATTTATCAATCTATTCCTCCATCTTTTAATATACAATAAGTGCCTCCTAAACCTAAGATATTAATAAAATCTAAGAGATATGACATTACTGACCAATGATAAATACACATGCAAAATTTTCAATGTTTGAGATCCTAAATAAATTTAATATTTATAAGGATATCCTATATGAGGCATTGTATGAGGCACATGTTCTAAGTGAGATCGATCCCACTTATTTTTTGGATATTATGAGAGATATAAAGAATAATAAAAATCTCATCACCTTTGATCTAAAATATTAACCATCCAAATATATTTTTCAAAAAAAATTTCCTTTGTTCACACAAGTAATGATATAGACTAAAGGTATCAAAAGAGTGCTTGTTAATAATGGATTGAGCCTAAACATTTGTAGCATATAATTACTAACCACCATGGTTATTAACATAAAATTTATTTAAAACAAAATTATTCACATAAAAGGGTATGACAATTCACATACCCCTCTAGTTGATCAAATTACATTGAATATTACCATGGGTCCCCATACATTGCCCACTTTTTGCCAAGTTATTCCAAATAATTTTAGCTATAACATTATTTTGGGATGGCCTTGGATATATGAGATGTGTGTGGTTACCTCTACATTACATGCATGCTTAAATTTTATTCATCAATGAATCCATTAAAACATTATGAAATCATCCAAAAAATAGATAATCCTAAGTCACAATAATTCAAATATGAGGGAAAATTTGATACACTAGTACATAACACAACTATACTATTCTATATAAAGTATCAAAGAGACATTTATCATGTTTACCTGAGTCCCAAATTTCATTACTCTAATGGTTAATAGAGTATATATTATATCTCTCCCTCATCTTATCAAATTTTATATGAGTCAACTTCTACCCAAAGGATATAATGTGAATATGTATTGTCACTATCATCAAGGACTCAAGCATTCTACTAACTAATGATTCACCTTGAAACATAATATCCAATATATCATTGATGATTAAATTAATATATTTGATGATACTCCAAAGGAATTAGGTTCAAATAACTCAAAAAGTATCCATGCTAACAATATTTAAAACTAAATTATACATGGTTTTTGCTTATTTTTGGCATAACCTTATTTATCCTATATAAATAAAAATCACTTGCCATATAAAGCATTTTTAGAAACTTGGATTTGGTCTTCAATACTTGTAAAATAAGGTGATATGGAAAGACTTTTTAGGCAACATAATAATACCAATTTTTTGTGTTTCTATGGTAATTAAAACACGGTTTTGGGTTATGACTACCACATATCCATATGTGTTTATACTAGGAACTCTCTGGCTATACCAAATGGAAGAAAAAACTAATCCAAATAAACAAGGTATTTCTTTTTCTCATGAAGGAAAATTAATACATAATCTAAATGATAACATTAGTTCTTCTACTACACATATAAAATGTGAAGAGGAACATGCTATGTACCTTTTCAACCTATCCAATCATGATGAAAACCATTTAAAAGATCCAACTTAATATTATAGGGTTCACAGTGGGGAGATATCTATGACCATCCATTGGATGTCATCATAGTATGATCATTCCTCTTTAAAAATTCCAAGAAAAACAAAAACAAAAACAAAAACATTCAAAAAAACAAAAATATTGCCAACACCTACATGTTTTATCAACTCCTTGGCATCTATGTGTTAGTTAAATGTTGATGGATGTCATACTTAGTTACTCCTACATATAGATATGTGTCACACTTATACTTGAGTGTGATATATACATACACAAAGACATGATCTATTCCTATTTTATATGTGGGACTTTCCCTCTAATCATGTCATATAGACAGTGGGGGCATATGCTTATTTGATCATGATAAACATGGGTTATATTATTTTATGATCACATTTGATTATCATGTTTGAGCTTACATATGTACTTAAACATGCCTTTATCCATGATTATATCTTACATGGGGTATTTGGTATTATATACTCTTGACATTTTTTCATAACACATTTGATCCATGGTCTATTATGACATGTTTATATTGGTTGCTTATGCTTTATTTTATGCACTTCTTTGAGTATCTTGACTTGTTATTGTCTTGATTTTTCAATCATTTGAATATGCTCATTGCTTTTGGCCCCCATGCCTATGTATGATTTTTTTTAAATTTACATATTTCATGGTTTGTTTTATGGACATTTTAATATGTCATTATTTATTTTCTAGAAATTTTACTAAGTCATGTCCCTTTAATTGTGTGGCATTTGAATACGCCCCTTATTTATGGTCTACTTAGACATTTGCCTTTTTGCTTGCTTTTGAGTGCTCATATATGTCTTTTTTTTAATTTTTGATTTTGTATTATTACTATCTATATATTTCCATGATAATTATCATGCATATTAGGCCTACATGTTATCACATTGGTTCTATGTACTTTAATTTTATATCCACCTAAACATGTTCCTTCTATATGTTATATGGTTACATTCATAGATTATATAGTTGTTTAATCCTTTTGAAGTGAGGTAAATCTTAGTTATTATATTTATCTCACATTAAAGGGTGGTAATGTTAGTGGGGTCATGTCATAGAGGCATGTTATCTACACTTGGCCTAGTTTTTAGATTCAGTGGGGGCATGCTTTGGAAGCATGTTCTCCAGATTCATTCAATATTTATTACTTTTGTTATTTATCAAATTTAGTGGGGGCATGTCATATGGGCATGGATATCACAAATTCAAATTTATGCACGTAATATGGTCATGGATTCCACACATTCATAATTCTTAGACTAAATGGGGGCATGTGTTTAGAAGTATGTTCTCTAGACCTATTTAGTTTTCAACATCTCTAGATTATAATGGGGGCATGTTTTATATACATGTTCTGCACATTGATATGTATATAAATTTTAATATTTATCCATATATAGTGGGAGGATGTTCTGGAATCATGTTCTCCAAAACTACATAGTTTTCTAAATTGGCCAAAGTACATAATTATATGATTTAGTTCATAGTTGTGGTAGAATTATATATATTAGTGCTATTATTATACATAGTTTCAACATGAGATGTATCTAAGGTGTATATGATATGCACTTTGTGCCTAGTATTTCAAAATATAAATTAGTTTCAAATTCTAATTTTTTTTGTATGGACTATTACCACATCACAAACTCTTTTGATACCCCATGAACTTATATCACTTTATTGATCCAATCTACTATAGTAGTTGGTTTTATATTTCATATGGTTGAGGTGATAAAATCACTCAATATTTCCAATTTTTAGGTTGGAAATGATTCTATCATCCAACATCACCCAATTATATGTATGATTGGGTTGCATGGTTGAGTTAATCTCAACTTCTAGGTGGAAAATAACCTTTCTTCGAAGGTTGGGGGAATGTGCCTTCATATATATATATATATATATATATATATATATATATATATATATATATCCTTTGATATATGCACTTTATAAATTTATCTATATTTGTCATAATCTTAGTTTTAGAGCCTTATAGTGATACATATTTTTTAAAACAAATTTTTAATTAGCAAGGTGGTTAAATTAACACATAGGTGTACTCCTAAACCTTTCTCTTCTAATTTTAATTTATTTAAAGTAATATAAAATTACATATTATATTCATTTATTATACACTGTAACACTCTCTTGTTATAGGTTAGTCACCAAAAAATTACTCTTAATTGGCACACACAAAGATAATGTATGTTCTAGACACCTAGGTATGCATTCATTACCTTTAAAATATTAATCTCATTATTATATTAAAGAGGGTAACTATATATGATATTTATGGATTATATAACACTTCAATTTTGTATACTTGACAAACTCATTCCTTAGGTATTCCTCTCAATTCTAAA
>JARHVA010003785.1:687500-832500 GCA_037957365.1 Torreya grandis
ATTATTCATTAGTTATATATGTATTTTGTTTGTTGACCCATGATGAAGATGAAACCTTTTAAAATAATGTTTTTTTAATGGAGAGAGAAATATGCAATTTACCATATCATGCTCAATAATAAGCATACAAAAGCTTGCCATCAGGTGTTTGAACCTTTAAATATAAATATTGGACTTTTTCTTGTAATGACTCTATGGAAAACATCATTTTAATCATCTAATGTGTAATATTGGTGACACTTTGAATAGATTAATTCAATATTTGAGTTTTATCTTGAATGAACACAAGAGGTACATTGATAATCATGGGTTCAAAATACACACACACACACACACACACACACACACACACACACACACACAAACCTGAGAAATTTTAGATTCAATGTTCATAAAAAACTTTAAAGGAGTATGCACCCTACCTATTCTTATTGTGATAACATGGACCTTTGTATACAATATAAGCCTTGGGAAAATAATAGGGGAGGGATTATAGATATCACTACCTTGAGTTATATTTGGAGGAGAAGCAAAAGGATTCACATATGGAAGAATTTAATATTCAACATTCATGTAATATCTCTTACTAAGGATAGTTAATAATTTATCAATATTAATACTAGACCTAGTTTTATTACAAATAACTAGGTATCATCTTTGAACTTAGTTTCTCATCCAATGATATGGTTTTAGTTATTTGATGTAGTTTATTTTCAAATCCTTTTATGCTTTGGTATGATTTTCTAATATTATCTAGGTAGATACCTAATTATTTCAAGAAGATAGTGTCATATATATTCAATCCAAAACCATTATCTACCAATACACATTTGACCATGTTGATTTACACTTGAAATTGAGTGAATAATGGTAAATTTTTATTCCTTATATAAGGTAGTGGATTTGTCTACATAATTAAATTTATTTATTATAGAATATAAATGTGTTGTTTCTATCTTACTAATAAGATGTATCTCAAATAATGCCTCGTATAAGATGTATTTATAAATGTTTGATATATTTAGTAACTCAAGGATAAAAATCTTGGAATGGGTATTATTTAGTTGTTCAATGATGTCATAACCTTTAGGTTGATTAACTTGCCTTTTAGGATATGGAGGAGGTTGAGGATGAATATGTTGACTAAATCCATTATAGGGTACTCTTCCTCTCTCATTAGTGAAAACATGGATCTCATGACCCAATATAAGATTTGAGTGAATAATAAAGGTGAGTGATAGCTGAGATAATTTGAATATATATAGGGAATAACAAAAGGATTAATGCACACCATTTATAATCTAGTGGTAACAAAAGTAAACTTGGATTATATATTTTAACAATATGATTTGAATAATGTTTGGGAGTTTTCATTGTTAATTTTAGCCAAACTCATTTTTGTCTATACTGTGTATCTAAGGCCTTGTCATCCTATTTGAATAGATCTTGTGATGGGATGAAAAATTCCTTATACATATTTTCATGATATTTTTCCTATATATCCCATATTTTTTAAATATCTTAATATAAAATTACATTGGGTGAAATTCTTCTAAATCATTATAGTATGGACCTCATTATAGGGAAAGTAGTTATCACCACATTGAGGAGAGGTGGAAGAAAACATAGAAAATAAAATAGTAGGATATTATTTTTTATTTTTTTATTTGTTCTCCATTTTAAATTTATCAAATCCTAATAAATCAAGAAAGATAAACCCAAAGCCTACACTTAATAAACAATTCATATAATAAGTGCCTTGACAAGGGTAAAATAAAGAAATAACCACTCCAAGAAAACCATAAGGAATTTTTTTTTAAAAAGGGATTATGATTAAAAAATAGTAGATATAAAAAAACCATAATTGTTTTTAAAGAGATTCACCCTTCGTCCTCTAGTCCAAATTTACTAAAACTAATAAATTATGAATTCTAAAAAAAATGTATAGTATTTTGGAAAAAATAAATAGGTTTTTAATCCATAAAATACAACTAGAATATACCTTGGATAATTTTAAAAGTAGAGTTGGTTTATTTAAATATAAATAAATCAAAGAATAGCCCTAATCAAATAAAACTTAATGTAAGTCTAGGGGTGAAGGCAAATATATTTTTTTGTGTATGGAAATAAAAAATCAGATTTGAAACCCTTGGGGAAAAATCATATATATATTTTGTGTATGGAAATAAAAAATCAGATTTGAAACCCTTGGGGAAAAAATAATAAATATGTTTTGTGTATGGAAATAAAAAATCAGATTTGAAACCCTTGGGGAAAAAATCATAAATATATTCTGTGTATAGAAATTAAAAATTAGTTTTGAAACTATAGGACCAAAGAAATGAAACCTTGGAAG
Source organism: Torreya grandis (assembly GCA_037957365.1). NCBI lineage: Eukaryota > Viridiplantae > Streptophyta > Pinopsida > Cupressales > Taxaceae > Torreya > Torreya grandis. The sequence goes on from JARHVA010003785.1 coordinate 689,857, forward strand.
GATGGCTCAATATGCGTACTAGTTTACCAACATGTTTGACCCTAATTTGGATTAATGCAATCAAGATTAAAACTAAAATGAGAGAATATTATAACGTAATTTAGAAATTAAAATATGTCATTTAATCATACATCTGAATGAAAAATATTGAAATAGATTCAAGTGATTTGACAATGGCATATGATACATATAGTAAGTATAAAAAAGGATGGGTACTTATTTTTAATGGTTTGTTGTCTGACTATGACTATATTTTGGAAGTGAAAATTAGGATAAAGTAGGCATTTGGTTTTTTTTGTTCTGAAATTGATTCTTTGTCTACATAGGGTTAGTTATACTAATCTAGCTTAGTATTGTTAATCGATACTAACAAGTATTAGTCAATAATTATTTGTGTAAATGAATAAATATGATTATTTATTAATATATACCCATCTTTTTACTCCCACACTTTGATGATGCATGCAACTCCATAAATCAATCTCCTTCTCCTTAAAACCTTAGGTGTGCTTGTGATGGATATAGACCTAAAAAATCCTATAAAGTGTAATGGAATAAGAAGAACCCAATCACTTATTTTTATGATTGATTTTTTCCTAAATTTATAATAATTTTAGGAGTAAAATCAACCCTAACATAATTTCCCTGCCTAGTTTGATTGTGTAATTATGTTCCGTCACTATATGTATACAACTAAGGATTTGGTTTTGATATTTGACAATGATTTATTTGACTTGGATTTATTATTCTTCATACATGTATTGTGACTAATCCTAGTGATAAATTATCAATATGTATATAATATGGTATATTTTATTAGTATATAATAGTGTATAAATGTTTTATAGATAATTTTGATGTCCTTTTTAAAATATACCTTTATTTGTTTATATATGAGTCTAATTGGGTAATTTATCACACCACACACATGATAGGAAAATGGACTAACCTAAAGAAATGTTTTACTTAAAAAACATAAGTTTATGAGAAAGGGTTAGTTTCAACTAGATTAATCATTTTAATCTAAAAATACTAATGAAATAAATTGTTATACAATTGGATTGAACTAAGAATCTAGAGATTTATTTAAATGATATTTATTAGGTTTGAAATAAATAGTGATGTTATTATAGGTGTGTAATATTTGAATCTAAGGGTAAAACTGATAATATAGAATAAAAATGTGAGAAAATGGTAGGACATTATTTATGTGATCAAGTCATGCATGGTAATTGTGTTTTAAGTTATTCATTGTCAATTACCAAAGATAATATTTTTGTATCCACAAAGATATGAAACCATAATTTTAGTGGGTTCCTCAAATTTGGAAAGTGTGCTTGAGTCTAGTGGTGTTTTGATAGATGTATCCAATTCATAATCACCATTATCAATAATATTGTGTATTCTCTATTTCAAATCCCAACAGTTATCTTTGTGATGTCCAAGATATATATGATAATTGAATATTAATTTGACCTTCACATAGGATAGGGAGGAGGTAGTATGAACAATTTATTTCAAATTATGTTCCTAAGATTTTGACTTGGGAATATATTAATCTTATGCCAATTTCATTATTCATTAGTCATTTATGTATTTTGTTTATTGATACATGTTGAAAATGAAACCTTTTGATATAAGTTTTTTTGAATGGAGAGACAATTATTTAATTTTAAATAGCATGTTCATCATTTTAAGCATATGAAATCTTATCTTTAATTTTTATGACTTTAGAGATAAATATTGTATTTGTTGTTGTAATAACTCTATATAAATCATCATATTAAGCATCTCTTCTGTAAGAATGGTGACACTTTGAATATATTCATTCAATAGTTGAGTCTTATCATGAATGGACACAATAGTTACACTAATAATCATAGGTTGGTAAGATATATATTTATATTCATTAAACTGAGACATTTCAGATTCAATGTGCATAATTTATTTTACTAAAGTATGCCCCCTAAATGTTCTTATTGTGATATCATGGACCTCCATATATAATATAATCCTTGGGAAAATAATATGAGAGGTATGGTAGCTATCACTACCTTGAGGTATTCATGGAGGAGGAATAAAAAGAGTCACACATGAAAGCATTTTAGATTCCACATTCATAGAATATGTGTTACTAAGGAGAGTTATAATTTAATATTATTAATATTATCCTTAGTTTTATTGTAGATAACTTTAACAAATTTTATTGCATGAACTGTAAACCTATTACATATTTTAGGAAACAAGCATTCAATATTGATATTCATACCTTAAATCACAAAATATGAAACTATCAACATTCATTATTATAATCACACAATGCCTAAATAAAGAATCATCCACCCCAAGAAAATGATGATGAATTTTTAGGAAAAAAGAGTTTTTCTATCAATACCAAAATATATAAGAAACACATAAGTTTTTTTTTAATGAGAATATCCTTCACCTATTAGATAAACTTTACTAAGAATAAATAAAACTTAATTTTAGAAAATCCATTATGAATTTTAGGGAACAAAAAGAGTTTATAATATAGTAAATGTGAATAAGACAAACCTATAATAATTTCAAAATTAGTTTTTTTAAAATCATATATTAGTCATAATTTATAAAAGGCAAGTGATAACCCTAGCAGGAGAAAACCTAATAGGATTAAAAAAACATGAAATTTTAGGGGAAAAGAGAAAAAATATATTTATATAAATGAAAAGGGGAAATAAAAAATCAGATTTGAAATTCAAACCTAATTTCAAAAATTATGAAACTCTGGGAAAGTATGAAACCCTAAGAATGAAAGATGAAACACTAAGGAATAAATACCTAGGGTTTTCCACACTGGAAATAAAGATTGTGTTAAACAAAATGTTTTTATCTATTTTAAGATTTAGATTATAAAAATAAAATAAACTATTGAAATTTAGATAGCATAAAATAAGTCATAAAGCATACAAATATGAATGTTAAAGGGTCATTGATATTTCACTTAATATTTATAATTGACCATACAAAGAAGAAGGATAAACACTTGGGTGATTTTTTGATGTATTGATTTTTTGATGTATACAATTCCCTTTATGCATCATAGTCCTCAAGATGACTCTATATTATCTATTTAACTACTCAAATCAGGAAACTAACATTAAAAACTTGTGTGGGCATTGTAGGTTGAGCTAAAACACCTGGAATAACTTGTAGTGCCCTATTTTTATTAGCATTGTCTAGTTTGACTATGTTAATATTTTATACAATAAATTGTTTTGCATGACATTGTAGATGATTTATGTGTGTTTATGTCTCCTCAATATTGTGCACATATTTTTATTTTTATTCTCTTTCCCTTAAAAATATTGACTTTTGACATAATATTATGTTGTAAAAATGGATTAGAAATATGGTTTAGACTTCCCAAAGCTATCCTTGTTGAGTGATTGAATATTGACTACATCTAAATACTATGAAGAAGGATCAAAGTCCATGTATGTATCCTAATATATTTATGTGTACACCATCATGATCATGCTAGAATTTAATAAAATGATTAGTTTTTGAAACATGAAAACATGAAAATTTGACCTTGTATTTATTTATACTTGGATCTAAGACTACTCTTTTGATGGGTTTTGGATGTGTATGATTTTGTAATAATGTCTCAAGAGAGTGCCAATAGATTTATTAAACTTGATAGGAATTTCCAAGATGAGTGATAGATAGTAACCAAGTGAGTATGAACTTAGTCTTAATTTGTATTTATATATGACTGTTTAATATCCCCCCACCCACAACATTATTGACATATGAACAGTTCTTAGGTAGACTAAAGGGAGAAATTTAAATTTTAAAATTAACCTTTGAGGTATCTTAGAAGCTATTGAAAGAATAAATACCCATGTGTTAACCATAACTATTTGACTATTTATAACACTATCCAACGAGGTAAAATCAATTATCTATACTATGGCAATAGTTTTATTAGGATTATGTAGTGTTTTTTCATAGATTAAGGTTATCCTACATAAGAATGATAGAAAATTGGGTTGGATAAGACAATATATGTGTAAATGCATACACCAAAATGTGTACAAGATTTAAGTGTGTATGAAAAACTCATGTATGTCAAATATGTTTAAATTTTTATGTTTCCAATGTCTAATACACAAATTAGGCATCTATAAATGTCCCTCATTTAGTTTGGTATTGAAATTTCTAGATAAAAAGGATAAAAGAAAAAAATTAGGTACCTATGTTAAATGTTCTTGATGTTAATAGGTATGAGTAAAATATATATCTTATTTTATGAAAAACTTATAAATAAACATGTATATATCAATGCCTACTCGATACCAAAAAAAAAAAAAAAAATTAGATCATTGATTTATATGAAATTGAAAATTCAAGGACCAAATACACTTGAGAATACGTGCACCAAATTTTCATTTGAACTAATTTGGAGAATCACATGTGGTGATTATGCCTAAAGGATATACAACTTCTAATCATGTCTTGAGGATTTTTAATTCCTCAACTACCATTGGAAATGAAGAGGTGATAGAATTTGAGTGGCACAATATCCTCAAACACATGTCTAAATACATTAAAATTTCATTTGTGGAACCTTGAAATAGGTTTGTATGTAAATGTGTAACCTTAAAACGTGTTCATATACAAATGTGGAACTATAAAACAAGTTTGTATGAAAAGGTGAAACCCTATAACAAGGTTGTATGTAAATTGAAAATCTATATCCATAATTGGAGATGGTTTTAGACCTAAATTGATTATGTATTACCATCATTACCCATAAATATAAGTATAAGAACATTTGAATGAACAAAATTCATGCCCCAAATTTGATCCATTTGTGTCTCAAAGTGGTATATAAATTCCTTCATATGTTCAAAAAACTACACAATCTGATGAATTTGATAAAATTTATTCAATTTAACCCATATAATTTGTCTCATAATGTCACAAAATCTATAAATTGTTCCTCATAATCATGCATAATTCCCCCAATATGGATTGCATATTCCTCAATATTTTAATTTTTCCTAATACAAATCATGTAATCTAACCCAAAATATGAGCTATATGTCTAACATGGCTTGAATCTCTAAGACATGCCCACTATATGTCCCTATTTTGAGGAGAGATAAAGCCTCTGAATCACTCATCTAAAAAGAAAGAGGTATGTGCATCATGTTTTATAAATAAATATGTAATAGTGTAAATCATGTATGCTAAAATAATACTTTTTGTCATCATATAAATATTTTATCATTAAAATATGTATGAAACATGTAATCCAAGTTAATGTGAATATAAGTGTCATGTCAAGAATATATATATTAGACACACAGTAAAAAACATCATAATGTATCATTCAAAATCTGAAGAGACAAATTATCATTAGTTCCTTTTTAATGAATCAAAATAGAATTCAAATCAAACAATATAATATAAACTAAACCACTCTTTCCTAAGTAATTGGTTAAGCTTAACATAATGAAAAAAGTCATAAATATAAGATAAAACACAAAAAAATGTGTTACCTTCTTTTCAAACTAGTAGTAATTAATTTTCATAGAAGATGTTCATGCTTGGATTATGGGAAATAGAGACTTTCATCAATGTAATTTACATTTTTTTATCACTTCTCTAAGACCACGAAAGGTTTTTCTCTTATTTTCTTAGCTTGGAGAAGCATCTCCTTAATCAATCTAACATTATAATATTGGTTAGAGAGTTTGTCTAAATAGAGGCCATGGAACATGTACTTATAGGTCTAAAAATTAACTCTAAACCTAGTGCAATAATGTTTAGTTTTAACCTTGGTTGAGTTTAGAGTAACTTTGGTCAAGTTTAGATTAACCCTAGGTTTGGTAAAAGCAATTATGAAGGCTTGAAAACTCATAGAAGATATTTATGAGGTTTTGACTCACATTTTCTTTGAATTTTAGGAATTAATAAAAGATACTATTAATTCTCTTGACTTTGACCTCATATTTATTGAAAAAATCATTTTTAAAAAATGTAATTCCCTAATGGAACTTGGAAGTTTTACTTAAGAAGCTAGTTGAAGTTTGATTTTTAATTAATCTTTCTTAGAGTTTTTATCATTTTGGAATTATTTTAGTTTTTTGAATTAATATATTGAAAGGCCAAGAATGTCAATTTTCTAGGATAATTCAAATTAATGTACATAACAACATTAGAGTATGGAAATGCACATTGTAATAAACACGTGGTATATGTAGAGAAAATAGTGTTATAAATGGATCTTGTAAGAGGGCCAATAAGATGGTCTAGTGATAAAATGACCAATAAATAAGGAACATATAAACAAATAGTATGAAAAATGGAACAGAAAGGCAAAAAATAAACCTCCTTTTCTTTGCTTAGTTTCTTACAAAAACATTATGGGGTTCACTTATTTTTATATAAAAGAGTTAACCAACAAACAACTTCAAATTTCAAATTTTCATGTTTTTTACACAAATCAAAGTCATTGATTTCTCAATAGCCATTATGTATTGTTAAGAATCCAAAGAGTCAAATTTCATTATTATTTTTATTTGTTAATCAAAAGATAATTCAAATTAAATAATATAATAATAGCTAAATCACTCTTGCCTAAGTACTTGGGTAAGCTTAACACAATATACAAAACTACAAATAGAAGATAAAACATAAAACTATGTTACACCCCTTGTCAAAATTAGTGCTCATTTTTTGGCATAGAGGATGTTCATGCTCATCTTGTGGGAAATCAAGACTTTGATCAATGTTATTTCCATTTTTGGAAGCACTTTTCTAAGACCACATGAGGCTTTTATTAGCTTGGCTTGCTTTGTGAAACTTCTCCTTAATCAATCTAACATTATAACATTGGTTAAAGAGATTATTAAATGAATTCATATAGAATAACCTTACACACAAAAGCTTGTTGAAAGAGACTGAGGGAACTTGTATTTATAGGTCTTAAAACTAACTCTAACCTAAGTGCAATTAGGTTTAGTTTTAACCTTGGTTGTGTCTCGATTAACCTTGGTTAAGTTTAGATTAACCTTAGGTTGGGTCAATGTAATTATGAAGGTGTGATAGCTCATAGAAGATATTTATGAGGCTTTAAAACTCAAAAAAGACATTTATGATATTGTGACACCTTTTATTTGAATGTTAAGAATTAATAAAAGATATTATTAATTACCTTGACTTTGACCTCATCTTTATTGAAAATTTCCTTTTTTATAAAATGTAATTCCCTAATTAAAATTCAAAATTTTAATTAAAAAACGAATTAAAGTATTATTTTCAATTAATATTGATTAGAGTTTTTGACATTTATAAATTATCTTAGTGTTTTAAATTAATAGACCAAAAGGCTAATTTGTCAAATTTCTAGGTTACAATTTGACTTAGGTTAAATTCAAGATAGGCTATCATTGTATGCAAGGTAATGCCTAAAATGAGAACACCTTGACATGATTATAAGCCATTATATCCATTGTGTAGGAAACTTTGGGTGTTTTGATTATTTCTAGGCTTAAATTACATCATTTTCTAGAAATCAAACTAGTACTTGGTTTAGACATGAAAGTGGCCAAAAATGAGTGTCTACAATTTGCCCCTATTTGAGGAGGCATTATAAAACACAAGTAAAATAATGTATTTTCAAATAATTTAAAAGACATTAAGATTAAATGTGCATTCACCAAAGGGTGGTTGATTATCCCTAGATGTCCCCTCAAGGGATCAGGTGGCAAATAAAGTTGAACATTCCCTCAAAATGAAAAAATGACATGATATATTGGAAACAATTTTGCCAAAGGTAGTTATAATCAATGGAATAGGTGGAGACACTAATTTGCCCAAAGGTATTTATAATTAGGGGTATAGTTACGTGCCTATGTAGGGTAGTTAGATAAAAAATAATGATTTTCCCAAAGGTAGTTATAATCATTATCACAAGTATTTACCCTCGGTAGGGAAATAGGTCAAAAAATAATGCTTTTCCTAAAGGTGGTTATAATCATTAGCACATATATTTACCCTAGAAGGGCACATTTAGATCATGTGATTGAAAATAATTCTACCCTATGAAGGTAGAATAGATTATTGATCAGTCAGAAAAGAATTTTCCACATCTAGTAAAATTGTCAAAGGTAGATTATGTGAGAAGCTCATAAAACACATATATGATGAGCTAGTAAACAATAAAAACATGGAAGTATGAGTATGAATATGCACATCTGAACTAACACATTGTATAGGTAGAAAATTAATGTTGTTAAATAGGTCATAGAAGAGGCCTAATAAGATGGTATGGTGATGAAATGGGCAAGAAATAATTAACATAAGATCAAATAGTATTTAAAATGGACCATGGAGGTGAAAAATACACATCTTGGAGCAAGTGGAAGGAACCTTAGGCACTAGGGGTAAAATTCAAATTTTTGTGCTCTATATTCACCCCATGGGGTGAAAATAATTCACTTTTACCCAATCCCTTTTAAAATTTTGAGCTTTGGTTTCTCATGAGATTTATCAACAAGAAATGGCACATGGAGGATGAAGACATGTTAGTGGTCGATTGAGGGAGCACAATCAACATCCACATAATGGGCCTCTAGTATGTGACCTCAACCTTAAATTTTGTTGCATTTATTACTAGATTTAGGATGTAAACTTGCAAAGTCATCATTATTGTGGAAGGGAAAATGGCATTTTTATAAAGAAAATTGGTGACTTCCTACAAAGTCTCCTTTTCTAAAAATATGATACCACCGAATAAATGAAAAATACCAAAATGATTATTTCACCCATTTTAAGGTGAATTCACCATTTTTGTAAAAATGAAAATGGTGATTTTAACCTAAAAAGGTAGAAAATGCCAAAATAGTAACTTTTTCATTTAGGTAAAATGGTAAATTTGTTGTAAAAGACAAAGTAGTAGATTTAAGGGATGCAAATGAGTCTAACCTCTATGAAAGATGGTAAAATAGGCCTAGTATGGTAGGAATAGGGTAGATAACATCATAGATATAGCTTGATGTTAATCTATCTATGATTGTAAGAGTGACTCACATTATTAATGACATAAGATCAATGTTCCCATTATTTATAGACACCATAGATATGGATAGTGGAGATGGTTGCATTATTTTAGGATTTAGGCTTATACAATGTGCCACATATACCTATGATTCATGTAAATTGATCATATTGGAGTGCCTTGGCAGAATGATGGCACTTTAAGACATTAAATTTTTAGCTGCCTACTAAGGATGCCACTATTACACTTGAAGATACTTGACGAAATTCTTAAGCTACCAATGAGAGGCTACAAGCTATTCTAGATAGATCTATCATGGTAGTAGGCAATGCAGATGACTTGACTAGTTTTTATGATATTCTCATGGTGTATGGGAAGGTTAATATTGAATTTTTATAGGCATATATATATTTTTAACCTAATGACCTATCCCCTAGGGACCTTTCACCACCAACATTGATCGATAAGGAGGTGGTAGTTCTAATGGCTATTGTTAGCATAATATTTTTGGATAATAAGATCATATATTTCTTCTATATAGACCTATGGGGAGTGGTCTATAGCATGATAAATGAGACTACAATATTTTTATGGGAGCTAATAGTATTGGCCAATATATACATGAATTTTTCATATAGTGGCCTATCAAGGAGGCCAGAGCATTGGGGCTTCCATATCACTCATAGTTTGGGGATGGGAGCACATATCCATAGAGTGCTTAGTGGGATAGAGATGAGTTAGGGACCTATAAGAGACATTATGGGGAGATTTAATTTTACTAACATATGTTTGATGAGTTGGCACCTTAGCTCTTCATCTGATAAACTTATCTTCTTCTTTAGCTCTATTGACCTTAGTATGCATGGTACACAACATTTATGACATCCATATGCTCTATTACAGGGAGGTAGTCTCATATCATTAAGGAGTAAAGGTCATATTAGGTATTATGATAGCTTAGCATGGTATAAGATATTCTAAAAGATCTCAAGTGGTTTTTACATGTTAGTAGAGAGATCATCCATACCACCCTAGTGATTTAGAGGAGTACAGTTATGGCTAGCTATGGGATCATTCCACAAGTAGCATGGGATTATGTAGGGGGTCTAAAAAATCAAGGGTCACACTAGCATATGTGCACTAGTGGGTATAGGTGTGCCTATTAAGACTTATATCTCCTAGATAGGAAGGTGGGTAGGCACAAGTATAGGGTCAGGGTCAATGGACATTGATGAGGTAGAGGTTGAGACTAGTAGTGGGGTTGATGATAGTGGGAGTAGCTATCATAAAAATGGGGGAAGGGAGGATAATGATGATGGAGATGATGAAAGGAATGATAGAGGGGTTTGTGGAGGGGTTGACACCTAGGCTATGATTATGGTGGATCCTAACATGATAGGTTTAGTAGGTTATTTTATTGATCTATTGTAGGTAGGGCCATTAGGTATATCAAGAATAAGTAGGGCTAGTGTTATATTGGAGGAGGAGATTATAACATGGGTGGGTGAGATTTAAGGTTTAGAGATGAGAGTGGTGAACTTACAAGCTACACTATATATCTAGGATGAGGACATGACTACCCTTTAGTCAAAGATTACCTAGATGAAAGTAGAGGTATAACATATGGTGAAGTTTTACTCAAAGAGATAGTTAGAGAGAGACAAAGCTATATCAGATAGGGATCAGGCCTTAATCTATGTATAGAGCATCTGGTGTGAGTGAGATGAATCTCATAAAACTAACACACATGCATGGTTATCATAGATGATACTTGAGATACTTTAGGATAAGGATGAGGCATCCTATTATCTTTGATCATATGAAACCATTGTCCCTAAATATCAGCTTATAGTTATATTTGAGGTATGGGACACATACAAGGTTGGTAGTAGATTAGGTCAATCTAAGACTAGGACACATGGGACAATAGCCTTAGGATAGTTAGTATAACATCCACATATATCATCACCACCAAGACCACTAAGGCCACCTCTTACTTTAAGGATAATGGATACATAGAGTCAGAGCTAATTTGTGATATCTCTTCAGCACATTATTGTGTTTTGACACTATGATATGTATATATTCACAATGTATATGAAATACATTGAAATTCATATATGGTCCTCAAATTACATTTTATACGGACTATTATTATTTGATATATATAATTCTCATGTTTATTATCATGTTCATTATCATATTTAGATGTGACATTTTAGTATTTTTTTTTAGATGTTTATTTTCATTTAAACATGTATGTTGTTTCATTTATTGTATTATCATGTATATATGTTGAATTTATTTATTTACTCATGTTGGATGATGTATATTTATGATTAATTAGAGATGCACATATATATTAACACAAAATATTCATATTTATTTTATTATTCATTGGTTTGGACTATGTTTGGGATTTGTCTAGTTGTGAACTAAGATAAGTATTTCCCACGACATGGATTGATAGATCTATTAGCCTAATTTTTGACATAGCTTGTGATATTATGCATCATAGTTATGAAAAAATATAATATAATATGTATCCTAAGCATGGAAAACATAGTTTAGAAGTAAATATAAACAACCTATGAATAAGATATGAACAATTGAATCCTAAGTGTAAAATATAAGACAAAAACTAAGTGTATGACTATATATGGATATTCAAAACCCAAGTAAAAGATATGGATAATCAATACAAGTGTAAAATAAAATGTAATAGACTTATGAAAACCAAAAAAGGTACAAAAAGGAAACAAGAATTTAAAAACAAACAAACAACCAATAACCAAACAAATACAAAATAAACAAAAAACAATTAAACAAACAAAATGAATAAATTAAAAAAATAAAAAAACAAATGAACAAAAAAATGAAAAAGTTATTTAAATCAAAAAAATAGAAGGAAAATAAAAGAAAATAAACAAATAAACAAATAAACTATAGCATAATCAATAAATAATTAAGTTCAAGTAAGAGAAATAGAAAACCTAAATCAAGAAAATTGAATAAACTAAGGCAAATAAGAATTCAATAAAAAATATTCTAAGAGACACAAAATTAAATAAATAAACTAAACTAAAAACAACAATATACAATCTATTTAGTGATGAGGTTAAAAACAAATAAAATATATAACAAACAAAAAGATAGAAAGTTAAATCAATAATCTAAAAAGAAAACAAAACTAAATAACTAAAGTCTAATCAATAAATAATAAGTTCAAGAATGATAAATAGACAACCTAAGTCAATAAAATTGAATAAACCAAGGAAAATATTAATTCAATAAACAAACTATTCTAAGACACACAAAGGTAAATAAATAAAATAAACTAAAAAATAGCAATATAAAATCTAGGTACTGATAATGTTACAAACAAATACGCTACAAGAAACAAATTATTTATGCATGTGTAATAGAGGTTTTAAACCTGGTTAAAAGGTTTCCCATAGGCTATAGGTAGCAATTACATAGGTAAAATAACACAAGAAAAATGGCATAAGGTTATCTATAGGCTCTAGGGAACACCAACACAAGGAAGATGGAAAATGTTTGCCCTAGGCTATAGGGAGTAACACCACAAAAAATTAGGGGAATAGAAAAAATAAGAAGTGGTAGCTGAATTAACTCCAAATGTTCTATGTAAGTGGACATTTTATTACATAATCCCATAGACATTAGGTCTAATGTGAACTTCAAGCCAAATGTAGTTCTCCTAGGATATTGGATAGAATAAAATTGATGATAATAAAAATAGGATGATTATAGAGGAATATATGAAAGATCTCACAAAATGGTGAGTACATAGTGTAAAGAGGGGGGTGACACTCATAATCATGAAAGCATCAGGTAATAAAAGCTCATGAAGCTATGAAAGTGTGGGTTTTGGCTAAAACCACACTGAAAGATGAAATACGAGTATCCATTAATAAATTGAAGTGGTAATTCATAGTATTCACTACATCTACATATTGAAATGAGAATGAGCTCACAAAATGGTGAGTGCAATAAAATCCAAGTGTTCATTAGTGTGTAAGTTCAAATGCATGATGCTCATAAAAGTGACTTGTAAAATGTAGATAACATACAACTAAGATTGGTAAGAAAACAATGAGGGGGAACTAAAGGACAAGTGATTACTTTTGAAATAGATATAACACCCATAATACTTTAGGAAAAGAAGATGAAATAAAATAACAAAAGGCAACAAAGTGATGAATAAGTGGAAAAAAGTGGCAAAAAAGTGGCAAAAAGTGGTGACTAGGCTAGCTTGAGATACCCCATGTATCCAAGTGTTGCCTACATAGTCTGTGTGGATCTCATGCCAATGTAGTTCTCCCAAAAATGGGAGGAAAAATAGTAATGGTCTATAAATTAAGATAGATAGGTAAGAGAGTCCATCCCAAAAAAAATTTGAAGGCTTTATATCTTGCATGGAAATTTTAAGCGATTTTTCATGATTTTTTGATTTTTAGGATTTTTCATAGGTCTTTCCAAATGTTTAGGGGTTTTGAAATGTTTTTGGAATTTTTGGGGTATCTTAACTCATTAGAGATTCATAATATATTTCTTTAAAAATGGTGAGAGTGTGTCTTAGGGTATTCAAAGAATGGCAAGATCATTCAACATAAATTACTTGTAAAATGGCAAGAGCATTCAAACTTAAATTACTCATAAAATGATGAGAGCATTCATAGTTACATTACTCTAAAAATAGTGAGAATGTTAAATAAAGGTGGATGATCTTAACTCAAAATACATTGAGAATTTATTACATTGTATAAATGGACCTCAAGCCTATGTAATTACCCCTAAAGTGAATCATCTAATGAAGTAACAATAATTTCATTAATAGGCAAATGGAAATGTATGGAACAAAGGTGTGGTAATGCATGGCAAATGGTTTGATCCTAGGCACTAGTAGATAACAATAAGGGTGTATAATATTAATTTTCACAAAGGTATTTATAATTATTATCATGAGTAATGAAATAGAATGTAACAATAAATAAAAGATGCATTTGAAAAGACCACTATCATATTACTTTCATTTACTATCATTGAATGATTACCTTCAAAAGTTTAAATTTGAATCAACAGCTAGAATTGCATTTGATATCAAAAATATAAATTTATTTAAGTACAAATGAATCATAACCAAGGCCAAAATTGATAAAGAATAAGTGAAGAGAACTGACAGTCAATAGTCTAAGACATGATGGGAAAGGGTTATGGGTATGGTATGATTAATGGGTATATTATGGCATACCTTATTTGATCCTTGTAGACAATAGTTCAAGTCCCTCAAGTGTAAAAATGATTGAGGTGTATTATGTTCATCAGTTCATCAAGTTAATTTCCTCATGGTGTGGTGAGTCTGTATGATCCAAGACCATAGTTAAAAATAACCACATAATGCCCTAACCAGTTAGGTTAAAACTTTTATTTAATTTTGGTCTTGATAATGAGTTTTTTTAATTTAATTTTATTACAATATCACCAAGATAAAATTATCTATGCTTTATACATCGACTATATTGGATACAATCTATTCTAGTACATTTGATGGTTAATCAAGGTGGGCATGTGATTTCCATCTAGTAAATCTAGCTCTTTCAAACAATCAACTCTGTAGTGAAATGTAGAGAGAATTCAACTAAAACTCAACATAAATAATGACCTTAGTTCCATAAAAAAGGTAATATGGTGTAGCTATTATTTGAGTACATAAAGTGGTATGGTGGGCCTAGAGGGAATTAAATAGCTCCAAATGCCAATTATGAAAAGCTTCATTAATAAACTTTGTAAATATATTCACAATGGTTTTATTAGATGACTTATCTTGGTCATTACCTTATGGGTAATAGGCAGTGGAAAAGTGCTATTTAAAATGGTATTGGACACAAAGGGTTTTTACATCTTTGTTTTTAAAAGAACTACCATTATTAGATATAATATTCAATGAGATACCATAGTGGCAAATGAGATGGTTAAAGATGAATTTCAAAATATAATTACCAATCATGTATGTGAGGGAAAAGGATTATACCCACCTAGTGAAATATTCTATAGTAATAAGGACATTTTGTGTCTATCTGAGGATATAGGATTTATTTTTACTATGACTTCATGTCTCCATGTTGAGAAGGGTCATGGTGTTGTTAGTGGTTTAATATTTTTTTATGGATAATGGATCAAATTATCATGATTCTGACACTTCACATAGACAATTACATCACTTTCCATAGTCAGCTATTAATAACTAGTGCCAATAATTTTTTAAGAAGGATGGCCCCATTGGTGTGGGTCCCACACACTCCTGCATGAACTTCCCTCAATACTAATATAACTTACCAAATATAAACAAAAAAATAAGTTTCTATCATATATTTTATATATAGGATAGGTCCAAGTAAGGTATAATGGGAGGCTTTATGGATGAAGGATTTTTTCTTTTGTGAGAAATGTCTATGGGAATGATTTGGTCATGGAGGTAATTTTAAAATTTTGCTTACCAAGTGTGAACAAGGAATCCATAGAGGGGATATTAGTATAGTGTTATTCAATAAAATCCAATCAAAATTAGAAAACTAAATAAGGTAAAAATATAATGATTTACCCAAAGGCATTTATAATCATTAGCATAATGAAAATGTGCCCTAGTTGGGTATGTAGAGATAATGATATACCTAAAGGTAGTTATAATCACTATCAAATGTAAACATGTCCTAGTTGGGAAGATATATATAATTATTTGTTTTAAGATGGTTATAATCATTATCACAATGAAAACATGCCCTTACAATATATTAGAATGATAATCATTTTCACAAAGGTGGTTATAATCATTAACATCCAAGTAAATTGAGACACAAGGATTTACCCAAAGCCAGTTAGAATCATTAACACATTAGTTTAAGACAAAATGGAAAATTAGATAAGGGGGCTTATGTACTAAATCTATACTTATGGAGTAAGAGTAAGATGGTAAAGAAGATATGCATGAATTCAAGAAACCTAATAGTATGGAGATTCATGTCCTAATGAGCAAAGATTAAAATTTATTCATGATTTAACTACTCTATATTTGGGTAATGATTTGGATAGAGCATGAGGTTATCAGGTGACCAAGGTGGAGTAAAATGAAGTCATTTATTGTAATATTTCTTGAGATAATTTTTGCTATAGCATATGATGATATGTATCATGATATAAAACACCATGATAACTTATTCATAATATGCAAAAGGACTAACACACAATCCAGTAAATAATGGAAAATAATGTACCAATGATAAAAACCATGATGAAAATTTTGACGTATGAATATGGATGGATTCAATTATAATTCTTAAGGAATAAACTAATGAATACATGTATATTAAGTAAAGGCATAATAATGAAAACAAATAAATAGGCATAGAAACAAATAAATAGAAATATAAAACACCAATAAATAAAAAGCATAACAAAATACCAAGAAACAAAAAGTGATCAAAAAACTCAAAAAAACATGAAACAAACACAATTAATGGTTAATCAAAATGTTAGTCCAAACATAAAATAGATTATGTTTCATGTGTAATAAAGGTGTTACTCTTGGTGATAGAGTGACCCCTAAGCTAGATAGTAACAACACATGTATAACAACACAATAACAATGGCAATAATGACACAAAAAAGATGATAGATATTACCCATGGGCTATAAGAAATAATGAAATAAATGGATGAAATGGGGGGAAGACAAGAAAATGATGGGGTAGCTGATCTGACTTCAGATGCATAACACAAGTGGATGTCACCTATATAGTTTTATGGACATAAGATACAACATGAAAATTAGGACAAATGTAGATCTCTTAGGATATGGGATATAATAAAATTGAAAATAAGAAAATGTGATTGATGATGTAGAGGAATATGGGAATGGTCTCATGAAATGGTTAATGCATAAAATGAAGCCACGTGGGCTTATATGTATCAAATTGGAATACATAATGCATAAAATAAGAACTCACAAAATGGTGAGAGCATAAGACTTTAGGATAGTAAGGATGGGGAAACTAAATGAAAATTGGTTACTCATAAGATAGATAAGAGTACCAAAATCTATAAGGAAAATAAGTGGTCAAAAAAGAAAGGAAGATGCAATTAAACTAACATGAGACACCCCATGTATCTAGGTGCTACCTACATAGTCTATATGAACCTCAGGTTGATGTAGTTCTTTCAGAAATGGAAGGAAAAAGACCTAGGTGGTCTAAAAAAAATTGAACAAACAAGATGGCCCATCCCACAAAATTTTAACATCTTTATATTTTGTATGGAAATTTGAAGCCAATTTTCATGATTTTGTGATTTTTAGGATTTTATAGATATTTTATGAATGTTTAGGGGTGTTGAATCATCTCAATTTGATTGATAATAATGAAACACTAAACCATCCAAATCACAAAATTCTGAGATCGTTCAAAATTTAAATTTCTCATAAAATGATGATAGCATGGAAAAGATTGACTTAGTTGACCTCAACATAAATTGAGAATTACCTACATAGTCATATGAGGACCTCAAGTAGCTACAGTTCCAGCTTATAGTAGATGAATTCTATTGGCTAGAAACACATTGATGAACTAGGAAAATGGCACAAAATAGAATAGGAATGGAAAAGTATTATGACAATGCATGGTAAGGTGTTTCTCCTAATATTCCCATAGGTGATTATAATTAGGAAATAATGTCATAGGTTAATGATACTAATTTTTTAAAATGTGGTTATAATTAGTAGCATGGAGTGGGATACTAATTTACCCAAGTGTTGTTATAATTAGTAACACTTGTAATGAAATGAAAGAACAAATGAATGATACAACTACCAAACCACTATCATATTAGTCCAAGATACTACTTCTATCTATAATATTGAATCAATAGCTGAAACTTCATCTAAATCCCCTTGTTGAAGGTGCCTAAATAATAATGTAATTAGACCAAGGTCAAAGGGGTAAGGAGGGAGGGTAAAAATAACTTTGGTCAATAGGGAAGGTATGGTAGAATAGTATATAGTATGATACAAAAAAGATTACGATATTACAGTACAATAGAAACATGCCTCATAGACAATACATTAACTTGAGATGTATGATATGTATCATATCATCAAGTTCATCTCCATTTGATGTAGTGAGCATGTATGCTCTGAAGCCATAATTTAAAATAATGACATATGGGCTTATCTAATTGGGTTTGAAATTTCCCTTCTTCTTCTCAATCATGGTGCTATTTTTATTTTCTTTGAGATCAAGATCTCCCAACTCAAACTCTCTATGTTTGACCCATTGGTTTTATTGGACACAAATTCTATTTTGGTATGCTTGAAGGCTATTAACAATGGCCATGCATTTCTCATCTAGTAAATCTAGATCTTATAGGTGAGATAATATTTACTCTTCATCAACTAGGGAATGTTTCAGTGTGATACATAAAGCAGGTAACTCAAACTCAATTGGAAGAATGACCTCAGTGACATATACTATGGAATATGGAGTGGCTCTCATTAGAGTATGGTAATTAGTGTGATATTCCTAGAGTGTGTGAAATATTTGGAGGTGCAAATTTTGGCCATCATCATTGACAATATTTATAAGGATCTTGATAATGGTTTAATTGGATACCTCTGCTTGACCATTACCTTGTGGGTAATATGTGGTATAAAAATGTTGGGTGATATGGTATGCAACACAATGTGTTTTGACATCCTTGTTTTTAAATGATCCACATTATCAGATATAATATTAGATGGGATACCTGAGTAGAAAATGATATGATTGAACATGAATTTAAAAATCTATTTCTGAGTCATATAAGTGAGGGGTATAGATTCAAAACACTTAGTAAAATATTCTATGGTGGTAAGGATGTGTTTATATCCATCAAATGAGGTGGGGTTAATATTCCTAATGAGATTGAGTCCCCATATTATAAATGACCTTGGTAAAAGCATTAATTTTAACATTTTGGTTGGGGCATGAATTGGATTGGCATGCCTTTGATATTTTTTACATCTTTTGACACAAGTATATTCCTTTGCTTCCATAGTTGGCCAATAGTAACCAATACATCAAAGCTTTTTGGCTAGGATGACCCCACTGGTGTTGGCACCATATACTCCTTAATAAACTTCCAATAATGCTAATGTTGTTTCTTTTGAATTTAAATAATGAAGTAGAGTTCCATTAAAGCTATGGTGGTAAAGGGTTGGGCCAAGTAAGGTATAACATGAGTCTTGGTGGGTAAAGGCCTTTTGTTGTTTACATGATAGGTATGGTGGCATAATCTGGTGTGGAAGGTAATTAAAGAGGTTTTAATACCATATAGAGCTAGGACCAATAATATAATAGATCATTGTAATGGTTGAAGGTTTATGAGTAGGTGCTAGAATATTTTCAACAAGGAAATGATATTATTTTGTCTTGTTTGTGTGGAAGATCAAATAACTAATGGTGGACATAACATCTGCTATTCTATTATTGGCCCTAGGTATGTGTTCAAACTAGATATTATCAATTTGCTTTTTGAGAGTGTCCATCATGGCCTTGTATGGCACCAACTTGTCATATTTGGTCTAAAAGTAGCTTCTAACTTGATTGATAATTAATTGAGAATCAACATAAACCATGAGATGTTGAATATTCCATTGTACTACCTAACAAAGCTTTGTAACAAATGCTTCATATTCATTAGGTTTTTAGTATAAAGAAAGATGATAAAAAATGATATAGGGATAAAATCCCATTATTGTGTAATAAATAATAGGCCTACCACTAATTCATATGATGTGAATGATCTATCAAAATACAACTTATAGTGATGTTCCTTAGGAGGTGTTTCTATGATGGTCACGATGAACTCATATGGGAATTAAAAAGTGAGTGGTTTAGTACATGTAAGGGGAGCTTCAACAAGTTGATCTGAAAGTCCTTGTCCCTTTATATATTTTTGGTTGCAATACTCAATTTCAAATTCACTTAGAAGCATATTCTATTTATCCATGGAGCCTTGTAAAGTTGTCTTAAATAGTAGATACTTTAGTGGATCTACTTTGGAAATAACCATGGTCTTATTATTAAGCATGTAATGTTGTATCTTCTGGGCTAAAAATAACATAGCCAAACAAGATTTTTTTATTGGCATATAGGTATGTTCATATGAAACTAGTATATGTCTTAGATAGTACACATCATGCTCTATCCCATTATTGTCATGTTGAGTGAGAAGTGCCACAGGGCTTTATCTTTGGTAGATTGGTATAATAGAAATGGCATTCCTAATATTAGTGGTAAAAAATATATGGATTGGAAAGATATTCCTTTAGATGATAAAAGGATTTCTAATAGTCTTCATATCAATGAAATGTGACACCCTTATTTAGTGTATAAATAGATGGCATTTTTTAGATAATTATGAGATGAATTGCTTGATAAATTGAATCTTTCCCTAAAAACTATAGAGCTAATTAAAACTAGAAGGGGTAACATCTTAGTAATTTTTTTTATTTTCATATGATCAACTTTAATGCCTTGATGACACATGATGAAGCCTAACAGTTTACCTGAAGTGATACCCAAGATTCACTTCTTGGGATTGGGTTTGACCTTGTATTCATAAATCCTCTCAAATATTCTATGTAACATAGTTGGATGATTAGTATGGGTCTCTAATTTACCTAATATGTCATCGATATAGTATTCAATAATGTCATGCATCATATCATGAAATATGATGGTCATGTCTCTTTGGTAGTGTCCCCAACATTCTAGAGGCCAAATGGCTTAACCTACTAACTAAATGTTTCCTACAGAGTGGTGAATGCTACTTTATGTTGGTCTTTTGGCATGATCCTAATCTGATTGTACCCTAAAAATTCATCCATAAGTTAAATCATTTAATACCCCACTATAGAGTCAAATATCATGTCAATATTTAGCAAAGGAAAGTCCTCCTTGGGGTAGGCCTTGCTAATGTTTTTGATATCAATACAAATTCTGATTCCTTTAGGGTTATTTTTAATAGACAAAAAATTTGAGATCCACCTTGAATAGTTGATTGGTCGAATGCATCTCACTTATAAGAGTTTTTCAACTCTTTATTTACTAGTATAGCAATATGAGGATGCATCTTACATAATTTATGGTTCATAGGTTTGGTATTAGGATGCACAATAAGATGGTGTACAACCAAGGTGGGGTCCAAACTAGGCATGTTTGAATAGGCCCATGCAAAAAAGTCAACAAATTCCCTAAAAAGGGCTATAAAACTTCACATTCATCCTTAATGAGAGTCGTGCTTAATTTGATCCATTTTAGGCCATTTGAGTCCTAATGTTGAATTTTGTAGTATCTTTTATGAGGAGAGGTGAGTCATCTTCCAAAATGGTTGGCAATGATTTGAATTGACCTATAACTATAAAGTCTTCTAATTTAATTGGCTCTTCAATATCTCATATATAAGATAATCTAAATATTCCAATGGAAGGAATGGCTAGGTTACAAATATTGTAATAAATTCCTATGTAATTTGATCAAAGGCATGTTGTTTAGTTACACTAAACTCAGACCCAAAATTAAGTTCATTGTTGTTGGTCTCTTGACCTTCATTTGAATAAAGTGAACACCCCTATATAATGGCACTTGAAACACATTTTCACCAAAAGAATAGCTTTTTTATTTACATTAACATTAGTCTAAAAGTGTGTTAAATAGGTTTTCACTTTGGGACCTCAATGTTTTATTCTTTTGTTTTTAGCTAAGGGTGTTCACCTACTCTCCAAAATAGGCTGTAAGATATAGTTTGATATATAACCATTTTTTATGGTCTCCCAATAGAACATTTTCTCTTAAGCCTATAAAATCACAAAGGGCCTCATCATTCTCAAACTCATCTATAGGCATTGTGGATTCTTGTTGGTCCTAGGATATAAGTTGAGGGTGATAAAGAGGATGTAGGTTATGTTGGATAATTGGGGTAATAGTAAAAATGGTATGTGGGTCAAATAGGTTGGTATTGGAAAGGTCTTCATAAATTATATGATCAAACTCTGATTCACTATCAACATTATCATCATTAGTCAGTGGTTTTGGAACATGATTAAGATACATGGATTCAACCTTAGGTAGTTTAAATTTGAGACTATAAGTTCCATTGTACTAAGTTATAGAAATTGTATAAAGACTTCCCCATTGATTTGGCCTGAGGCCTTCATCTTCATAGGCTTAATTCTCCATGATCCTATTAGGGATGTGATATTTTTAATTTTTATATCAATTAGCCAAATTTTCATTATACAACCAATATCCATCATTGGCAAGTGGGTCCTCTTCTTGGCCAATGGCTGGCATGAAAATAATAGGAGTTAGACTAAGAAGCTTTCCCTTTCCTTTTTGTTATCATTTCATGCAAGGTGGTATAACTTTAGGTCTTCCATAGGACTTTGGGTTTTTTTGAAGCTTCACAATGTGGAATGTGTCATAAGTAAAAAACTCTCCTAGGCCATTCACTAAGATGGTAAAATGATTAGGCACTTCAAGAGGAGGCATGTGTGAATGTGAGTCAAGGCTATTTGGGTCTATACAATTAGTCTCTATAAATTCAACAAGAATTTCTTTGTCTTTATCCTTTTGGGGAACTAGATCTAGGCCAACATAGTAGTTATAACTTTCATACTCAACCTCCAAATGTTTGCAATGTTCATAAGGATATAAATCTCCATTGATAGTGGCCTCCATGCCTGAGTCCAATAACTTGAGATATTAGTGTAATGTGGAAATAATTTCATGAATTTCATGTATATATAGTATAACCAAGAGTAAATTGTTAAATAGGTCAAGATCTAACACATGGCAAAGTGTATCATGGGTCAAGGGCCAAATGGTAACTAACAATATTATGGTGCTTTATGATGCCCACTCTTCATTATTGTATGCTTTGATAATGATTGTTTTTGGATGTGGATTAGTAGTTTTATATCTTAGATGCTTGATGATCTTTAAAGACACAATATTCAGGCCTAACCCATTGTCTATGAGGACATGTTTGACTTTATACTGCATGATGATAACTTCAATGTATAGGGTATTGTTATGGCTAAGGGATGACATATCACTTTGGTCAAAGGTCAATTATTGGCTTTGGGCTAGATGTCCAACCAAAGTTTGGATTTTTTCTAGGGTTATATTATTTGGAACTTGGGATTGGCCTAAGATTTATGTTAGGATGTTCTTATGGATAGCAGATGTAAACAACAAATCTAAAATGGATATTTATGTGGGCATCTTCTAGAGTTGTTCCACAATGTCATATGATTTTTTCTTAACAATGGAAAATGACTTGTTCTTAGCCAAAATAGTGGGTTAGATTGGTTTGTTGGTATGAGGTTTTGGGCTTAAAATGTTAATTTTAGACTATCAAGTTATGATTACATGATCAATATTGGATACATGACTTTTATAACATGACAATGATGGAGAAGGATCAAACATGATAAGTCTTAATTTCTAATGCACTTAGTTATGGTCATGTGACAATGACAAGTTATTGATATAATTACCTAAAATATTAATCCTTGGTTAATGTTTCACTTGGTTGTGATCCTAGGTCAAGGAACAATTACTAGCATAGATAGGTTGATTGGAGTTGTTTGGAAATTGTCCTAGTCTATTAGAACTTGGTTTTAGGTTAATGGTGATGTTTGAAATACAACCTCCTAAAATATGACCTAAAACTTTGTTATAGTCATGTGAAACTATGTAGTAAATTTGTTGGTTATTAGAATCACCCTAGCCTTAGTTACGACCATTTATTTGATGTTTTTATTATTGCTACTAATATTAATGTTTTTATCATGGTTATTATTATTATTATTATTATTATTATTATTATTATTATTATTATTATTATTATTATCATCATCTAGGAATTTAACTCAAGAGATGATGGTTAGTATGGTGTTAGTTTCAAAATGAAAACAAGATGAAAGAAACACACTAACTAGCATAACATCTCTAGGCCTAGACACTAGGGAGATCTTAGTTAATAAACATGAATAAAATATACAACTAAAATGCAAAAAAAACCCTATTTTACCTTCCTTGGATGCTCTAAAATGTTTGTTTAGTGGCTTACTCAGCTTGTGCTCATGAAGTCCTTAGCAATGGAAGCTTGGCTACCTCCATCTCTCCTTGGCACCTTTGGCTTGTGGCTTGGGTTGGCTTGGAATCAATTTGGCATGATAACACTAGTTGCATGAAGATTTATAATAAAGTTTTCATTATAAATTTTCATAATTATGTATTTTGATGATATTCAAGAATAATAACTTTGCACCAAAATAACTTAGAATTGATGTGGTGAGGCCTCCTATTTATAGATTTTTGAGATTGATTAGACTCAACCTACACTATCTATCTTAGGATTGAGATGTGTGGCTAAGGATTAATCCAATTTTGTAATTAAAATTGATAAATAGGCTCATCTTAACATTGGAAGAAGGGGACATTAAGATACATGGAGGTCATAATGGAAGACATTGATGAGGCATGGAGGGCATAAATCCTAATATTTATGGCATTTATGGCCTAGGGATGTCTTCCCAAGAAATGAGGTCACCTAATGATGTAGATATTCAATATTCATTTACAAAAATAAGTTTTCAACAAGTTTCCATGGAATTATTAAGTATACCTTAATCTAGTTTAATTATCTCTTAGTCATGTTTAAGTACTTTATGCACAAATTACCCAAACTGATCAGAATGCCTTGTTATTGGTTCAAAATTTGACTAAATTAGAATTAGAAGATGATGTTAGATGTGTTATAACTATATTCCCATTTAGGATGTTATAAAAAATAAACAACAAAGGCATGCATCTTGTGCAATATATTTGATAAGAAAGAGCAAGCCAAAGCACCTAGGTGCAAAATTGGCATTTTGACTTGGGATGATCTGATCAAAGATAACTGGCTTATAAATTACATTCCCCATTTAGGGATACCCTAGCCAAAATCAACACTTGAATATGTCAGTTTCACATCATTTAGTGTCTTTTACTATTTTTAGACCAAATTGTGCACTTTGGGTGAAAATTGGCCAAAAGTCTAGCTGGAGGTTATTGGTGGCCAGATTTAGGTGTGTATAGTTTTTCCCTATTTGGGAATGCATTGCAAGATATAAAAATAGTAACATATTCTCAAAGAATGAAAAGGTCTTGTATGCCTATAACTACAATTATGATAAACTAATTGCATGATGCCCCCTCAAGGGAATGATTGGCACATGTAAGTTGGCAAACGGTTCCTCAAAAAGAAAGAAGTGAAATGAGGGGACCAAAGAAAGGAAAGATGATGGGTTGAAAACACAATGATACTAAAAAAGTAGTCAAAATCATTCAGAATTCAAGTGGGATGGTGTATAATGGTTTTCCCAAAGGTAGTTATAAGCATTATACCCTGATAGTAGCAATGTGGTATGATAACACAATGATTTGCCCAAAAGTAGTTATAATCATTGAGAACATGGAGTTGCCCCTGTTAGGATAGATAAACAAGATAATAACATGCCCTTATATAGGGAAAAAATTAAAGTGTGACATCACAATAATTTACCCAAAGGTAGTTATAATCATTAAGAAATGCGGGTGGGATGATGTATAATGATTTTTCCATAGGTAGTTATAATCATTAGACCTTAATTATGGAAAACATGATAAACTTGGTCAAGGATGATGATAAGTTAACACAGAGGGTAATGATGAAATGAAACAACCTACAAGTAGGGAGATGCTCATCTAAACTAATAAAGATTAAAATTATTTCATGTTTAATTACTCTTTTTGGGATATGATTAGGATGGAATCGAGATGTTAGTGCTGAAGAGATGGTTCCATTTCTAAATAGACTTCATGAAGCTAAGTTTTTGTTGTAACAAGTGTCAGTAGGAATCATGGTATAACATCATGAGGACTAACTCCCATAATCTAATACTTAATAGAAAATAATGCACCAATGATAAAAACCATGATGACAATATAAACATATGAATTTGGATGGATTCAAGTATAAGTGTGGGCAAGGAATCACCCAATGAACACAAATAAATTAAATCAAGGAAATAATGCCGAAAGCAAACAAATAGGTAGACAAACAAATAAAATAAGCATAAATAAATAAATAATGTAACAAAAACTAGATGACAACTTAACAAATGAACAAAATAAGGAAATAAAAGAAAAGGAAGGGGGTGGTCGAGCTGTCTTCATATGCTCTAGGCAAGGGGATATTGCTTACATAGTCCAAGGATGTAATATCCATAAAAAACTTCAGGGCAAATGTAGTTCTCCCAGGGAATGGGAAGAATGTGAGAACTAAGGGAAAAAATAGAATGGATGTGATAGAAGAATAGGAATGGTCTTACAAAATGGCAAGTGCATGAGAGAAAAAGGCCAAAAATGATGGGGAAACTAAATGATAATTGATTTTATTATAACTTACTAAGGGTTCCCAGAATCCTTAAGGAAAAAAATTGTCATTGTTTTTATTCTTTTTTAATGATTTTTAAAATATTTTTGGAATTGTTTTGTAATATCTCAACTCAATTAAGAATGATGAGACACTAAATGTTTTAAGCTCACAAAATAGTGAGAGTGTGGCTTAGGTTGCTCACAAAATGGCAAGATCATGGCTTAGGTTACATGGAAAATTGTGAGAGTGTGGCTTAGTTTTCTTGCAAAATAGTGAGATCATGGCTTAGGTTGCTCATAAAATGGTGAGAGCATGGCTTAGGTTACTCATAAAATGGTCAAAATGTGGATTAGGTTTCTTGAAAAATGGTGAGAGCATGACTTAGGTTTCTCACAAAATAGTGAGAGTGTGGATTAGGTTTTTCACAAAATGGTAAGAGTGTGGCTTAGGTTTCTCAAAAAATAGAGATAATGTGGCTTAGGTTGCTCGTAAAATGGTGAGAGCATGGCATAGGTTACTCACAAAATGTTGAGAGTGTGGCTTAGG
Source organism: Torreya grandis (assembly GCA_037957365.1). Taxonomy (NCBI): domain Eukaryota; kingdom Viridiplantae; phylum Streptophyta; class Pinopsida; order Cupressales; family Taxaceae; genus Torreya; species Torreya grandis. The sequence continues at coordinate 716,977 of JARHVA010003785.1, forward strand.
TTGCTCGTAAAATGGTGAGAGCATATTGAAAGGGGGACTAAGGTGACCTCAACATGAATTGAGAATAACCCACATAGTCCTAAAATGACCTCAAGTCATAGTAATTCCATTAACATAAAAAGTGGGGGAAAAATAACTAGGTCCTAACAAGCTCTCAAATCCCAAAAATGGCTAGTCAAATGAAAATAGTAATGGTAAAGAGATGTCTCAATGCATGATAAACAAGTGGTGTACATAATTTTCCCATAGGAGGTTATAACTAGGATATAATGTCATAGGTTAATGATACTAATTATCCCATAGGTAATTATAATTAGTATCAAGACTAGTGAGACATTGATTGGCCCATAGGTGGTTATAATCAGTCTCAGATAAACAAACTTGATAGGATGAAAGATATCTTGCTAGATCAATTATCACAATACTTTCATAGAATGTCATTTAAACACAGGGTTAGAATGATTTTTGAAACTTTATTATAATCCTCTCATAAAAAGTATGGGAAGAACTAAATGAACCAATATCAAAACAGGATTAGGTAGGAATACTAAAACTAGGCTTTGGTCTAGATAATAATCAAATGATAAGAAGGTATGGTCTTTCTTAAGATAATGATGGTTTGATAAATTACATAAAATGGTAATATTTTTGTCCTCAAGTGATGGGGTAAATGGTGAGAATATGTGACAATGGCATAAGGATATGTAATAATGGTAATGACATGACAATGAAATGGTATGGTACATGTTTTTCACCTAGGTGGTTAGTTTTTTATTTGTTTGGCTTGGGTATGGTAAAATGGCATATGATTTTATTGTTCATACTGAGGTAGAGATGCACATCCTAATAATCAAATGATACAACCAAAATAATCAATCATGTTAATTTTTTGCCCCACACCTCATCTAAATAGTTACTCTATCAGAAATGGCCTACAAATTTAGATGTCAAGAATGATTTTGTGATATTCATTGGTCATTGATTTTGATTATATCAAGATTCAAGATAGGTATCTTTGTAGCCTCTATAAAGGAAAGTATAGCTATGGATGGTAAACAAGGAAAAATAATTTATGGTAGGTTTGATTGTGAAATGGAGTGGTTGATGATAATGGAATGTAGAATGGTTGGGAAAAAAATGAAGATCAAAACATTTAGTCACACGTAATGTTATTGATGCTAGATTTAACATAACTTTAGTTATGGTGAGGTTAAAGACTTGTTCTCCTAATAGGACCACATAAAAAATTTGTTGTTTGATCTTGAGAGTAGTTACCATCTGATTAGGCTTTAGAAAGGAAGTTATTTTGATTTGATCTAGAATTTTATCTTCATCAAGTAGTGAAGAACTTTTGTGCTTAGCTATTAGTGCCTCAAAGAGGTTTTCACCAATGAATATGTCTTGATTGTCCCATAGCACCTTTGAGAAGGTTTCACTAAGGAATGTTGACCTTTGACTTTGATTGTCTTCTAACACTTTCAAAAAAGTTTCACTAGGAGATGTTGAGTTTTAACTTTGATTGTCCCCTAACACCTCCAAAAAAGTTTCACAAGGAGAGAGTTCTTCTACTAGATGAATATGGTCTTGGCCTCCTTGCTCTTCTTCAATTGCTATGTTGCCATGGATGTAGTTCAATAAAGTGTGATTCTATCAATCCCAATCGACATTTGTGAGAGATGGAATGTCAATGATATGGCTATTTTGGTTGATGGTAATGGCCTATAGAATGGTAATGGAATGGGGAGAGGCTATATAATCCTTGTAAAAGATACTAGGATAACTATTGTCAAAGCTGAAATACTCATCCTTAAAAATTATAGAAAGATCACAAATTTATTAAAACTTATTTGCAAGGTATGTGTAACCAATTTTGTAATAGTCATGAACATATTATGTATCTAAATCTGATTCTGACTCAAGAGACTCTGAACCTGATGTTGAGACTGATGTTGATTCTGATTCTAATGTTAAATCCAATGTTGGTTCAAGAATAAAACTTGACTCTAACTCTAATTTTTCATTTGATTGGTAATCTGTTACAATGATGTCTTGTTAAATATTTGGTTTTAGATAAGTAACAGCCTATGATGGTATAATGGGCTCCACAAAAACTAGTTTGTTAGAGTGGGACTCCTTTATGATAGGAAAAAGGTCAAGAGACAACTCCTTAGAGACTAGATTGTCAATATAAGGCTCTTGAAAAATAGGAACATGGTTGAGGTAATGATTTTCCCAAAGGTGGTTATAATCATTAATAAGTGACTCAACAAATAGTGGCTCATCAGAATGAGACTCCTTGACAATTGTTATAGGATCAATAAGTGATTCATCATAGATTGAATTATCATAAATGGCTAGTTTAACAAAAACATCTTAGATTGGTTGGTTCTCCTAGCCTTGGTTTCTAATGAGTTGGAAAATACTAGTTTTGAACATAGCTTACTCTTTGAATGATAGGATGGGTTGAGGTTTGGATGGGATAACTTATGGTTGGATAATGGTAGGGCCTTAGGGAGCATGATTTCTCACATGATCCAAAAGACAAAGTCTTGAGATGGTAATGATAGGGCATTATGAGGATTGATTGCTCACATAAGCTAAAGGACTAGGTCCTAGAATGATGAAGGGGCATTATGGAGCTTGATTTATCATACAAGCCAAAAGATGAGGTCTTGGTATAGAAATGGTTGGGCATTATGGATCTTGGTTGCCCACACAAACCAAAGGATGAGGTCTTAGTATAGGAATGGTGTGATGTTGTGGTCCTAAAATAGAAATGGTATGATGTGGTGGAGCCTGATTAATTACATAGGTTAAAACATCTAACTCTTCCTCATAAACCATATCATCCCATTCATGAGTTGACTCATAAGTTGGTTCTTGATTGTGTTTCATGTACTACTTATTACAAAAAGGGTACAAATCTGTATCCCAAATAACCTTATCCATAGTTGGGTCTTCAAATTCTTTCTCACAAGCCTCTTCATGCAAATCAAGGTCTCTATTTGGATTTTGTGGATTTTGACTATGTTCCCCATATGGATTATTATAGGGAGAATAATAAAACTCCTTAGAAAATCTTTTTCTATAGGGGTTCCTAGTGGGATTTTTTGTGGCCATTCTATCATAAGTTGGATTTTACATGACTCCACCATAATTATAGATAGACATATCCACATAAATTATGAAATTTTTGAAAACAAAAAGGCTTAGAGTTATACAAACTCTAAAAAATGATCCAAAGGACAAATGGTTCAAACTTGGTCTAACTTGGTTAAAGGGGTGAAGTTGTATCTCTAATGCGGTTTGAATGTGGAGTTGTATCTCCAAAATCATTTGTGCTAAGGCTTGGCATAAAATATCCTAATGTTAAACATCTAACATTAAATTTCATACACATAAAAGGTCAACCATCTGAATAAAAACCAACATGTCAAAGGTCTAGGTCAAAGTATTCCAAACAAGGTCTAAACTAAGAAAGGGAAAAGTTGAGTTACTAGGTCTTTTGTCTAAATGCGTATTCAAAAGCTAAGCTTAAAAAAATAGGCATACACTAGGAATTTTAGCCAAACAACATCAAAATCTAGACTTGAAATAAAGGCTGATGTGATTTGATTTAATCTAACAAGTTTGGAATCAATTTTGACATAAATTTAGAACATAGAATCAAACATAAACATGATCAATTGGCATAAGGCATAAGGAAAAAGGAATTTTGAGAAAGAATATGTTATACCAAATAAATGTACAAATAATTATGAAGATAGGTACTAAACAAACAATTATCAATAGTTTTCAAATTTGGGTAATCAATTAACTAAAGTTATGTAACCCAAAAGAGAAAGATCTATGTATTAGCCCCATGATTTAAGGCCTAAACAAAAATCAATCAATGTTTGAATCCAAACATGACAATGATAATTAAAAATTCAATGTTGAAAACTAGGATTTGACCAAACAAGCTAGACAAGATTAGACTACATGACAACACAAGACAAATGTCCAAATGGTATACATGACATGGTTTGAAACAAATGGTTTTTGATACAAAGTAAACTAGTTTTGAAACAAATTGATATCCTAATGATGTAAGCATGCTCAAATGATGTGATCTATGTTATGTTTTAAATATTCAAAAGGATCAAATTGTTTTTACATGATTTGGGTAGCATAATGCTACCCTCTGCAACTAAAATGACACACACACAAACAAGTTTAGCAAAAATTTCAAGGCATAAATGTGGTGTAAAATAGCTAGCATAATGCCTCTTTAGACAAAAGAGTGACATATAGAAAAATTGGTTTTGACATGGATTATACACTAATAAATAAATTTTATTCTCAAAACATACCAAGCAAAAATAACCAAAATACACTAAGTATAATTGTCTAAATCCTAACCAGGGTATGGCAATGTGGGGTTGACTAAACTATCAAGCTTTTGAAAATTTCTAGGCGAATCAATTGTATAATGAATTTCACATCAAATGATGCAAAAGACAAGTATGGAAATTAGGTGACCATGGAATTGGCTAGTTGTAAAAAGGTCTAGTCTTTTTTACAACCACTACATCTTGTTGTTCGCTTAGTGTAGTATGATGTCCAAATGCAAATATGTCCCATGTGCAACTCCAAAAGAGTAAGTGAAGTCAATGTTAGGAGATGAAAACTTAGGTTAAAGCTTCCATATATAACTCATGGGAGTCAATGATCTCCCCTTCACAATCTGAGATGCATAAAAATAAATAAAAAATGAAATATAAGGACTTTAGGGTCATTTTCAAGGTCACCCAAACTTTGACGAGTTTTTAGGGAGTGCTTTAGATGACATTCTTTCTAAGCCTTGGACTAGGTTTTTTGTAATAGGAATGACACTTTTGATTCCAAGGGTTCCCTAAGGGGGTCAAATTGAAGAGCATACATACAACATCCCTCTTCTTTCCAAATAAAAATTAGATCAAGCAACTATTGAAGACAAAAAGCTTAGAAAGATGAGTTCATTTTTAAGCCCAAATGAAAATGAGGTGGTGTTTATTTTACCCCTTGGTCTTAGTTGTAACTTTTAAAAATAATGATAAAAAACTTATTTAAGCACCTTAAATGTTAGTTTAAGCACCAAAATAATGTTCCTAATTAATTTTAAAACATACAAAATGTGTTCTAAAACATGATTTATCAAACTTGAAATCTGCTAGTTCCATGTCTACCCTTAAGCCATCACCCCAAAAATAAATATGTTAGATTAGAAACATTTTAAATAGATTTTCCGTATTTTTAAAAAAATATAAGAAACTTGAAGCTAAATAAATGTCAAATTCTGAAAATTTAGGAGAAAACACGCGGTTTTAAAACAAATCATCCAAAACGGAGTCTGTATGACCCCAAACCAAGCATTTTAAAATAGCTCTCGAGTTTGTGTTTTTAAGAAAGCATAGTGACCGATGTAATTTATATAACCAATGTCAGTTACACTAAATAACTAATGATGTTTATCTAACCAACATTAGTTACACAAATAATCACTAATGATGGCTATCCCAACTAATGATTATTTTACTAACTGACGTTGGTTACTGTGTAAACCTGTGACAAAGAAAAATGGCAAAACAAAGCTAAAAAATCAAATTTCAAGACTTTTAATGATCTAAATGAAGATTTTAAAGTCACATAATGATCTTCTTCATTTTTGGGATGTATTTGGTTCCACCTAGTATGCCATATGTGATCTAGGAATTTGACTCAAGAGAGGATGGTTAGTATGGTGTTAGCTTCAAAATGAAAACAAGATGAAAGAAACACACTAACTAGCATAACATCTCTAAGCCTAGACACTATGGAGAGCTTAGTTAAAAAACATGAATAAAACACACAACTAAAATGTAAAATAAACCCTCCTTTACCTTCCTTAGATGCTCCAAAATTATTTTTGTAGTGGCTTGCTCAACTTATGCTCACGAAGTCCTTGGCAATGGAATCTTGGCTACCTCCATCTCTCCTTGGAACCTTTGTCTTATGGCTTAGATTGGAATAAATTTGGCATGATAACACTAGTTGCATGAAGCTTTGTAATCAATTTTACATTATAACTTTGCATAATCATGTCTTTTGAAGATATTTAAGCACAATAATTTTGCACCAATATGCTTATAAATGATGTGTTACGTCCTCCTATTTATAGATTTTTGAGATTAATCAAAATCAACCTGAACTATCCATCTTAGGATTGAGATGTGTGGCTAATGATTAAGAGGTATGGAGGGCATCATGGAAGGCATTTATGAGGCATGGAGGGCATCATGGAAGGCATTGATGAGGCATGGAGGGCATGAATCTTGATATTTGTGGTGTTTATGGCCTAGGGATGTGTTTCTAAGAAATTAGGTCACCTTATGATGCAAATATTCAATATTCATTTCCAAAAATAAGTTTTCAACAAGTTTCCATGAAATTATTAATTATGCCCTAATTTGGTTTAATTATCTCTTAATCATGTTTAAGCACTTTGTGCACAAATTACCCAAATTGATCATAATGCCTTGTTATTGGTCCAAAATTTGACTGGATTAGAATTGGAAGGCAATGACAAATGCATTAGAACTGTATTCCAATTTAGGATGTTACCAACAACAAATAACAAAGGCATGCATCTTGTGCAAGAGATTTGATAGGAAATAGCAATCTAGAGCACCTAAGTGGAAAATTGGCATTTTGACTCAGAATGATCTGATCAAAGTTAGCTAGCCCATAAATTACATTGCCCCATTTAGGGATACCCTAGCCAAAATTGACACTTGAATATGTCAATTTCACATCATTTATCATGTTTTAGTTTTTTAGGCCAAATTATGCACTTTGGGTAGAAATTGGCCAAAATCTTGGTTGGAGGTTATTGGTGGCTAGATTTAGGTGTCTATAATTATTATTCTAGCTATTATTATTATTATTATTATTATTATTATTATTATTTGGAATAAGGTTTTGGTAATTACCAAAGATTTGATTGGATTTATGTTCTCTATTATCCAATTTAATCTCCCTATTTTATAGCATATTTTTAAGGAGGTATTTTAACTTCATAAAATAGTGTAGATTATGTCCATGAACATGATCATAGTCACATAATTCATGCTCTATATACTAGTCTAGATATGAAATAACCTTAGGATAATTACTTAAAATTGGCCAACTAATATTATTAGATACAAATAGATTTTGAAAAACTACTTTGATAGGCTCACCAAGGTTATTTAAGAATCAAGGAGTTGGTTTTCTTCTTAGAGGATGGGTTTGTAAAGGTGGTGGTTACTCTTTATGGAGTTGGTATAGGTTGCTACGAAGGTTGTACTTATTGAATAGGTTATTGATGAGGAGTAATCTATATTTTTATCATAGCTTGAGATGATAGTGTTTGCACCATTAGACATGGAGTGGCTTAGTTATTCCATTTCTAACAATGTTCTTATTATGGTTGTATTTCTTGGATTTATCATAGTTATTGGTTTGGGCTAGTTCCAAAATTTGTGCTTGGACTTGGTTATGGTTCTGACATGGACCTATGCCTTGGTTTTAATTTTAGTTTGATGAGGTTAACTTGAGAATCCATTTATTAATAAGGGACTTTTTGATCTATAAACCTTTGTCGATGATCTCTTTGAAAGTATGTGCACACTAAAGCTCCAAATTATAGGATATCATATTATACAAATTTTTAATGAACAAAATGAAAAATTATTTATTTAGTAAGCTATGGGTGAAGTGAATAGTAATCACTCTCACTATTTTTAGATAAATTTAAAATATTTTAGTAGCTTTTTACTTAGCCTGAGTCAAATCTACTAATGAAATCTCATGCTTGAGATTATAAGATAAATGTTGCACAAATTTGTTCAAAAAGTCATCAAAATTATTTAATTTTTTTTTGGAAATTTAAATAACCACTCAAAATCTTATCCTAATAGAATTAGAGGAAATAAAAGGATTAGGTAAATGTCACTATAAGCCACTATTTGGAAATAAAAAAAATCATCAAATGGATTTTAGGGCCTCCTTTACCCTTGTATTTATCAAATTTTAGTGGTTCATAACATAAAGGAAATGGTATATAAAGATACTTCATGTTGAATGGGTATTAACACATGTCACATAACTTTAATTTATTGGTCTACTTCCCTACTTGATTGGTGACAATGCATGATTCATTTATTTTAGTTCTTGGGCCAAGAAACTAGGTGGAACTTTTGATTGAGGTGGTGGTTGGGTGGTCAAATGTGGATTACCTTGACCTAGGTAAAATAGAGGAATGGTTTGTTGTGGAATGTAAATTTGATGATTAAACCAACCATGAATATTCATCAATGGATTGGGATGCATTTTTTGCAATTACACACATTTTTGGGTTATAGTCTAGTTCAGATTCAATATATAGCCTTGATTTTGATGGAATTGCATTTGGGATGGAAGATATAGCTTTGGATAAAGTATTGTGTCTACTAAGGCTGAGTAAGGACTTACTTATAACTATTCAGACCTAGATAGATAATGGGAACTTGTTGTGGACCAAGGCCTTATCATTGGATCTATGGCACATGTTGAGTAAAAGGTAATGGATATCTAATTAGTACTTGTTAGATAGTGGTAGATCTTATTTACACAAACATCTATTATAAACTCAATTATTATAGGGGTTTTGGCATTTTTATTTGATCAATTGACCCAAATTTTTTATTATAAAATATTTTGGATTGTAAAGGTACATTGGTATGCAACTATAGAGGGAAGTTTGTCACTACTTATCGAGGTGGAAAATTTGCTACCCCATGTTGAGGTGGCATAGTGTTTTAATTCTTCTAAAGTGTTATATTAGATTATCCCTATTGTTATCAAATATTGGTCATCACTTATTAAGGTAGGGTAACATTTATAACTTATTATTAAGGCAAAAAACTAGCCATTATTTGATTATTTAATCCTTGTGGTTGTGTGATTAAAGAAGAAGTTGGTTGAGGATTAGAAGTAACTTGATGTGGTTGGGACATGGGATTTCATTCCCCCTATTTTTGTGAACCACTCATGGTATTAACTAAATTAAATTGTTATTATGGACTATTTATTGGTATATTTAAACCACTATGACCTAGATTGGAAGGTGCATGTTTGTTATCCACCATGTTTAGTATATTATTCTATGTAGAATCCACAATCACCTCTTCAATAAATGGGACATTGTGCATGTCACTAACTAAAGTGTTTTGTGTAAATGGATTTATACCCAAATTATATTAAATTATCAACTCTATTATCACTCCTACTGAATGAGCTATCTCTGACTGGGGTGTTTGACATGGCCATGGTATTAAAATTGTGCACTATATTCAAATAGGTTTGATACGCTTGTTGCATTTGTCTAAAGTGGTCCTCGATGAGGCCCTTTCCTTTTACAATAATATTTGGGTCTTGATAGTAAATTATCATGAGCACTTGAGGATATCTAGTAGAGTCTTATTAAATGGTTTGGGTATAGGGCATGTTTAGAGGTGCTCTAATTAGACTAGGCAAATTTTCATGGGGGAAGTCTACTAGAAATTTGGCCCCTGCCTCTATGACTTTGACTAAAACCTCTTCCTTATTTTCAAGTAAGTGATAATAAAACAAATAAGGATCATATGTTGATGGCATGAAAACATAATAAATTTTTTATTGAGCTTGTTTTACAACCAATGGTATGCTATAAAGGTATTGTGCAATTTTATCTTGGTCTTGTTATGAATAGGGATGTGTGATAACCAAATAGTGGGGTAACAGATCTTGAGTTTTTTTCTTGAATTGAGAAGTGTAAGAAATATAAGGATCTATCTCATAAAACACATCATCACAGTAAGGATCTTGAGCAAAGTTATCATTCATGACCACATTATCATAACCTGAATTATACATGGATCCACTAAAAGTGTAATGATACATATCCAAAATAATGAATAATGTTACATGAAGATAGTAATAAAGTTATACAAACTCTTAAAAATAAGGTATAAAATGATAATGGTCCAAACTTGGTCTAGCATGGTCTAAGGACTCGATCTAGGAATGGATCTACTTCTCCCCAAAAAAGGCAATGATAAACCATTATAAAATGGTATAACATCAAATGTCTCACATAAATGGTCAAGCGAATTAACAAATTAGAATGCCAAAATTGGTAAAAAGTGTTTCATACAACTATAATCTAGGTCTAAAGATTAAAAAAGGTTTATATGTCTTTAATAACAAGGCACAAATCTAGGCTCAAAATAACTACATCCAAAATGGAAGGTAAAATGCTATGAATTTTGGAAACATGACACAAAAGCTAGACTTTGAAACAAACTAGGTCTAAGATAAATGGGAATTGATAGGTCTTTTGGAAACATGACACAAAATATATACTTTTAAATAATACTAGGTCTATGGTAAATGGATATTTCTAGGGCTTTTGGGGATATGCCACAAAAGCTAGACTTGGTAAAAACTAGATCTAAGAGGCAAGACAATTAATCTAAAAATTTTGAAACACTTTGACTAAAACTCAGCATTTGGATTAAAATATAATCTTTGTCTTTGGAAAAATAAATTAGACTTTATCCACATGGAAGATAGACCATTTCCCTAATCTAGGAACAAAAATAGTGTTTAAATTGAGAATGAAATTATTTTAAGTTGTGCAACCCAAAAGTGAGAGATAAATATCGAAGCCAACATTAACATGAGGCATATGAATAAACAAATCAATGTTTTAATTTTAAATTATCAATAATAATTTTTAAATTGATTTTAGAAGACTTGTTTTCTTAAGTGGATAATAAGCTAGAACAAAATTGATAGCATAACAATACTTGGCATAGACCAAAAAGGGGCCACGTGGTTTTGAAATTGTAATTGGATATAAGGAAAAAAGTCTTTGAAATAATTTGATTAGCATAATGATTATATCCTTATATAAATGTATTAAAAATTGTTTTTTTAAAAAACACTAAGGCACAAGACTTATAATGAAATGGGAAATGTAATGATGCCCCTTTCAAAAAGTGACACACACACACACACACACAAATTTTTTGATGAATGACTAAGGAAAAGTGTGGCATTAAATGAATGGCATAACACCTCTTTAAATAAAAGAGTGATGTGAAAACATGAATTATTTTGGATGTGGTTTTGACACAAGATAATGCAAGTAAAAATGAAAAATACCAAAAACACCTAAGTGTGTCATCTTAATCCTAAAAACAAACAAGGTAGATTCATACTGCCAAACTCCATCTATATAATTTCTATTGAGAGGAAATTATTTTTTTCATCCAGAAATTAAAATGTGAATGAAAATTAGGTTTTTTAGGCTCCCTCTTCTCTCAAGATTTTGTACAATGATATGAAACTTTGGGATACTCTCCCTACATTGATAGTATATATATGGCAATGGGGTTGTATAAAAACTATAAAATTTCATATATTCTAAATGGTCCCATATGTGTTGTTAACATTGTGGCACAACATGTCATTTGGATTTGTGTTAAATGTCTTGTTGTGAAGGTCTTGTCCTTTTCAAAAACACTACATCCATCAATTGCTTAGTGTAGTGTGATGTTTGAGTTTAACATACATTCTAAGGTAATCTCTTACTAATGGAGCTTATTTAAATACTCAAATAAGCATCCCAATAATTCATACTCAATTTGTATACCCTTACCATGGAGTGGAGTTAAAATTATGTCATGATATGAATTATCGGACCAACACATCCCTAGAGAACCCATGGGGAGGTGATGAACTAACACCTACAAGCCAAGATGCTTAAAATAAAAACTAAGTATAAGTACTTTAGGGGCATTTTGGGATCATCCAAATCACTCATATTTTTGGAAGGGCTTTAGAATCTTTCCTTCCATGCTTTTAGACAAAGAAACATATGTAATAATTGAAGCATTTTTTATCACCCAAGTTCCCTAAAAGGGACAGAGGGAGAGAATACATGTTATACTTGTGAAACAAACACTTAACAACAATCATAAAATTGAAAACTCTTATGAGCATTTAACTAGAGTGTGAGTTCATTTTTATAACCCCAAATGAAATATGACATGAAGTTTAGCACATTGGTATTGTTTGAGAACTTTTAAAAACAAAAATAAGTAAAGTAAATGAGTGTTTAGAACACCAAATGTAAATACAATATTGAATCTTAGAGTGTCAAAAAATGTCTTTTCTTGGTCTTTGGGTCCCAAAAAAGATGTTAGGGGGTCCTTATGCTTATAATCTAAAAGTTGGTGAGAAAATGACTTTTGGAATTTAGATATCAAGTTTTAAATGTTATTCACATAGTGAAAAAATATAGATACACAAAGTAATATTATAACTTTTCCTATAAAATTGAAACTAATTAGCACAAAACTGTAACTTCCTAAAGATTAAAATGTTAGTGCAAAACCATGACTACACAGTGCAAAACCACAAGTTTAGAGTGAAATATCATAATTCCACAATGAAATATCATATATCTATAGTTCAAAATCAAGATTTCCTATAAAAACATATATTATGAATTAAATATCATGATTATACAAATAATATCACAACTATAAAGACAATATTACAACTCATCATGTAAACTTGATACCTAACAAAGTAAAAATGCAACTTATCAAGACAAAATTGTTACTTATAAGAGCAAAATCAAAACTATAATATTGCAACTTTGTAATGAGATATCATGATTTCATAGTGCAATATCATGACTTTAGAAAGAAAAATTGTAACTATACAAATCAAAAATGTGATTTCCTATAAAATGTCCATGAGTTTCCACTTTCCAATTTTTTTGTTATTAAGTTGGAATTTTGACATGAAAATTGTTAGAAAGAAGTCGTAAAATTCCATGGGAAGAAATTTGTGGGGTGTGTGTCCCATAGGGTGTGCCATCATGTGAACAAGGAATCCATAGAGGGGAGATTAGTATAGTGTTAGTCAATGAAATACAATCAAAACTAGCACAATAAAAACTAATACCTCTAGCCTAGACACTTAGAAGAGCATATGTAAGAATCATACAATGAAAACACCAAAATGAAATCATCCTTTTACCTTCCTTGTAGCTCCAAAATGGCTTGTTAAATTGTATTGGATTGGTTTGGCTTATGAAATTGGCATGGTAACACTACTATGAAGCTTTTTGAAGGTATTTGTCATAATAGCATTGCAATAATAAATATTCTTGATCAATAGATAAAGTCTTGTATTTATAGCCTCCAAAGTTAATTCTTACTCAAGTTGAGTTAGGCTAGAGTTTAAACATGGAATGAGTTAAAACTAACCCTATGTGAGTTAAATTAAACTCCAATATAGGTAATAAGGGTAGATTTAATTATTATTTTCAATTAATAGCCATGTCTCTCAAATTAGATATTTTTAGATATTTGTGAGAACTTAACAACTATTAAAGGTAATGATGAGAAGCTTGATATTTTTTATTTTTAAATTTCTATTTTTAGATATTCATTAATTTTAAATGGATAATTTAGTTAAGAAATTAATCTAGTTTAATTATATGATTCATTTTTATTAGCATTTTATCTCTTTTAATAATTGTTCAAGTGCCCTGTGTAATGGGTCCATAGGCCAAACTGATAGTTGTTAGGTCACAAAGTGACTTAAGATGAATATGTGAGAATTTATTGTTGAGTATGGTATAATACCTAAAATAAGAATGCCTCAACATGATTATAAGTATTAATGAATGGTGTGGGAAAAAAATTGAGATATTCATTGATTTCTAGGGTTAATTTTCTACGTTTGGTAGAAATCAATCAAAAGTCTTGTCAAAATCTGGCTGTGGATGGAATGGGGTGTCTACACCAAGTAGATGTGAGATAAAAAATATCATAAACCATATTATTGTTTGATTTTTTATGTACTGGTGCTATGATATATTCCACATGAAACTGATAGTCTATAGCTTATTTTATAATTTGAATCATAGAGCCAATTATAGCCATGGCATCAATTATTCTATTATTGGTCCTAGGTATCCATTTAAACTAAATATTAATAATTTATCTCTTAATATTATCAACCATACATTTCTAAGGTAATAACTTATCATCCTTAAAATGGTATTGGTCTATAACCTAATTTAATCTAAGTTGTGAATCACTGTGAACTAAAAATGTTAGATATTCCACTATATTATTTGGTAAAACCTTACAACTAGTGTTTTGTATTCATTAATATTATTAATATATGTAAAACTAATGAGAAATGATGTAGGAATAAGATCCCCTTATGGAATGATAAATAAAATATTAGTTCTTGATCCACATGTTATGAAGGAGCCATCAAATTACATTTTCCATTATTTTACTTTAGGAGGTGCTTCTATTGTAGTCATGATGGCTTCATTTGAAAACCCAAATATAAGAGGTTAAGTAGTAGGAAGAGGAGATTATAAAATATTATTTACAAGTACCTATCCCTTAATGTATTTTTAATTGACATAATCGATCTCAAATTTTCTCAATATCATGATCCACTTCACCATACAGCCCTATAAAGTTGTTTTAGATACTAGAACTTGAGAGAATCTACTTTTTCAATTATAATATTCTTAGTATTTAGTATGTAGTAATGTAAATTTTGGATATGAGAACCATGGATAAATAATATTTCTTAATCATCTTATAATTATGCTCATATGAAACTAATGTTTGTCTTAGGTATTAAATGACATGCTCTTTACCTTGTTCATAATGTTGTGCCAAAAGTACCCCTAGGGCATTTTTAATGGCAGATAAGTAAAGTAGTAATGGGTTGTTTAGTATAAGTAGAAAAAAATAGGTGTGTTGTCCAAGTATTCTTTGAAATGATAAAATGATTTCTATAAATCTCCTTTCCATGAGAAATTGGTGCCCGTCTTTAATGTGTAAAAGGATGGCATTTATTAGCCAGCTAAGAAATGAAGCATATGATAAACTATATTTTTCCCTTTAAACTACAGAGTTGTTTTAAGGTAGATGCCAATGACATATCAGTAATAGATTAAACCTTAGAAGGATTGACCTCATTACCTCAATGAGAGATAATAAATCCTAATAATTTGTCATAAGTTACACTAAATACACACTTTTTAAGGTTTAGCCTAACTTTGTACTCTAAAAGTCTCTCAAAAACTCTTGAAAGTATGGTTGGATTTTTAAATTAGGTTTTAAAATTACATAAGATGTCATAAACATAATCCTTAACAATAAAATGCAATATATCATGGAAAATTACCATCATGTCTTATTGGTAAGTTGATCCTACATTATTGAGTCCAAATGGCATCACTTGATAATAAAATATTTCACATTGAGTGATGAATGTTGTCTTGTGTTGGTCCTCTAGTAAAATATTTTTTTGTTTGTATCTTAAAAAACCATATATAAGGGAAATCATTTCATATCTAGTCATTGTGTCAACAATCATGCCAACATTTGGTAGAGGAAAGTCATCCTTTGGGTAGGCCTTATTAATGTCATATAGATAAACACACAATTTGATACCCTCTAGCTTCTTGATGATTGGTAATATATTGGAAATTTATTATGAATAATCAATAGGTCAAATTCATCTCACATCTAAGAGTTTATCCAAATATTTATTGACTAATACATCAATACAAGGATGCATTTTTCTCATCTTCTACTTAACTGGTTTGGCATCAAGGTGTATAATAAGATGGTGTAAAACCAAGGCACGATATAAACCTATCATATCTAAATAGGCCCATGTAAATATATCAACAAATTCCCTTAAAAAGGATGCAAATACTTCATGTTCCTCCCTAATGAGGAATGCACATAATTTAATCCATTTTGGGTCCTCTAGAGTTCCAATATTAACCTTAAAAGTGTCCTCGATAAGGAGTGTAGAACCATATTCTAAAATAGTTGGAAAATAGGTAAAATGGTTGGCAATGTTGTAGTAGTATGGATAGATTGGTTCATCTAATTATCCCAAATAATTCAAAATCTCCTAATGGTGGAAAAGGCCATTTAAAAAATACCTCTGGGCACTCCTATACAATCTTCTTAAAAGCTTGTTGCTTTTTAGTATTGATTTCATATCCATACATAAAATTTGGGCTAGTAGTATCTTGTGCTTCAAGTGAAGAGGAGTTAATATCCTAATCTATTCATGTATGAAACATGTTTTAACTAAGAGACTTGCCTTTTTATTTACTTTTTCCCTAGTCTAAAATCACCTCAAAGAAGTTTTTACTTTATTTATTTTTTAGCCAAGGAACTTCATTGCTCTTTGAAATAATTAGCAAGATCCAATCTGATAGATAAATCATGTTTGTGATATCCTAGAGGAATATGATCCCTCAAACCCATAAATTTTCAAATGCCTTCATCATTCTCAAATTCATCAAGTGGCATTATCAACTCTTGTTAGTGTTAATCTATCATTTAGTTGTGATAAAGGGTAAATGGTGAAGGGTTAATGTATATATGGCGTAAGAGTTAAGAAGATTATTGTTGGTAAGGTCATCATAGATGTTATAATCAGACCTTACATAATTTTTGACATCATCCTCACTACTCATTGGTGTAGGAACTCGAATAATGTATGTGGGGTCATCCCTAAGTGGTTTAAATTCAATACCATGAGTTCCTTTATACATGGTAATGGAAATTGGCTCAAGTGTACCTTACTAATGTTCCCCTAGGCCTATTCCTTCATAATCTTCATTATCCATAATCCAATTAGGGATAGGGAACTTATCACTTTGGTAAAAATCAACTAGATTATCATTATAGAGCAATGAATCATCTTTGGCCAAAGGGTTATGTTCTTGTCCAGAGGCTAGTTTGAAAATAATGAGTTAAGTGAGATGATATTTTCCCTTAGCACTCCATTCAATATGAATAGTCTTAGTTTTGGGTTTCCCATAGGATTTTGGGTTTTGAGGAAATTGGGGTATATTAAAGGATTCATGAGTAATGTACTCTCATATACCTTTGTCAAATATGTAAAAATGGCTAGATATCTCTAGTGGAGGTGTAAATGAAGTTAAATCTAGGATTTTAGGGTTGATGTAATTGGTTTTGGGTTCTGATTTAATGGATTTTGATTTTTCAAATTTTTTTCTATCAATTTTAGGCATGGGATTCAATCCAAAATGTTAATTGTAGCTCTTATACTCTACCTCAAGATATTTGTAAAACTGATAAGGCTAGAGATCAACTAGTATGGTCAATTCCATGATTGAATGAATAACTTTAATATATTATTGTATCATGGAAGGTATGGCCTAGATTTCATGAATACATGGTTTGTCTAAGAGAAATTTGTATGATAAATATAGGTCAAGAACATAGTAAAGGGTGTCATGGTTTAAAGGCCCAATAATCACTAGGAAACTAATGGTTCCTTGTGATTCCCATTCTTCATTATCATACACTTTAATGATAATGGTATCTGGCTAAAGATTAATCATTGTTCATCCAAGATGATTCACCAACTTTAGAGACATAGTTCTTAATCCTAAACCATTGTCTACAAGGAAATGTTTAATTATATGTCTAGTTATACTGACTTTGATATATAAAGGGTTGTTATGCAATGGGCCCAAGAATGACATATCACTTTGATCAAAGGTAAGTCATTAGCCAAGGGATAAATGTCCTACCATAGCTTAAAATTTATTATGTGTAATGTCATTAGGTAAAAAGGATTGGATTAGGTATTCATTGAGTATAATCTTATGAATGTAAGATGTGTTAAACAAACCCATGATAGATATTTGTGTAGGTATCTTTTGTAGCTATTCCAAAATGTCATAGATTTTCTCCTTGGTATTGACAATTAGATTGTTATTTATTGGTATGGAGGTTTTGATGGGTTCATTCTTTGAATAAGGTTTTGGTCCTTGGATAGTAATCTTAGATCATCAAGACGTGATTATGTAATATGGATTAGGTACTAGGCCTCTTTAACTAGATCAAAAGGTAAACAATCCTAGAATGGTAATTCTTTGGTGGTGTTGAGCTTGGATGTTAAACTATTCCAAAGAAGGATTATCGACATAGGGAGGTTTTTAGGCATTATTAGGTAATATTCTAGGTTGGTTGGTATTTGTTCAGTGGTTGATGGTAATGGTGATAATACGACCACCTAGACATGTCCTACAACATTTTTGTAAGTATATGAATTGTCATGATAGCTTCCTTAGTTGGATTGGTTAGTTTGACCTTAGTTATAACCATTTTGTTCTTGTTTTTATTATTAACATTATTAATGTTGTTTTGGTGGTGGTGAGGCTATTTACCATTGTTATTTCTATTGTTATTGGTTTTTGTGTTGAGGAAAGGATTTTTTATTGATACCCAAGTTATGATTAGATGTAGGGGCATGGTTATCTCATTTTATCTCTTCATTCTCAAGTGTGTTATTAATAAAGTGTCTTAGCTATATGGAATTCCATATAGAGTGTCCCTTAACATGATGGTACTAAAAAAACTCATGCTATTTTTACTAGTCGAGAAAAGGAATTTCTTCAATACAAAGTTTTGGTACATTCCATCTAATCATATTGGCTTGAACCAACTTGCAGAATATAAACTCAATGGATTCATTGAAGTTATTGAAAGATATAATTATGGGTAGACTTTTCCTTAGAGGAGGTATTTATAATAGTGAAGGATTTTATGAAGGGTTTTATGGATGTTTAGGTTGAATGAATGGAGGTGGAGGTTGTTGAATGGGCAGAGGTAAATGAAAAACTAGTGTTTGTACTATCTATACATGATGTGATTCAGTGACCCCATTACTAACAACATTTTTTTATAATTATAAGCTTTAGGTATTTCCAAAGTATTAAAATGAGATGGAATTGAATCTATTATTTGGATGGGATTTTGGTTATGATTATGGATTTGGTTCTATTATTGGCCTTAATGTTGGTTTTAGCTCTAGTTTTTATTGAAATATGATAACTTGATAATCCCTTTCTAGACAAGGGCCTTTTAAATTTGTATACCTTTATTAATAGATTATTTAAAAGTGTGATCACATTTTAGCTTTAGATGATATTATATCTTATTGTGTACACTTTATCTAAATATGACATCAAGTTTTTTGTCTAGTAAATAGTGAGTGAATCAGTTAGCAACTACCCTCTAGCATTGTAAATAACCAAAAAAGCTTTCACCATTTTTCTAATTTTTTGACCTAAATATACAAATATAATATCATATTTGATATTGTATGAGAAATTTTGTAAAACTTTATCTAAAAGGTCATCAAATTCTAGCATAAAATTGTTTGGTAGTTTAAGAATCCATTCCAATGCTTGTATAGCTAAACTTCTAGGAAAGAGGATAAGAATATATACCATTATAGGATAATGGTTGGAAAGCAATAAATAATTATTTTAAATTATATTTTGGGTCACCTTTTCCCTTATATTTATGAAATTTGATCAGATCATAACTTGGAGGAAAAGGTATTTAGAGGCAATCCATATTTAAAGGATACAAGCATATCTCTTATAGTTTAAACTTCTTTGTGTGCTTCCTAGTTTGAATGGATTGAATTACATCCTTCATTTTTTGTATCTCTTGGAATAATAATATAGATGGCATGTCTTATTTTATTTGGTTTTGTATAGTGAAAGGTTGATTACCTTGACTGGGATATAATGGAAAGGTATATTGGGGAATGTTTGTTTGATTTTTCAATTGAACACAAATACGTATCTATGTATTAAGATTATACTATTGGTGAGATATAAATTTTTCTTGATAAAAAATTTGTCTAAGGTTTTCAACATGTATTTCATTCAAAAACTTTGGTTGTGGTAGATGCATTTGGTTAGGTGGAATTTATTGTGTTTGGCTAGGAACTTGTTGTTTACTTGTCAAACCTTACTGTATAAAGGGTACCTGTTATTGGCTAAAGACTTGATATTGAAGGTTTTTGAAGTTATATCCATGTTGTATATGAGGTACCCACTAGGTAAAAAAAATATTGCCTAATAGGTATCTATTTTAAGTTAGGACCTTGTTATTGGGTAAACACCTATTGTGAATTAGGCAATTATTAGATGTTTGGTATTTGTTGTTGACCAACCAACACTCTTTACTAACCAATATAAAAACATTGTTGATTAGGTAATATTTGTGATGTTCATGGTGTATTGGTCTATGTTTGTTTTAGTATAGCAATAGTTTCCACTTGTTGAGATGGTGTAGTTTCCAACACTTGTTGATGTGAAATCTTGGTTTGTTTTTAGCTATTTGCCCCTATTACATGTTTTAAGAAGTTATTGGTTGAGGAGTGTAATTCACTTGCTATGTTTGGGAACTAGGCATACCTACCCTATGTTGTTGTAATCTACTCGAGGTATTGGTTAAAAGAACCTACTATGTATTAATCTATGATATATTAGACGGACTTTGGTTCAAAGTAGGATTCACGTACATGTTATTCATTATTTTTTATGTAAGGTATTCTATAGGAGTTTTAGATTTTTATCATAATTGGTACATTGTACATGTATAATAACAATTTGCCTTGGGTAAAGGGGTTTATGTTCTGATTTACATAGCCTGATGAATCAAATTTTACCTTATTGGGGGAGCTAACTCTAAGAGCGATGCTTTTAAAATAGCCATGGAACTAAAGTTCCAAGCTAGGTTAAGGTATGTTTGATATGATTTATATACATATTCTAATTGGTTATCCATTGAAACCTTTATTTTTACTAGCACATTTAGGACATTTTTAGGTATTGGTACAATACCTTGATTATAACTTGTTGAATCTTGTTCAAACTGTTGGACACAAGGCATATTACGAGGTGTTCTAATCAGGATAGATAGAATTTTGTTTGGGAAGTATATCAAGAATTTGGCTCCTACTTCTACTACCTAACTATAATCTCATCTTTTTTTATATCAAGTTATGATCAAAGAAGTATGGGTCATAACTTGTTGGTGTGGTTATAAATTAGGGTTTTTATTTTCTTTGTTTAGTTATAGGTGTCATAATATCAAGGTATTATCATTTATTATTGCTCTTATCATGTATAAAAAGGGGTATTAACTAGGTATTGTGCTAATAGAACCTATCTTTATTCTATATATGGGGTATTATAAGAGGGATATGGATATATCTCATATGCTACATCATCACCATAAGTTTATTGAATAAAGGGGTCATGTTATGGGCTCAACATGCACCCTTGGGAGAAGTTATTCAAGCTTCTCCCAATAAAGCTATAAAATGGAAACAACCTTAGTATGGGTATCCCATGATGGGGATGAACCTCTGGAGTAGGCTAGTTCCTCTTTGATTCTCACCTAAAACAAAAACTAATCCTATCACTTCACAAAAAAATTATAGGTTGACCCTCTCTAATCGACCTAAAGAACACTAATGAAATAGTAGAGGTTAGGTTTAGAGAGAAACTATCTACTATACATTCATATTGAGATTCACCAAATGATCTAGGCTAAGGGAAATGAAAGTAGAGGTCTAAAGTAAGACACTAACTAGTCGTAGTATCCATAATAGGATTCAATCAAGAGATGCAAAACACTAAAAACAATAAATATAAGTAGATGAATTAGTAAATATGTGAGATAAATACACACTATACCAGAATAATAAAATCAAACTAGTACCTTCTATTACTTCAAGAGGTTATAAATTCTTTCTTGGCAGGGTCTAATCTAACCAAGAGAAGTAACTGAGAGAAAGATAGAGAAAGATATAATGATCTATCCAAAGAAGTGAGAGATATATTCTCTTGGCCCAAAGGCCTTAATTTATAGTAGAGAAAGAGAGAGAGAAGGGGAAAGTTAAAAATATTTTTGCTTTAGATAACCAATGAGCTATAAGCTTCCAAGATGTTCTATCAGGATTTTTATGTAATCAAGTCATTATGAATGGGATCTTCATTTTCTTAGATATCCTATGAGTTCTAATTATGAAAATATATACTAGAAGACAAGAGTTTGATAAAAGTGGAAAGCTAGAAGTGAATGTTTCAGCTACTTTCTAAATCCCTAAGCTTTGATCCATTGACCTTCCACTAGATCTTATCATGAAGGTAAAAATTTTAGATCTTTAAATTTTCAAGGACATGTCATGTCTATATTGAATCAATAGCTTGTCAAGGTATTACTCAAAATGATCTTTTTCTAGCCACATATCTCCTTTTATCTTAGATATTGGATGGAATTATCTATAGTGGAAAACTAATATAAGAATATTGGTATGCTTATAGATTATATAGATATAGCACTCTATCCAAAAAATGGTCTCATCTAAGTCTATATCAAGCCCTCACCTTTTTTATTCTTATACCAACTTAGGTCAAGATTAAGTTTTGATCTCTAACTCACTGATTTAGTCTTGTCCTACTTGATCATCCTTTGCCAAAATGTCTCAGTTCATTTCTTTGTTAGTTGTCTCAATCACCATGCACTGTCAGATCCTAAGATCTAATCAAACACAAGCCATGGATATTTTGGACCCACCAACCTAAAATTAGCTCCTCATTGGTCCTCAAGATCTATTTACCTTTTGAATTAATCCAATCTCTCATGGTCTTGACACTTATTGGCCTTGCACTTTCCTTTAGATCTCAACCAAGGATTTTTAAACCCTAAAGACTAGTTTATGGAGTTTAAACTTGACATTTGTGTGGACATTATTTGAAATCTATAGGAAATTTTTTTGACGTCTCATATACCATCAATTTTAAACTCATATGGATTTTTTTCCTAGGCATAATGTTGACACTTCTACAGACATCCTTCATATTTTAGCCAACTTTGCAGATTTGTAACTTGAAGCGTAGAACTTGTGAAGATACCAAACTTTTAGGGGATTGATATAATGATGAGAGAAATAAAACCCTTTAATTCACTATCCTAAAGGGCTTTACATGAAAATTGACAATACTAAAATAATCATTTATGATCTCCCACTATGAGGACCAAATGTTTGGACATAATCTAGATGGAGTGAGTAGAGCAAATGAGTTCCATGCATTCCTCAGTTTGTCTTGAACATTCCATAAGGTCTTTTATAGGTTTGTGAGCTCCATGATCTATTTGCTCCACCCACACCATCTAGATTCTATCTAGACTATTTGAATTGATCACTTAATTAGGAAATCTACAAGTGGGTACAATTTGGTATGTGGATAAAACATGGCCAACATTTTATGGTGACTCATAGGGAAGCATGCCTACTATACTTTATAACCTAGTGCATTTACCAATCTGATCTATTAGGTATAGAGTCACCTCTCTACAACTGAGATGATTTGGAAAATCTCTTGAAATGAAAGGATATAAGGAATAAAACAAATCAACTAACCTAATAAAAAAAATGCACCAAGGAACTTGGAAAAAACCATTAAATACAACCTACCCTAAGCTAACCAAATATAAGAGAGCTATACAAAACCATTAACTAGTTGTAAAAAGTAGCTACCTTTTCTCAATAATGCATGATACTTTACATACTTGAGGGATACTAAACAAATATGGAGAAGTAATATATTTTCAACAAATTAATGGTATGATTCTTTTAGAATAATAACAAAAATGAACTTGCCCTTATAGTTTTATTACTTAATTGTGTAAGCCCCATGGAGTGATTGAGTAAGCTGATCTTGTTCTTCTTAAAGCTTGAATTTGTGCTCTAAATTGAGCACAATGTGTGATGGCTCCTCCTTCACATCTTCTAATCAAGATAGGTCCCTGATAAGGCATCCTTTTCTCAATACAAATATTGAATTATCATATTCTGCCTAACTCTTACACATTGCTACTTTATCATCATGCTCCTCATGCACAATCAGATCATAGTTCCCTTGGAGAGGAATATTTCCTATTTCCAAAATCTTGAACAAGTCTCCCAACCCTTTTTTGTTCATTCTCTTATGGAAAGATCTATCCATATTCGAGGTCCCTCCTTATCACACAAGGTGATGGTCCCTCAAGCTACATCTCTTGAGCACCTAAGATGTCTTGCTCATTGACCTCACTTAGATTTTTGACCTAAGGATTGCCTTCATCAAGATATAGCTCACCAATGTCAAAACCATGCCAAGAGGGTTGGTATAAACCTGATTCTCCTTATTTTAGAGGAAATGAGTCACTTATTAATATCTCCTCATCATAGACACTTGCATTATCTTCTTTAGGATCACCTACAACTACAATCTTTTCCTCTATATTTTGTATAATAGGCTTCTAACCTCAAAGGGAGATGATGGGAAGGTGAACAAATTCTCATTACTCATAGTTTATGAGAGTATCCTTCTAGTCTCAAGTTTTAAAGTATCTCTTAGATGGTCCTAGAGGGAAGAAAAGAGAGTCTAAAATATTTAACACCAAGCTCACTAAGATGAGTTATATTCACTTGATCCATTCCTTGCATGATTAACTCTTCTTCTATTAGAACTAGCTTGGTTCTTGGTGAAGATAAAACTTGACCAAGTGGAATAAGGGGTTGTTTTAGGACCTTCATGATTTAGTCCTAAGGATCTATGTAAGATTAATTTAAGTGGGCCTACTCACCTTCAAAGGATACTAATATATTTCCCATATCTTGAATTAAACTCCCTATTATTTCTATGTCTTCATTCTCACCAACTGCCCATTGTCAACCTTCAAGAATAGACCACCCATATTTAATTGACTAGAAATAACTCCTTAACTTCTATAGAACATGGGTAGGGGTGACTGGAGTAAAATCTAAACCTATACCAATTTATCTTATTAGCCCCATATAGAATGATAATTCTTGCTTGACCCTTGATAAGGATGTAATCAAATAATCTTGGTCTTAATGAGGGATAAGAAGATGATGAAGGTCATGATGGAGCTAGTAGGCTTTATAAGGGCCACTTAAGGAAAATACATGAACTTTATCCATCTAATAACAGGGATACTAAGGCATAGAATAAGCATACTAACAAAAATATGGCTGATTTTACATACCAGATAATGAGGGTTAGGCACTTAGACTACTTAAACTAGATGATATATGCTCAAAGTCACCAGGTTGTGGGTATCCCATAATGGGGCTAAACCTCTAAAGTAGGCTAGTTCCTCTTTGATGCTCACCTAAAACTAAAACTAAGCCTAGTACTTTATGATAAAAGGGTTAGAAATGGATAAGGGATCTTAAGAAAGCTAATAGGTAATGCACAAAAATGACAGGTTGATCCTCTCTACTCCACTCAAAAAACACTAGTGAAATAATAGAGGTTTGGATTAGAGAATAATTATCTATTATACATCCATGTGGAGGTTCACCAAATGATCTACATTAAGGGAAATGAAAGGAGAGGTCTAAATTAAGACACTGACTAGTTGTAGTATCCACATACAGGCTTCAATGAAGACATGCAAAACAGTAAACATAACATATATGAGCAGATGAATTAGTAACTAGGTGAGATAAATACACACTATACCAAAATAGTCAAATCAAAGCATAGCCTTCTATTACTTCAAGAGGTTACAAATTCCTTATTTGTATGGTTTAGTCTAACTAAGATAAAGAATCAAGAGAAAGACAAAGGGAGAACTAATGATATATCCAAAAAAGTGAGAGATATTTATTCTTCACCCCAAGGACTCCATTTATATCAGAGAAAGAGAGAGGGGGAAAGTTATAAATCTTGTTACTTTTGATAACCAATGATCTATAATCTTCCAAGATGTTTTTTTATGATTTTTTTCCAATTAAGTCATTATGAATGGGATATTCATAATTTTATTAGATAGCCTATGAGTTATTCTACTTTTGGAAAGTTGTACTAGAAGTTAAGAGTTTTACAAAGGTGGTAAGATGGAAGTGAATGCTTCAACTACTTTTTGAATCCCTAATCTCTGATCCATTGATCTTCCACTAGATCTTATCATGAAGGCAAGATTTTTGGATCTTTGAATTGTCAAGGACATGTCATTTCTACTTTGAATTAGTGGCTTATTGAGGCATGGCTTGAAATGATATTTTGTTATACATGTGTTTACCTTTAAATTGGATCTTACACTAAATTATCTATAGAGGAAAACCAATCTAAGAATATTATTTTTCTTATAAATTATATAGATATAACACTCTATCCAAATATTGGTCCCATCTAAGTCTATATTGAGCCCTCATTATTTTGCTTCTTCTACCAACTCAGGTCAAGATCAATTTATGATCTCTAGATCATTGATTTAGGCCCATCCTACTTGATCATCCTTCATCAAAATGTCCCAGATCATCTATTTATTAGCTATCTCAATCACCATGTACCATCAGATCTTAAGATTTGATCAAATGTGGGTCATGGATCTATAGGACCCATCACCCTAAACATAGATCCTCATTGCTCCTTAGGATATTTACACCCTTTGACTTGATCCAAGCTCCTGTGGTCTTGAACTTGTTAGTAATGTTCTTTCCCTTAGATATCTACCATGGATTTTTACACCCCAATGGCTAGTTCATAGAGTTTAAACTTGACATTCATGTGAATGTCATTTGATGTTTGTGAGAATATTTTTTGATGTCTTGCAGATCATTAATTTTAAATTCTTATGTATTTTTTGCTCAAGCATAAAGTTAACACTTACATGGATGTCCTTCATATTTTGGCCAACTTTATAGATTTTTAACTTGAAGTGAATAACTCATGAAGGCACCAAAATTTTAGGGGATGAATTTAATTTTGAGATAAATAAACCCCTTTGATCCTTTACCCTAAAGAGCTTCATATGAAAACCAGCAATATCATTTCTACTCTTTCATTATTAGGGACAAATGTTTGGACAATATCTAGATGGAGTGAGCAAATCATATAAGTTCCACATGCTTCCCAATTTTTCCCAATCATTTCATAAGGTTTTCTATAATTTTGTGAGCTTTATGATCTCTTCACTTTGCCCACACCATTTAGAGCTTGCCCAGACTATTTTAATTGGTCTCCTAATCAGGAACTCTATAAGTGGGTAAATTTTGGCATGTGGACAAAACATAGCCAATAAGTCACTAGTAATAAAGTTCTCATAATCTATATTATGCATGGTCCCACTTTATGTATATCAAGGCATGTTCAAATTTATGACTAGGTCTCTTGAATAAAGGTCTAGTATGTAAAATGACTTTGGTTTAAGGAAAATAACCTTTATCTCTTTAAAAGAAGTCCAAAGTGGAAACATCTATTCTAGGTTTAAGGCAAAGTTAAAATGAAAAAGTGAAACCAATCTTTGGTAATGTGTTTGGGTAAGGTAAAATGATCTTGATCCAGGTCTAACAAAAATAAAGGTTCTATATCATTGGTAAAATTTCACAAAGCTAGACTTCTAAAATAGTCTAAAGTGAAAAAAAT
The DNA here is from genome assembly GCA_037957365.1 of Torreya grandis. Lineage (NCBI taxonomy): Eukaryota > Viridiplantae > Streptophyta > Pinopsida > Cupressales > Taxaceae > Torreya > Torreya grandis. The sequence goes on from JARHVA010003785.1 coordinate 744,395, forward strand.
AGTTTTAAGTATTTGTTCAAAAGTTACAAAGATATACTTGGAAATAATAACTTGAAATCAATCTAAATCTAAGGTAATTGACTCAATAAACTAGATAATTGGCTTAGGAAACTCAATAATTGGCTTAAAAAAGTTAGTCTAGGGACACAAATGACTCTTGGAAAATGAAACTAAGACATTATTTAACTTGACAAAAAGAAATTTAAACTAATCACAATACAAGAAAACCCCTAAGTCTAGGCAAAGATCTTTAAACTGAATGAGAAATCAATCCAATTTACATGATCCAAATGTAAAAGTTAAACCACCTAAGCCAAAATTAGATAAGGCTTCAACATAGACCTAATTAGTTTAGGATATGAACTTTGAAAGATTGAATTTCAAATTTAATATAAAAGACTCATATTTTATAAAAGTCAATAGGCTAGACTAAAACAAGTAGTATAACTACACATTTTTGGAAACAAATGCATTAATGGGATTTAAACTTGGTTTCAAATAAGGCAAGTGTTTTGGAATAAAATCAATAGTGTAACACTACTCCTTTAAATAAGTGGTATAAAATTGGCTATTTGAATCCTCAAGGAAAAATATTTGAGTGATTTTGGCAGTGTAACACCTCTTGTTTTAAAAGTGGTGTATAACATGTATCTTGTTTTTAAGGTTTGACTAATTTTTTACTTTGTACACAAACAAAACACATGTTATTAAAATAAAAATAAAAATCACCTAAGTGCACCTTATACCCTAAAACTAATAAGGTATGTCTGGATTCCACCAAAGTTTCCACCAATATACCAATACTCTAAAATATTAAGTTTTAATATTAAAAATTAAAGAGTGCATGTAGGTAAACTTTTTAAGGTCCCCTCTATCTTTCAAGCATTGGTACATGGAGAACATAAAGAGACAAAGCAATCAACATTTGGCAAGATATTTCATAACAAAGTGGGGTTTATCTAAAATCTACAATTTTTGAAACTATCTAAATGGTCCCAAGTGTGGCTAATACAAGGGTGCATCACATTAATTATATTAAAACTTGCTAGATTTTTATGAATAGAAGGTCTAGTCCTTTGCAAAATGACTTCAACATATACTACTTAGTGAAGTCTGATGTTTAGAATGAACTAATCTAGGATTTCATTAGAATTGTTAGGCTAACCACTTAGACAATATTTAATTCTAGTATAATGTTCCCAATTTATATATCCCACCATGGAGTGGGGTTGGTACGATTCTAGGAGATGAAACCCCAGGTCAATGAATCCCTAAATAAATTTTGAGGAGGCAATGAACTCCCACACACAAGCCATGCATTAAAAAATAAAAATAAAAAAATTGAAGAACTTTAGGGTCATTTATGGGTCACCCAAGTCACTCAGAGCTTGAGGAGAGCATACATGAATTTTATTCCATTATAGACTCAAATAAACAAGTCAAAAAACAATATGATTTTGATCATCCAAGTTCCCTAAAATGGATGTGAGAAAGCATACACATGAAGTTTAGTTTTCCAAAAATTAATTAATCTAATAAATTGAAACTAATTAACAAATAATGAAAAAACAAAAAGTCATTATTTCTTACAAAATAAATAATTGTAAAAAAAGAGGACAAAATAGGTGAAGACATTATTTAGTAGGGTGAACTCACTGATTAGTAGCTAAATAAAATGACATGAAATCTAGGCATAAAACTAATAAATTGAAGTTGTGAGTGATCTTTTTAATAATTTTAAAGGTTTCACATCACTCATTCGGTCCATGTTGGGTGCATGGCCACCCTGGGCATGCCATTATGTATCATTTGTAATCCAAAGAGACAAATTTCATTAGTTTCTTATTATTGAATCAAAAGAGAATTCAAATAAAAAAATACAAGAGAAAATAAACCACTCTTTCCTAAGTACTTGGATGAGCTTAACATAATGAACAAAACTACAAATAGAAGATAAAACACAAAACTATGTTACCTCCCTTATCAAAACTAGTGTTCATTTATTGGCATAAAGGATGTTCATGCTAGGATTGTAGGAAATAGAGAATCTTATCAATGTAATTTCCATTTTGGTATCACTGCTATAAGACCACATGAGGATTTTCTTGGCTTGGCTTATCTTGGTGAAGCTTCTCCTTAATCAATCTAACATTATAATATTGGCTAGAGATTTTCTTGAAGGCATGAAAAATAACCTTACACACAAAATATTGTTGGAAGAGAGTGAGGGAAATTTTATTTATAGGTATTAAAACTAACTCTAACTTAAGTGAAATTTAGTTTAGTTTTAAACTTGGTTGTGTCTAGATTAATCTTGGTTAAGTTTATATTAACCCTGGGTTAGGTTAAAGCAACTATGAAGACTTGACAACTCATAAAAGATATTTATGAGGATTGAAAACTCATATAAGATATTTATGAGGTTGTGATTCACCTTTTATTTGAATTTTAAGAATTAATTAAACATATTACTAATTTCTTTGACTTTTACTTCATCTGTATTGAAAAATTCCTTTTTTTTAAAATGTAATTCCCTAATTGAACTTGGAATGTTTACTTAAGTTGTTAATTGAAATTTGATTTTTAATTAATCTTGCTTAGGGTTTTTGAAATTTAAGAATTGTTTTAGTGTTTTTCATTAGTAGATCAAAAGGCCAATTTGTCAAATTTTTAGGTCACAATTTGATTAGGGTTAAATCCAAGATAGGTTACCATTGAGAGTAAGTTAATACCCATAGTGAGGATTCCTCAACATGATTACGGGCCATAATATCCATTTCACAATAAAATTTGGGAATTTTAGTGATTTCTAGACTTAAATTATGTTGTTTTCTAGAAATCATTTTTGTGCCTGGTTTAGACATGAAAGTGGCCAAAAACAAGTCTCTACACATAATAGATTCATGTTATAAATCATGACATCACACATAATATAAGCATTCATGATATAAATTATGGCATCAATCTCATCAACAACAAAATATATAACTACATACATATGAACATAATATTGTGAACATGAAACACTTAATCACTCAAAACATGACTCAAATCTAACTAAACTTTGACAACATGGCCATGACATGGACTAGTGGATCCTTGAATTAATTAATCCATGATGTGATAAATCATAATTAATTCATACATATAACATGAAATGTAACACAGAATCATTAATCACTTAATGTAATAATGAATAACATCAAACACACATATAAAGGTCAATGTTAATCCACATCATCAATCAATTATATCATGTAGTATTAAAAATTAAAATACTTATAGGAAGTAACACCATAAAAAGTGTACAAAATATCAATTCATATATAAATGATCTAAGTACCTCAATACAATCAATTTAATGAAATAGAAATATGCAATTTGAAAAGTCTTCCAAGATGCCCCTAGTGTAGGTATGTCCATTATGTAGAAAAGTATCCCTTCATATTAATGAATGTCATGTATCTATATTTCCATATATCATATATAACCTATATATACTACATCCCAGTCATGTATACCATGAAATACATCTATGTAGAAAATAGATATGCAATTCACCATGTATATGATAATTAACATCATTTAATCATGTATACTATAAAATCCTATCATTCATAGATCTTGATTTTGAATATTTTAAAATTTTTACATTTTAAATATTTTATATTTAAGAATATGCATATCTAATCAAGTAAGGCCAAGAGGTAAGTCTTTAAAAATAAAAGAATATAAGGGACCAAAATAATCCATAACATATATCAAGATAGTGTGTATACTAAGTGTAGTAGTAAAGTAGTATCAAGGAAGTGAAGGTAAGAAATATTCCCCCACTATATATGTCAATCATAAAATCATGTCTCAAAATATAATGTGTAGATATAAAGATGCAGGCCTAAAATAGGAAAGTGTTTAATCTATTTTAATTGAATAAACTATAATATATATAATATTAAAATATTGAAATTGAAATTCTAGAATATACAAATATGATATTAAAATATAGTATGCTAAGAAAAATTATAACTTGAAAATTGATACAAATAGTAAAAGGGCCTAAGGATGTGCAAACCTCCCTAAAATAGATATTTTCTTGACTTTGAAGGCTGATAATGAGTTAAAAATACTTATTAGGACCTAAAAACATGTCATGACTAAATGTAATAATTGACTATATGTCGGAACAATTTCATAAGGGAAAGATAAAGCCATAGTGTAGATGGGGGAAAGGGTAATGGAAGTAGACAAAATATCCTTAGAAAACCCTACATAATCTAAGTCTTGCCTACATAGTCCAAATGGGCCGTAGGCTGATGTATTTACCCCTCCTATATGTGAATGTGAAATAGTAATGCAATATTAGATGTTATTTCAAATATGAATACCCTTAACACAAGCATGAAAATAATGTATTCAACTTTATAATTTGTAGATTTTTTTTTTTGAAATGATAGAGAATAAACCCTTATATCCTAATAGGAAACTTTCTTATATAGAACTCTTGAATTCAAATTTAGGGTGTATTGATGTAGAAGGATGTTCACTTGAAAATACCCATGGTAAAAAAAGATACCATTAACAAAATAATAATTCAAAAATCATACACAATATATGTTGGGATAATTCCACTTTACTTAGACATTGTTGTAGTGTATCCTTATCCATGTAATGTGACCTTTTTTTAAAAAATCAAAATTCAAATACAAATAATTAAAATGAAAATTAAGGATCCTCGAGTTGGATATGGAAAGATAAAATAAAAATATAAAAGGAATAAAAATGATAAACATAAGAGTGAAGTTGTGTAACCCTTTTAAATTGTTTTGGTTTAGGGTTAAATGGATATAATATCATATACATAAGGATGATTAAAACTACTATATAGTAGGTCAATTAATTGAAAAATAGAACGAATATTCTAAATTAAAATTATGAGTTAATCTAAATATAAAAATTACACTAAAAAGAATACTTTGATTTTATAAACATGAAGAAGAGATGATGCTTATTTTATCTCCACATGTGTAGATAGATCTGATAACTATAGAGGTAGAAATATGTAGGGATAATATCAAGATCCAAATGTTTTTGGAGGCCTAGACACTTACATTGAACCAAGTGCCTTGGTCTCAATGGAATTGTCCGATATGAATATTCATTGTAATGCAATGTTACCACATGTTATAGATGACCATGTTTGGATCAAAACCTAGATCTTCACCTTAGGTATTTTTACCTTGCCAAAATGGGTTAGTGTTCTCATAGTGTTGAGATAACCTTAAAGACCCCTCTGTTAATTAACACTACCTACATAACAAATATTCTAAGGAGGACCTCAGACATATGTAATTCTTTGCTATGTTTTGGATTATGTGTGCACAAGGGTGAAATATACTATATGCAAGGGCATTCAATGATCTAACTTATAACTTGAAAAATACTACTCATGGGATTTTATATGAGTGTTTTAGACTTGTAATATGACTACTCCTATGATATATATGAAAATATGGAAGAATAAGGTAATATAACTTATTTGTGTAATCAATAAAATGAACTTGAATAAGCATTTTATTAGAATTTTCTAGATGAATAATGAGTAGGCTTAGATTTGTATTTATACCACACCTTTTGAAAATATATTAGGGAAGGGTTATATTAAATAAATGGACCAACCCATAGCTTTGAAACATTTTTAAATTATATGAAGTTTGAGGACTATAAAATTTATAATAATATAGACACTTGCATTGATACAAGTGTCCCTATGTGTGATGTAAGTATATAGCATACTCAAAAATGTTTGAAGATCTAAAAATATCATTGAAGGATATATATCAAGCTTTAATATTTATGTATAGTGCAAGAGATATAGGTCATAATAAATGATAGTTCAAACCATAAGATAAATAGTTGGGTAAAGTAAGATGGTGAATGTGAGCCTTTTGGTAGTAGGAAGGTCTAGAACTAAAGTGTAGAGACTTGATAGGTATTTGTCAAGTATACCAAATTGAAATACTATATAAATCAGATTTTAGTATTTACATTTCCCTCCTTTAATCTAGTAATGCATAAGGATGAAATTACTAGTTTAAAGAAAAGAAATATGTACTTGGGTGTGTATAACACACCCTACATTTGCTTGAGCCAACTTTGAGTGTTGTACTAGGGTATGAAAACTAAGGGAATTTTATAGTATAAATTAGTACATATAATATAAATTTTGAAATAATTTAAATTTTTACATATAAATAGATCAAGGAAAGAATACACTTATATGTCGATGCAACCGTATTTCCCTTTGGTATTCTAACTTAATAAATATGCTTCCTTATGAAGCATTAGAGTTAAAAAAAAAAGGCTCAAAATTTAAGCTTGGATATTTAAGATGGATATTAGAAGGTAATTATTCCCCCAATCCATTTCAAAGGTGAGTTGTGACACAACCATTGAGATCATTAAATCTCAATGGGACAACTCAAGTGATAGTACAATAAAAGCCAAGTGGTGTAACCAACTCAACCTAAAAAATAGAAGTAGTGTTAGGCCATTGAGGGAATTGAATCTCAATCATAATAAATAAAGGATCCAACTTATATAGAATTAAATTCTCAAAATGTTGATTCTTTGTGAAAATAATGCTTCTTGGTAAAGTATCAGTGCTTCTTAGTAAATAATTTTAAATATGTATTTGTAATTTTTGGTGTATTTACATGGAATATGAACCTATAATGTGCATAAATTTGATGTATCCATCAAAATTTAACCTCTAATCTATAACTATGTATAATATCTACCATAAATCTATAAAAAACAATGAAATGTATAGGATTCTAACTCATTGTATATCTAAATCAAGTAAACTATAATGAAACTCTAGAAATTATAAGAAGTGTATAAGTATAGAGGTAATGTCTCTATGACATGCCCCCACTAATATACCCCATTTGAGGTGAGGAAAATAGAATCTATTAGTTACCTTACCTCAAAAGTATTATATATATATATATATATATATATATATATATATATATATATATATATATATATATATATATATATAATACTTTTGAGGTAAGGTAACTAATAGATTCTATTTTCCTCACCTCAAATGGGGTATATTAGTGGGGGCATGTCATAGAGACATTACCTCTGTCTATATATATATATATATATATATATATATATATATATATATATATATATATATATATATATATATATATGTATGTATATATATATATATATATATATATATATATATGTATGTATATATATATATATATGTATGTATATATATATATATATATATATATATATATATATATATGTATGTATGTATATATATATATTGCATATGAGATTAACATGTCTAAGTAAAGATATAGATTAACCTCATAGTATGTTTTAAAAAAATACATAAGATGTATAATATGTATGATGGAAAAATCTAAAAACTAACAATACAATCTTAGAAAATAATAAATCATGCACATGAGAGCACTCAATGTCATAAAAATGGGTCTAAGGAGACTATGAATAAGGATCATATTCAAATTTTGAACACTCAAAGGAATGACACATTCAAATTTACAAATATCAAAAGAAAGAAAAATATAGTGGCACAAGTCTGAAAAACTAAGGAACATATTCAAATGTTCCATAATTAAGACAATAAAAGGAAATAAAAAGACATCCAAGGATGTGACAATGTGAAAAAATGAAGTATAATCAACCATCATAAGGATATCATGCTAATCCATGCATATATGTGTTAGCAAAAATGACATGTAACATAGCAAATCAAGTACACTGTGAAAGATGTAAATATGATTATAAGCATGTGTAAGTGTTATTATATAATCTCAACATGATAATTTAGAAATGATCATAAAATAATTTAACTTTTATCAATTGTCATTAAAGAATTACATTCCCCTAACATAATATGCGACATGGAAAGAGGAAAGGTCAAACATTTGTATGTGAAAGTAGCATGGGTCTATTAAATTCATAAATCATAGTCAAGTATGTGTCAAACATTTGTATATGTAAAATTAATTATATGATATATACTAATATAAAGTAAACAACATATATTCCAAGGTGATAGTAAACATGTGAATGTTAAATATTTTTTTATTTTTATTTTATTTGAATGTTTTTGTATTTTATTAAATTTTAAATTTTTTAAATTTTGGAAATATTTTATTTTCTTAAATCTTTAGAATAAGTTCTAACCTATGATCCCATCTAAGCCATGATCATATAAATCTCCATACTTATGATAAAGTACATCAAATTGGTGATACTACCAAGGAGCATTTATAGGTGTCATATTTGTAACTATAGAAACTGTGGTACTCTATGTATGTCTCATATGACTTTGTGGTCAAGAAGAAGTAATAGAAGGAGTGGGGGGTTTATGGAACCCATTTTTTATTTCTCTATGGTTTTTATAGTAATTCACAAATTAAAAAACATGTTTATGTGATCTTAACAACTAGATAGGTCATGTAGGTGTAGATCGGGATTCTATGGAATCCAATGTGTTTCTATGATGCAATAGTATCTCAAGTATGGTTCACCTAGGAAATGAGATTTCATGTTATTTACCATTTCATATATGATTGACCTTAATAGGTTTTATAATTAGTTATGTAGGAATAAACTTCTCTTGTTTTAGTGGATGTTCATATGGTATCATGGGAACTATGACTACCCTATTGGTATGAATGTATTTAATACACCCATGCATTGTGGAAGGTAATGAACATATTTTATGTATCTAATATCATCCCAATAACATTAGAAACACTTTTATATATGGTATAATTACGAAGGTAGTGACCACATGTGTTGTACCAACTTGTAAAGGTAAATCAATCTCACCAATAACATGATTTGATATCCCATTGAATGAGCTGACCATTTATGTTGAAGGATATAAATCATCATGTGTATATCCTAAATGTGTAAATAATATGATGAATATTTTTATGATAATATTATGTTTGAATAAATAATGAATGAATATATTAGTCATAACCCATAATTTCACTATCATCAAATGTAATAAAATGTTTTTTCACCATAGGAAGTATTATGTATGTATAAGTTTAAATAATCCAATATAATGGGTTCACATAATGTGATGGAGGGGGATGTGCATTATGTGTCATTTTCATTTCTAGATCTTAGAATTATCTTGCAATGGATTATTAAATATCTTATGATATTGATGATCACCAAGTTATGAACCTGAATCCTTTAGAGGACCATCAAAGGTAAGTTGGTTATCAATAATATCTTTGATATTATGTTTCAAGGTATGAAATTTATTTTTATAATGCCCAAGATCTTTGTGACAGTCACAATATTCATTATCATGGTATCCTTTTAGTACAGGTTGACTCGTATCAACCTCTATAGGATGAGGGAGAGATATGAGATGACACTCCATAAGATTCTTAAGTATCATATTTGGAAACTTAGGTAATCATATGAATTATATTTTATATTTACTAAATGAGATGAGTTGATTAGGTTATTGTGACACTACATTAAATATTATGGTTTTTTTAATTTTAGGTTATATAGGTTTTACCTTGTATCTTGGTTTGATATGAAAATTGGTAGTATATGTAGTTGGTGTTTGATACATACTTAAGCTTGTTCAAGGAAATAAGTTTCATTTCATGATCTGAAACAACATGGAATAAGTCATCAAAATATTTTACATTCTTGAAGATGATGGAATCATGCAATGGGGAAAGAAAACTTTTGTTAAAGTGTCTTCAATGTTTTTGTCTACCATTATATTTGTCATTTTGTCCAATATTGTTTTATATCACAAAAAACATCATTAATAGGTTCATTGATTCCTTATTTGATCTTAGCAATATATGCATATAACATATTTTAAGTGATGTTGATAGAGAAATGTGCTATGAATTTATCTACTAGAGGTTTGAATGCTTTCATTTATTGCATTGTTAATTAATATAACCATGTTAAATCATTTTCTTTAGGCTCCTTTTAAGTGATTTGGTCAAAATTTTATCTTGTGAATCAATAGCATGAGTTTATTTCAAATCATTTTTTTCAATTTTGGTAACCTTAGATTTCAAATCTTGAATATATTAGAGAATATTTTATATAGTATCCCCATTTGGATTTATATTTGATCTTTGAGAGGCCACCAAAGGAGATGTAAACACCACTTGTGTTGATGTGGGCATTCAAACTAGTAATTAATTTGAAGTATTAATGGTTCCCATGGAGGATGTGGTAATATTTGTTTGATCTTCAGGGAACAATGCTTAGAAAACATATCTTGTGACTCCCCACTATATTTTTTAGGTAATGTTGTGCTCAAGGGGAGGTAAATTGGAATGAATATATGATAAGAATATCTAGTTTCCCTAGTATTTGTATCAATAGAGAGAAATTATTGTTCACTAACACATTTTGATTTTTTTGTTTCTAATATAGTATTAAGGATCTTATGGATATCTTCAGGATTTTCATTAATGCAATCTAAAAATAATACAACATATTTAACTTCTTATTAAGTTAGTCATTCACGTTCATTTTTTTCATGTGTTTAATTATCCCCGTGATCAAATTCATATTCTATAAGGATTTTTTAGTATGTGTCTCATTTTCATTATCGACACTTACATTATTTGTATAATTTAACATGGTATTAGCTTGAGACATTTTAGGTAGCCCAAGGGGAAGCTCAAGATGTCAAATAGAAACACCACTTAGAACTACACCTAGGTTACATATAAATAATAAAAAAATGTGAATAAGTACAATAAGTTAGAAACCTCAGAAGGTTGAAAACCCTAGAGCAAGCTAGGAGTTACATGAGAAGACATAGAGGTCAGGTTCACCAAATGTTTAACCCTTTTTATTTTTTTATTTAGGGTTAAAGGAATAAAATAAACTATACACAAGGATGAATAAAACTATTCTAAATAAGGTCAATTAGGTAAAAACTTAGATAAATGAATAATATATATTAAAATGTTAAGTTATATTAAATAAATAAAGTACACTCAAAATAGTAGTTTGATTATATAAACATGAAGAAGAGATAATACTTAGCTTATTTTTAAATATACATGTAGATATAAGAAGTGTAGAGGTGGAAATAGGTGAAAAAAAAATTAGGATCCAATTGTCAGATTATGTAAATATTATTTTTGAAGGGTTGTAAACTTCTGTCAGCCTTAGGACACTTGTATTGATATAGGTGTATTTGTCTCAATGGAACTACCTAGTAAATAATATTCAAATTATTACATAACATCCTCTTATAACCTTCTAGGTTTTTTATTTCCTTTAAATAGATATATCTTATCTACATGCAGAGGGTGTAGAAGATTAGATTTTATCAAACCCTATCTTCTTCACATTAGGTATTTGTACTTACTAAAAATGGGTTAGTGTACTTACAATGTTGATTTTTCTTTAAAGACCCATTTTTCAATGAGCATTGCCTACATAGCCAATATTCTAAGGAGAGCCTTGGACATATGTAGTTCTCCAATTGGTCTTAGCTTGTGTGTGCACAAGGGTGTAATAAACTATATGTAAGGGAATGAAAATGATATATATTATAACATGAAAAATACCACTCATGGTTTTTTATTTGAGTGTTTCATACCTTTAAAATGAATAATCCTATGACTGATATGAAAATATGGAAGAATAGGGTACTATTACTCAGTTATGCAATCGATTGAATGAACTTGAATAAGTCTCTACTTGGTATTTTATAGATCAATAATGAGTAAGATTATATTTTTATTTATGCAACACCATTTTAAATTATCTCATTAAAAAATAAATAAAAAATGGTTTGACTTTTAGGATATAAAATATTGGAAAATTAGTTGAATTTTGAGGACTAGACAATTTATAAGAATCTGGACACTTGCATCAATGCAAGTCTCCCTATGTAGGATGCAAGTGTCTAGTGGGATAGAAATATATTGAGGATATGAAAATAATAATTAAGGATATATTTTAGGTTTTAATATTTACATATAGTGAGAGATATCTAGGTCATCATAAATTATATGGTCAGACCATAAGGTAAACAACTAGACACAGTGAAATGGTAAATTTAGCCTTTCAACAATAAGATATAGAATTAAAGGATAGAAATTGATAGGTATTTTTTAATTATATAATACTAAGATGATATATAAATCATATTTTATTATCTACAAAATAGTTTGAATTATCACATGACATGTTAATAATCCATTTATTCATCGATAATAGTCTAGATAAGCAAGGTTATGTAAAATGCATATTTTGGATAATCTTGTGTCAAATTTGGGTGTCTAAAGTTTCACCCACTTTATTATAATGATGAAATGAATTAAAATTACTAGATTGACTACATATAAACCTAAATGTGTATATGCACTTTATATTTGAATGTAAATCTTGATTACGTAATTTGTCTTAATGCAAAAACCTATAACAATTCCACTAAAAGTAGTCATTTGAAAAATTAAAAATATAAAAGTGATATTTTAAAACTATATAAATGAAATTATACACCTAAGATATTATGTGATATGACTAGTTTTTCACATATAATTGGATATAAGGTGATTTTAATTTTTTTTGCTTCTTGGCTAGGGAGAACAAGCAATTTTGAAAGAGGTAAAAGGATGAGTGGTAGGTCATTTGTGTATCTAGACCATAACCATACCAACACGTGAAGCTAAAATTTATGATTAATTTTAGACTGATTAAGTATCAATGAGGGAAACATTTAAATTATAAAATAATACACTTTCACTTGGAATAACATTATAAGGAATAGTAAACTGCGAAATTATCAAGTATCTCTAGACTCTAATGGGATAAATAAAAGGAAAGGGAGAGACACACACATTGGTTTTGAAAAAATAAATCCATATATGTTGAATTTCACTAGAATTGAATCTATCCCACTTTTCACTATATGAATCACATAGATGCAGATGGATCTAGATTGAATTTTTAAACTTGTTATCTTTGATACTTTGAAATTTAAAATTGTTTATTGAAAATTGAAGTGTTATTATTTTGAAATTTGAAAAAGAGAGGGATATGAAACATTATCATTTTCATAGAGAATATATATACCCCCATAATTTGTAAAATTGAGCAAGATATATGAATTTATGTCATACGATAGCTAAAATTTTATATTTTGAGTGTTTTGCATATATTGTATTTAGTATTTATTTCTTACTATGTGCATATTGAAAATACTTGTGTGCATGAACATTTATGTTTTCCCTATTTCAATAGGAAGTATGATTGAAATGAATAATTGGTATCAAAAGGAGAGTAAGATAATTTTATGGATGCATTGAAATTATGAGTTAATTAATAGTGTGAATAAAAATTGATTGATAAGTATTTGGTAGTTTTCATAATGCCATGATAAATATCGTAAATGATATGATGCAAGAGATGTGATTCATAAAATAAGTGATTTGGATAAATATTATTATAGATATTGTAGTTTTTATTTTTTGGTGATAGGGATGAGTATGAGTGCCAAGTTGACAAGGTGAAACCTTAGGAAAATAGTAAATAATATAAATAGGATGGTAAAAATGGGTTTGTAAATTCATTTTCAATGTAAAAAAATGGTAAATTTTTTAGAATAATTTGAAATATAGGGAAAATGTCATAAAGGAGGTCAGTGTTACCATAATGATTTGAGAGATTATGATAAATATTAGAGATGATGATAAAGCATGATTTGGTAAGTAATAAATAATGAATATTATATTTTAATTTTTGTTATTCTTTTATTTTTTTGGGTTCTGCAGTCTTGTCCAAATAAAAATTTGAATGTAATATTATGATTTTAGTTGACCATGGAGTTAGATTTATGACATTTTCATTTGATTATGATTGCAGGCTAATCTTAGAGCATGATAATTCCATCGAGGATATATTATGTAGAATGTTCATGTTTTTCCTTTGTTAGATGACAAAAATGTCATTATTGATGTTGTAGGATTGGGTGATATAGGTTTTATACACTTAATGCCATATGATATGTATATGATGATGGATTTAGTTGACTAGTGGGATTTACATACATGTATATTTTAGTTGCCCATGGGTGAGATGACAATGAAATAAGAGGATGTATGGCATATTTTTTAATTTATAATTGTGGATATTCAAGTTGTAGTAAAGACTACAATTATTACTTATTATGCCCATAGCTAGATGATCATACACGAAAAAGTTAGAGGTTATGGTGCATAAGATGCCATTATTTTGTTTTCATAGATCATTATTTCAAGATTTTATCAATTTCATAAATTTATTTGTGGATTGTTAGCTACTTTTGTTACTATTGATGGGGGAGGTGTAGCAATTACATATAGGATGATTGACATTAATTAGAGTATATATGAATATGGGATGTAAAATTCATGGGATTATACCATTTTATCCCATTTATGTAGTGATTATCACTGATTTACTCAAAAGGGATATATTAGTGGGTTGAGTTATGCCACATTGATACATTTTTTGGATTATGAGCATATATTGTTTACTAGGCCTATTGGGATGCCATTAACTACATGGACTCATCCATAAATGTATGATTAGAGTTGGGTAATTTAGTTACATATGTCACTTAGATTAGTAATATGGATTGTTTTCATATATTAGATCAATTGACATGAACTCATTTTATATCGAGTTCATATTATATGTTTAAGGCTTGGAGAGAGGTGCAATAGAGCTACAATGATTTGTGGGGGTTATTATATTCATGATAAGCTTTTGTGTATATGATTAATTTTAGATGGAGTGAGCAATCATTAGTTTGGTGTAGTTCAAGGAGTTCCACTAGTACTAGTGATTTGATGATGTTTAATTACCTCTCCTTCACAAGAAAGGGAGTGAGCTTGACCTATAACCAATGATCTAGATGCAATACTTATCAATGAGATAAATGTAGTAGTGGAGATTGTAGACATAAAATTGGCCACAAATGGCTTCATACTAGACTTTAGATTGATTCTTACTAACCTTTGCCAATTAAGCTTAAGAATCACCGAATGTCTCAAGTTTGGCTTCATAATGTGTAATTTCTCCTATATACCAATTAAATGGGTAAAATGAACACATCAATTAATTAAAATATTGTAAAATTCTAAAATTTATAAACATAATTAATTAAAATTCAAAACCAAATCAAATGCTTAATTTAATTAACTATGAGCAATTAATGAATTATTAAAAAGTAAATTCAAAAATCAAAGAATATCCTAGGAATTCATAATTACCTTTTTGTGAGTTGTCAAATATCCAAAAATATATCAACATGTTTATTCATTTATAATCATGACCATTCAACATATTTTAACTCTATTAGGGTTAATTAACTCACAAAGGTTAGGTTTGAACCCATTCCAAGCTCTAACTACACCTAAACTCACCTTGGTTTGGGGTTAGTTGCTAAACCTATAAATACAAGCCTAGACCTCTTCATTTGAATATCTTAGACATATTAATGTTATAATGATAGTTTTAGAACAAGATTGCATGAGAATAGTGTTATAATGCCAAAATCACAAGCCAAGCTACTTTGAACAACATCAAGCCAAATCCAAACCAACCATGGTGCTAAGGAGAAAAGGAGATAGACAAGATCCATTACCACATACTTCTTGAGCACAAGATGAGTAAACCAAATGAACACATCACTCAAATCACTCAAAGAAGGTAAGGAAATTTTTTAAGTTTGTTTTGCATTTTAGTTGAGCTTTATCATTTATTACTTCTTTGCCAAGCTCCCCCTATGATATAGTCATGAAGGTATTATGATTTGTTAGTGTGTGTTTCATTTCATTATTCTATATGAAAACTAATGATTGATCTAACCTCCCCTCCATCATCAAATTCAAGGAAGCATCACAAATGGAATGTTCGATAGGACCATGAACACCCTATGTACCAAGGAGATGAAGATGCAACTAAAAAATTAACAAAATAATGTTAGATTATCTTCAAATTTTCAATTTTAGCTTTGATTTTTCTAGATTTTTATTTCTTGAAGTAACTAGAATCTACATAGAGACCGATATCAATCAGGCCTAATTAGTAACAGTTCAGTGTGACCATCATCGATTCAACCCAATTGAGCTTGATTATATGTGACAGGCATCATTCTAGTTGTAAGGGGAAAATTGCTAACAAAGATTTCATTTTAAATATTTATATCATTCCTTTTTATTATTTATTGGCTTCTTTGGCCTTTATAATCTCTACCTAACCTTCATGTTGCATGTTTTCAGGAAGTTTTATTTGGTTTTGAACTAACTTAACATTTTCTATGTTGTGTGGTTTTTATTTTGAGTTTATAGGTGACTGAAATTAGTCCTAGTCGATTGGTATCACTCCTTTGTTATCATCATCCATTCTCTTTGAGATTTATTGACATCAGTTGGCTTAAAATTACCATCGATCAGTTTTGACTAAACATGATCATTATGTTTTTTAAAAATCAAAACCTAAGAGCTAATTTTCTAGATTTCATTTGCTCACCATTAAAAGTGATTAAAATCAAGAGGAGACTATCTAAAAAATTTAGGTCCAAGATGTGATTTGAACATAAATTTGCAAGTTTAAGTGGTTTTAACATTTCATTTTGGGTACCTAAAAAGATTTGGCTAAGTCATTCACACTCCATTTTGGTGCTAAAATGAACATGTTAAATCTTGAACATTTAGTCCTTAGTGCTTAAAAGGAATTGGGATTGCTAATTTTTTTTCACACTTCAATTTTGGTGCTTAAAACAAATGCTTAAGTCTTGAACATTTAAATTTTCCTAGTTCTTAAAAACAAACTTAGGATAAATCTTAGACATTTGGGTTTTGGGCTTAAAACAAACATAAAAGGTTTTGATTAATTTGTTTTGTGCAATTATTTTTTGCTTTTTCACTTAAGCCAAGGGTCGAAGTAAATAACATCATCCCACATTTCAATTTGGTGCCTAAAATCATACTTTAATCACAATTGCTTACAAACTATTTATTGATTGTTTGTTTTTTCAAAACAAATAATGCATGATGCTCTCCTCCCATCCCCTATAGGTAACTTGGGTGAGGAAATGCACCTTTTAGTTGCATTTGTGCCTAATATAAGGCATGAAAATAAATTTTTCTATGATATTTTCAAAACTCATATGGTTTGGGTGCTCTAAAAATAACCCTAAAGTATTTACACTTATCATTTATTTTAATGTAATTTGGATTGTGAAGGGGATTTCATTACCTCTCATGAGTTCTCTAGGGAATCATTGACTTAGGGATTGATCTCCCAGTAGTTTTTCAACCCTAATCCATGGTGGGTTATACAAATTAGGGTATGCATACTATGAGATCCAAGGGTTGAGTGGCTAACCTCTCATTTCATAATGAAGGCTTGAGTTAGGTCTAGTCAACTAGGGTATTCTAGTAAGCAGTCCATGGATGGATTCATAATGCAAAATAATAGACCCTTGCATGCTAATTTGATTAGTATGAACTCAATTGATGTGATTCTTCTCTTATGTTAGCCACACTTGGGATCAATCTAGATGGTCATAACTTGTAAGTTTTTGTCAACCCTACTTACCACACCTTGATAGGATTTAGGATGATACTTAGTTGTATTTCTATCATTTATTCCTTTATTGGTTGGTGTTTTGTGTCTAAATTTGTTTTTGTAAAAACCATGTCATAAAAAAGTTTGTTTTTTTACACTACTCCATTATTTGAGGAAACGTTATGCCTTCTATTTGACACCTTGATTTAAACTTATAAAACTTTTGTGTCAAAAACTTTGTGGGTGTCAATTGATTGAAATGGGTAATTTTTATGTTTCCCAAATCAAATCAAATTTTTGAGCCTTAGAAACCTTTTAAACAAACCATTGTTTACATCTTTTGAGAGCAATAACTCTATTATGTTTATCAAATTGTTTTACTAGACTTGTCTTATATTGTGTCTAAATTTCCATTGTTTAAACCAATCACATGTGTTTTTTGGGGTCTTTATTTTATTGTAGTCATGTTTTTAAAATTTGCCTAGATTATTAGTCAACTATATCCAATTTTTATTAAGTTGATTTTTCAATTAAATTTTACAAGTTTGGATCCAAACATTAATTGATTTCTATTTAGGCCTCATTTCATAAGGGCTAATACACAATTTTTTCTCTTTTAGGTTGTGTAAATTAGGTTAGTTTTTGAAAAAAAAATCAAAAAATATGTTTTTTTGCCTCTATTTGAGAGAATAAATCTATGTTAAAGTACCTTTTGTTTAGTACCTTATACCAATTTGATCACATTTATGTCTAGAATCAAGTGCATTGTTTATGCCAAAGTGTTCCAAGTTTGTTAGATTAAAATCATCTCTTTGTTTCAAGTCTATATTTTGATGTTGAGTATAGCTAATAGTCCTATCACATGACTTATTTTAGGCCTAGATTTTGATGTCATGTTTGTCTAAAAGAACTAAAAACTTTTACCTTTCCTAGTTTAGACATATTTGGAACATCTTTAGACCTAAAGTTTGGCATCTTATTTTTAGCTCATTTACTTGACTTTGTTTGTATAAAACATTTAACATTAGATATTTGATATTATACTATTTTTACCAATTATTTTCATAGACCTTTTGGAGCTATAGCTCCACCCCTTTGACTAAGTTAGACCTAGTTTGAATTTTTTGTCTTTTTAGAAATAACTCTTCAAAGTTTGTATAACTCTAGACCCATCTTAGTGTGAAACTTTTTCCATTGATTTAACTATATCTCACTATACATGTAGTGGAGTCATGCATAACCTAGGATATGGAAATATTGTCACACAAGAGGAATTTATTCAAAACCCTTATTAAGATGATGTTGTTTGGGAGATAGATTCTTATCCACCTTCCCACATTCAAATAGGGGAATATAATCAATATCCTTTCACCCATTATTTATTTATAATGCCTCCATACATAGAGCAAGACCAAAAATATATAGCCTAATATTTGGCTATCATGCCTTCAGTTATGAAAAATGTCATACAATAACCTTATTACATCATAATACCATCAAAGTATGATCCTAATAGAGCCATAAAGGTAGGGCATGAAAATTTTCCAAGTCTAGTAAGATGGCCTTACAACATGTCTTACAATCAAAATAATGAATAGACCTCTTCTAGTAACCATAATACCATTATCTCGATTTCATATCAAGATTTGTGTATGCTTATCACACAAAGAGGCCTCATAGAAGACCACTTAATTCTAATATAGACATCATACCAGACATATCAAAACTTAGTGCATAACTTTAATCATATTACCATGATAAATATACCTCTAATTAAGTCACTTCCTTCAACAGAAGTCTTATTTGAGTTGAGAGGATAATGAAATCAGGCTTTTGACCTAGTTAGCCAAATAACTTCAAGAGAAAACATGTTCAATACTATAGCCATCAAATAATTGTCTTTTGCTTCTACATAAACTAATGAGTCAAACATAGTAGACAATACACAAGTAACATCCAATTTAAACCAAAGTGGTGTTGACACATAAACAAATAGTCAATAAGAAAATATGTCAATATCTAACATCATGAGTGGTTTCCAAACTCAAGGGGTAGGAATTTCTAATTCCTAGCCTTAAATAACTACCTCTAACCTACAACCATCTATTTCTTCAAACACATAACATCAGGGATTAAGTAGTCAACTAATGACCAGTCTCATGCCATAGAAAAATGTGATGAATCTTACTCTACCCCAATAAGTGATGAGTAATATTACACAACAATAAGCACCATCTAATATACCCACATAATAGAGGCAAAACATCTTGTTAACTCAATATGGGGAATCTAATGTTCCACCTCACCGGCTAACAGTGAACATACCTCTTTAGTCATAGACTAATTTACTAATCCAAACTAAATGACATCTAACCAAAAACATATAAATATTGGTCAGTGATAGATGTCAAATCTCCAACATGAATATACTTCCCAATAAGTATTTATGCAACCAAGAGGTTACAATGTTCCTCAAGTACCTATTAGGAAACAATTTTCTTTTGTGCAAAATGTGCCACAAGTTCAATGATAGGACCTTATTTTACAAGTTTCCCTCAATGAACATGGTATGACTAGTTAGTAATATGTCCCTATTTAACCTTTAATAGGCACAATATGGATATATTCCTCTATCTAAATCATAATATTCCCAACATCAGGTCTACATACCCAATCCCAACTAGAATATTTCACCATAGTAAGTGTAATTTCAATAATTATACCATAATATGTGCACGCATAGTCCTATTCTATTCCCTATCCAATCGAACATTCCCTAATATATGCCTTCATCATACCCTGATAAAAGTAATCCTATTTTGACCAATCAGCCTCCACCTAAAGCCAATGATCCCACTAGTTTCCTTACACAAGAGTTGAAGCAAATGAAGGATGCAATTTCCCTCACTAAAACAAAGAAATATACCTAAAATTTTAAGTTGTAAAATGTATGTTCCTACCCTTTGAACATGGAGTACTTATAGATAGCATTTCCTCTAGGGTATGAGCCATCAAAGTTTGAAAAATAAAAGGGGAAAGGTGGCCCAAGGTTCATTTGATGGAATTATTTGTTGTATCCCAACTAGTGGCCTATAGAGACATATACATATTATTGTTGTTTCCAAGAGGCCTATTAGGGAAAGCATTGGAATGGTTCTTGATATTACCAAAGAATTATGTATTTGATTTTGACAATATTTCAAACAAGTTCATGTAGCACTTCTCTTACAATCTCAAGCATGATATTTCATTAGTAGACTTAACACAAGCAATTGAAAAGCATGGTAAAATATTTTAAATATATCTATAGTGATGGAGATCCTTTGAGAGCTGATTTACCCATATTCTACTAGACAAACAACTAGCTACTGTGTTTACCAAGAATTTACACAATGAGATATCTTATAATTTGGAGTTTTAGTGTCCACATACTTTTAAATATATCATTTAAAAAGTTTTTATAATTGAAATATCCCTTATTAGAAAATTTTTCATTAAACTTACCTCATCCAATCAAATTCAAAACCAAAATAGAAACAATGGCCAGAATTAGAACCAAGTCTAGGTACAAGCATCGTAACAAACCCAGGCCAATAACTATGACAAACCCAAACAATTTTATCATAAAAAGAATTTTTTAGGTAATGGAGTAATAGAGTCATGACATGTGTAAATTTTTTAAATCCCATTTGTACATCCTATGCCATATATGCACATAACTCCTAACCAACAACCTCTTCAACAAATGCAGTAGGTGAAATAACCTAGATCAGTGCAACAAATGATATAACTTATGATTTTGCAAAACTATTATTTAAGGATAAATGTACCTATGCATCATATATTTAGTAACCTTAGATATCCCCTTGAATATATGTTTTTAAAACTTGCTACAACAAATTTTATTGACCCTCTTATTTTGAATAATTATCCTGAGGGCACTACCTATCTAAAATGGTACATGCCAAATGAACTCTATGAGTATCATGAGGTCAATGGCCATAATTTACATCATTGTGTGAAAATTAAACATGTGATCAATAATATGTTGGAAAATGGAGAGATCAAATTAGAACATGGAGCTTACACATCTAATCAGAACCTCAACATTTATTAGAATCCCTTTCCCCAACATAACAACCAACACAAACAACAATAGTAGTAAGTGAAATAATAACAACACTAATATCAACAACCAAAGCAAAACCAATAGACTCAATATAATCAATAGTAGAACCAACAACATCAAAACAAAGGATAGAACCAAGGATAAAATGATGCTAACAATCAATAGGCCTACCATGTAGTTGGGCATGACTACAACACCATTGTAGGTCATATTTTAGGAGTTTGTGTTAACACCATTTACATTAAGCTAATAACAAGCACCAATTAAGAAATACCATTTATAATCATACATGATAAATTAACCCATGACAATAATCCTTCCTTAACTTGGGACCACATACAATCAAACCAACAAATAGGGATTCCCATGTTTGAACCTTATACTCATAACTTGTCATTAACTTGTGACCATGAATAAGTGTACCACTAACCATGATTTTTCCTTTTTGGTCCCCCTCCACCTTAATTTTTTAGTAAAAATGATATTCTACCTAATCCCTATTATGCAATCACAAATTGGTGGTCAAGGATTACCATACCAGGCTCACAACCATCTACCACTTCACCCATAATCTAACCAATAGTTATGTCTCAGAATAAGCCATTTAACACTATCCAAGAAAGGATGTTTTACATTATGGAACAATTTCAAAATATGCCTAAAATAATATCCATTTTAGATTTGTTTCATACATATACTATTTATAAAAATATCTTGACATAGTTCCTTGGCCAATCCAAAGTTCCTAATGACATATCTATAAAAAAATTCAATCTTTAGTTGGACATCTAGCTCTAGGACAAAAATTAACCTTCACCCAAAGTGATATGGCATCCCTTATCACACTTCATATTAATCCATTATACATAGAATGTCATAAAGTGAAATGTGTCCTCATAGATAATGGATTAGGTCTGAATAGTGTGTCTCTAAATCTTATCAAGCTTCTCAAGTACATGACAACATATCTTGAAGCATAAAAAATCACCATCAAAGCCTATGATAATGAATAACAAGAATCATAGGGACCCATTATCTTTTCAATTATCATTGGTCCTTTAACCCATGATACACTTTTCCATGTATTAGATATTAATTTTTAATACAATATTATTTTGGTTACACCTTAGATACATGATATTCATGCAATCCCATCAACATTACACCAGTGTATCAAATTATCCCATTCAAGAATGAGGATTTTTATTATAGGAGATTTGCATCCATATGAGCATTATAAACATATAAAGGATAAGTTTAAAAGCTATAACTACCATTTTAGAATGAATCTAGTTACCAAAAAGGACAAGGGAAAGCAATACTTATTGATCTATTAGAGGCCAACTGCATTGACCTTGATACCCTTAATTCACTTTCCCACATGCCACCTCCTAAAATGCCCAATAATTACACTATCTCAACTAATGGCCTATGAGAATGCTTACTCATGATACCTTTCACATTGAAAATATTCCACAAGACACCAATTCCTTTGGAAGACCAAAAGCTAAACCACTCATATAATGGCAAAGAAATGGTAAAGGCCAAATTCATAGTCCATCACCTATCACTTTCATACCAGCCTCTAGCCAAGAATAAGACCCTCTTTAATGTCATGAATCATGGTTATATAATGAAAAATTGGATGATTGTTATAGAAACTCTAAATAAAACATTCCTAATTATATCATGGAGAACCAAGATTATGAAGGAGGAGGCCTTGGGCCAAATCAATAGGGAACACTTGAGCCAATTTATATGACTAGGTACAAAGTGTAGATACCTAAAACTAGCCACCAATAACCTCCAACCAATAAAATTGAGTACAGAGATGGGAAAGAGGAAAGGAATGAATACACCTCATTGGGTACATGAACCAATACATAAGCCTAGTGAAAACTTATGTTTGTGAGTGTCAAGCTTTTGACCAATTTATACCAAAATGCACAATTTGGCTTAAAAAAATAAAACACACTAAATGAGTTGAAATTTTTATATCCAAGTGTTGATTTTGGATAGAGTATCATTAAATAGGGAAATGCAATTTATGAAGCAACTAACTTTGATCAGATCATTTTGAGTCAAAATGGCTTTTTTATACTTGGGTGAATTGGATTGATCTTTTCTACCAAATTTATTGCACAAGACATGTGACCTTATTATTTTGTATTGGTAACATCCTAAATGGGATAACAAATACAATGCATCTAGCATTGCATCCTAATTCTAATCATGTCAAATTTTGAGTCAATAACAAGACATTTTGACCAATTTGATTAATTTGTGCACCAAGGGAGCAAATTTGCATCAAAATTTCCTAATCATGTTTGAAAGCTAATTAATTCAAATCATGAGCCTAATTAAGAATTCCATGGATAATTTTTAATATTTTTTTTTGGAAATGAATATTGAATATCTTCATCATCAAATGACATCATTTTTATGGGGTGGCATCCATAAGACACAAATACATAAAATATCAGGATTAAACCACCCCATACCTCATTAAGACCCTCCATGATTCTTAAGTTACCCACTATCCTAAATATTTATGGGTAATATTTATAAATATAATTACATAACTATATTTATTCATAAATACACATCTCAATCTTAAGATTGGCAATCATGGTTAATCCTGAACCATTTTGAAAATCTATAAATAGAAGAGACATGAACATCATTTTTGAAGCTATCTTGGTGCAAAATTATAATGCTAGATTAATTACAAAATCATTGAACTTTAGTGTTATATTTCCAAATTTTTTACCAAATAGAAGCCAAAGCCAAAGGTGCCAAGAGGATATGAAGGTAGCCACACTCCATTGAAGAAGATCTCTTAAAGCACAAGTCAAGTAAGCCAAAGAAGGAGAATTTTGGAGAAATCAAGGATTTGGTAAGAAATTAGTGTTTTATGTTCATATTTCTCATTTATTTCCATTTTTAGTTGTGTTTTTAAATGGTTTTCCCTCACTAAGCTTCCCCTAATGACTAGATCTAGATATGTTATATTATTTAGTGTGTTTCTTTTATTTTGTTTTTATGTTGGAACTAACATGATACTAACCATCCTCTCTTGAGTTAAATTTATAGTATACATAATGACATACCCAGTGGGACCAAATGCATCCCATGCATGAATAAGATCATTATGCAACTTTAAAATCTTCATTTGGATTATTAAAACTCTTGCAATTTAGTTTTCTAACTTCATTTGGCTAGACTCTTATCTTCATGAATTTACATAGAGACTGCTGATGGTTAGAGGAATCACCAACAGTTGAGTAAATAATAGACAATCATTTCAACTATCTATGATCATTGTAACCATCATAACCATCACTAGTAAATATAACCATTTTGGTCACTGTGTTTTTCTTAAAAACACAAACTTGAGAGCTAATAGGCCATTTTCAAATGTTTGGTTTGGGGTCATACAAACTTAATTTTTGATGATTTGTTTCTTTAAACCATATGTTTTCTCCTAAATTTGTAGAATATGATATCAATTTAGCTTCAATTTTCATACATTTTTACAAAATTTAGAAAATATTTTTAAAAATTTCTAATCTAATGTATTTACTTTCTTGAGATTTTGCCTTTTGGTCGATAGATTTTTACCCTTCAAGGTGGCTTGTCTCTTTTGATAAATTAGCTTCAAATCTAAGGGAAGTGATGACCTTTTTATTTTAGGGTCTAATTAAATAAAGGTCAAAACAAGCTAAATTAGTCTTTTCACACTTCATTTTTTATGTTTGAAATGAATTAAGAATCCTTGATTTTGGTGTTTAAAAAAAATGTTTAGGGTGTTTTATTGGTTAAGTTTTGTGATTGTATTTCAAAGTTCATAAATTAAGACCAAGGGGTCAAAATAAAATCACCATAATTTTAATTTTTTGTTTAAAATTGAACACATTTGTTAAAGTTTGTATTTAATAGTTTCTTAAATAGAATTTTATGTGAAAAAATAAAGACATTGTATGTATGCTCTCCCATCCATCCCCTTTAGAGAACTTTTGGGATCAGAAGTGCCATCTTTATTGCAAGGTTCCTTATTCAAATTTGTAGTCTTCATGGTGTTCTATCATGATGCATAAAATCACATGCTACAATAAAAATCATCTTTAAAAAGGTCTATAATCAATGGAGTTGCATAAGTTTCTCCTTGGTACTTGGCAAATCCTTCCACCCATCTTGATTAAATTAACCCATCAGCCATTCTATTTGTATCATTGATAATTAGGATGAGCATCTCCTTGTTTGCATGTATAATTTAATATTTTATATTGATCAATCTCATTCTTTTAATCATCTCTTTCATCACTTTGCATCCTTATATGCTTAGTTACTTATGGATTATTTAGTCATTAAATCGTTACATCTACATTTCTGCCCACTCATCTTTAATCTATGTAATAGGTTTTATCCTTGAATTATGATTGATAATACACCCTAACGAGGGAGTGACCATATCAAACATCATCTTTATTCAATCTAGGTCCTCTTAATGATTATAATTGCCTATGGGCAAATCATTATTTTGACTTTTATTCCTAATTATAACCACCTTCAAGTAAATTAGTACCTTTTAAATCAATGCATGCAAGAATTTTATCACTTGGATTAATCTCAACCATGGGTTAATTCCATCTTTCTTCTTTCCTATTTTTGAGTGACCATCCATCCACATATGTGATGCCCACTCCCTTAAGGAAGCATCATCATAGGCTTTTTGAACACCGTTTGGAGCTTTTTATTCATTCATCATCTTCTTTTTGGCATGCAAGACTTTACGCATTATTTGAAAAGATGTTATTATGCCTATAGCTTACAACACCTTCCCAAACATGGGTAAATTGTAGACACCTAAAACTAGTCACTGATGGCTTCCAACTAGGCTTTTGACTAATTTATACCAAAATGCACAATTTGACCTAAAAACACTAAAATGCATTAAATGAGTTGAAATTTTTATATTCAAATGTTGATTTTGGATAGAGTATCATTAAATGGGGTAAGGTAGTTTATGAAGAAGCTAAATTTGATCAGATCATTTTGAGTCAAAATGGCATTTTCGCACCTAAGTGCTATGTATTACTCTTTTCTACCAAATTTCTTACATAGGACATGTGCCCTTATTATTTTGTGTTGGAAAAATCCTAAATGGGATAACAGATCTAATGCATCTACAATCACATCCTAATTTCAATCTAGTCAAATTTTAAGCCAATAAGAAGATTTTTTGACTAGTTTGATTAATTTGTGCATCAATGGCCAAAATTTCCATCAAAATTACATAATCATGTTTAAAAGCTGATTAATTCAAATCATGAGCCTAATTGATAATTTCATGGATATTTTTGAATATTTTAATTTAGAAATGAATATTGAATATTTTCATCATCAAATGACATCATTTCTATGGGCTTGCATCCACAAGCCATAAATGCATAAAATATCATAATTAAGCCACCCCATACCTCATTAAAACTATCCATACCTATTAATGCCCCTCTATCCCAAATATTTATGAGGAATATTTATAAATTTAATTACATAGTTGGATTTATTCATGGCCACACATCTCAATCTTGAGATGGATGGTCATGGTTAATCCTAAACCATTTTGAAAATCTCTAAATAGATGAGCCATGAACATCATTTTTGAATCTATCTTGGTGAAAATTTATAATGCTAAATTGATTCAAAAATAATTGAATTTTAGTATTATAATGCCAAATTATTTGTCCAGGCCAAACCAAAGCTAAAGGTTCCAAGAGGAGATGAAGGTAGCCACACTCCATTGAAGAAGATCTCTTGAAGCACAAGCTGAGCAAGCCAAAGAAGAAGCCTTTTGGAGAAATCAAGGATTTGGTATGAAATTAGTGTTTTGTGTTCATATTTATCTTTATTTTTTCATTTATAGTTGTGTTTTCAAATGGTTTTCCCTCACTAAGCTCCCCCTAGTGACTAGGCCTAGAGATGTTTGCTAGTTAGTGTGTTTCTTTCATTTTGTTTTCATTTTGGAAGTAACATGATACTAATCATTCTCTCTTGAGTCAAATTATTAGTCTTAGCAGATCATGTTTGTTTGAGCCTAGATTTTGACTCCATACTTGGATAAAATACCTAGCAACTAAACTTTTCCCTTTCTTAGTTTAGGCTTTTTTTGGAGCACTTTGACCTAGACCTTTGATATTTTGGCTTTTATTTAGATGTTTAACCTTTTGTGTGTATGGAATTTGATGTTAGACATTTTATTTTAGACTATTTTATACCAAGTCTTAGCACAAACTATTTTGGAGATACAAATATACTTTTAAACCATTTTGGAGATACAGCTCCACCTTTTTTACCAAGTTAGACCAAGTTTGAACCGTTTATCCTTTGGACATAGTTTTTTAGAGTTTGTAGATCTATAAGATTTTTATTTTAGAGATTTAATAATCTATGCTGATATATATACCTACACTTATGGTAGAGTCATGTAAAACCTAACTTATGATAGAATTGTTACATAAAATCCAACTAAAAACTCCTACAGAGATAGATTTTCTAAGGAGTTTTATTATTCTCCCTATGATAGTCCATATGGGGAACATAGTAAAAATAAATGAAATCCAAATCAAGTTACTGATTGGGATTATAAGTTTTATGAGGAAGAATTAGATGCTTTGGTTTATGTGAGTAATCAGACTCCACCACATTGTACCATTTCTATTCTAAGACCATAATGTTGCACCATTCCTATAGCAGGACCTCATCCTTTAGCTTTTAAAAATAACCATTCTACATAATTTCATAAAATTATCCTTTTAGGACCTCACTTTTGGATTTTGTGAGAAAGAAATCTCCACAATGACCCTTTGTCATTTTAGGACCTAGTCCTTTAGCTTGTGTGAACAAAAAAACTCTACCTCACCTTGTTGTTACCATTTCAGTACTTCATCCTTTGTCTCATGTGATAAATCATGCTCCCCAATACCCTACCATTATCTAACCATAGGACATTCCTCATCCATTACCAATCCCATCCAAACCCCAACTGAGCCAATCATTAGACAACCAAGTTGTGTTCCAAACTAGTATTTTCTAACTCATTAAAAACCAAGGTCAAGAGAACCAACCAATACAATATGATTTTATTGAACCAACCACTTGTGATAAATCAACCTATGATGAATCACCTTGAAATCATATATATATTGTTGAGAAGTCTCACACTGACGAGCAAATCTTTACTAAGTCACTTCTTAATGGTATTAACCACCTTTGGGAAAATCATTACCTTGACCACGTGCCTATTTTTAAAGAGCCTCCCCTTGAAAATCCAATATTTAAGTTGTCTCTTGACCTTTTTTCCATGATAGAGGAGTCTCACTATGATAAACTAGTCTATGTGGAGATCATTATGACATCATAGGCTATTACTTGTCTAATACTAAACATTCAACAAGACATCATTATAATAGAGTACCCATAAGATGAAGAATAAAAATTAGAGTTAGGTTCTATTATTTAACCAACATCATATTTAGAATCAGAAGGAAAATCAACATAAATCTTGACCTTGGATTCAGAGTCCCTTGATTCACAATCAAATTCATAATTAGAATATGTTCATAGCTATTAGAACATTGGTTATACATGCCTCACAGATCAATTTGAAAACATTTATGATCCTTCCATGGTTTTTGAGGATGATTAATTTAGCATCACCATAATTTCTCCTAGTGTATTTCATGAGGATTATTAATCTAATCCCCATTCCATTACCATCAACCCACATAGCCATATTATTGACATTCCATCTCCCACAAGTGTTGATTAGGACCGATAGAATCACACTTTATTGAACTTCATACAAGGTGAAATAGTAGTTGAAGAAGAGAAAGGAGTCCAAGACCAAATTCATGTATCATAAGAACACTCTCCTAGTGAAAACTTTTGGAGGTGATAGGGGACACACAAATTTCAAACTCAACATCTTTTAGTGAAACTTTTTAAAAAGTTCTGGAAGAAAATCAAAGTCAAAATACAACATTCTTTAGTGACAACTTTCCAGAGGGGATATGGGACAATCAAGACAAATTTATTGGTGAAAACCTCATTGAGGCATTGATAGGTGATAACAAAAGTTCTTCCCTACTTAATGAAGACATTATTAAAGATCAAATCAAAATAACTTCCAATCAATAGTCTAATAAGATGGTAACTAATCTCAAAATCAAACAATAGAAAAATATAGTAGTCCTATAAAGATAATATTCAAAGTTCTTCGGCCTCACCACATCAAAGGTTATGTTGAATCCAACATCATCAACATTATATGTGATTGAAAGTCCTGATCTTTATTTGTTTTCCTAACATCATTCATTCTATTATCATCCACCATTCTATTTTAGGAACAAACCTATCATCGAAATTTTATCCCTATTTACCATCCATGACCACACTTTCTTTTGTAGAGGCTATAAAGATACATTATCTTTATACTTTAAGGAATCAAAATCAATGACAAATGGAGATCATAATGAGGTTATTGGCATCTAAATTTGTAACCAGTTCTTGATAGAGTAGTTATTTAGATGAGATGTGGGGTATAAATTAACATGATTATTATTATATTTGTATCATTTGTTGAACAAGACATTCATCCCCACTTTAGTAGGAATAACATAATAATATGTTATTTTACCATACCTAGGCCAAACACATCAAAAAATAATAATCACCTAGGCCAAAAACATGTACCATACCATTTTAGAATTCTATTCCTATTTTCCATTCTCGCATATCCTTCTGTTCACCCCATCACTAGGGGGTAACCATCTTACCATTATATCCAATCTACCAAACCCTCATTATCCAAATCAAGACCATGCCATCCTATCATTCCATTCTTACCTATTCCAAAGCCTATTTTTAGTCATCCTCTCTAATCCTTTTTTGATCTTGGTTATTTTGGTTCTTTCCACACTTTTTGTGAGTGTATTATAATCAATTTTCAATAATCAATCAAAATCCATGTTTAAATGATAGTCTATAAAAATAGTGTGATAGTTGATATGGCAAGATATCTTCCATTTTCCATCCTATATCAATTTTGTTTATGTTATCCTAATTATAACCACATATGGGAAAATTAGTATCATTTATCTAATCTATTATATCCTAGTTATAACTACCTATGGTAAAACTAGGGGCAACATTTATTTATCATGCATTACTGCATCACTTTGCCATTATTGTTTCCATTTGACTAGACATTTTCTAGATTTGAGAACTTGTTAGGACCTAGTTGGTTTCTCCTTACCTTTTTTGTGGATGGAATTATTGTGACTTGAGGTAATTTTAGGACTATTTAGGCCATGCTCAAATCATTTTGAGGTCACCCTATTCCCTCTTTCCATACACTCTCATCATTTTCAAGAAACCTAAGCCATGCTCTCACCATTTTATGAGTAACCTATGTTGTGCTCACTCCATTTTGTGATAAATCTAAGCCAAACACTCTCACCATTTTGTGAGTATGTATATCTTCATTATTTAATGAGTTGAGATACCTTAAAATACCAAAAACATTCATAATCTTTCAAAATCCAAAAATATTTGTCTTGTCTAAGCCTAGTTAGTTATCTTCAAGCTACCTTACTGGGGAATGGTAATTGTTAGGATGTTTTCTTTTGATTTTGTTTTCAATCTTTCTATTTGTTTGTTTATTTTAGGTTGTTTATTTATTTTCTTGTTTTATGTTTTTTTTGTTTGCTTGCTTGTTTATTTTTTTTAGCACTACTGCTTGACTCAGTCTCTATGTATGAATTAGGTGATTCATTGCACACATTATTATTTAGTCCATCCATATTCACATGTCAACATTTTCATCATGGTGTTTATCATTGGTGATTTATTTTTGAGTGTTTATTAGATTGAGAGTCAATCTTTATGCATATTTTAGGATAGTATTCATGGTGTTCTATCATGATGCATACCATCACATGCTACATCAAAAATAAGCTTTAATAAGGTCCAAAATCAATGAATATATATATATATATATATATATATATATATATATATATATATATATATATAAAATTTTATCCTTGGTACTTTGGTAAATCTTTCCACCCATCTTGATTAAATTAACCCATTGACCATTTTATTTGTATCATTGCTAATTAGGATGGGCATCTCCTTATTTGTAGGTATACTTAAATCTTTTAAATTAATCAATATTATTCTTCGATTCATCTCTTTCATCACTTTTCATCCTCTATGCTTGGTTGTTTGTGGCTTCTTTAGTCATTATACCATTACATCTATGTTTATGCTCGCTCATATTTAATAGATGAAATATATTTTATCCATGTGTTATGATTTATAATCTACCCTAACTATGGCATGACCATATAAAACATCATCTTTAGCCAATATAGGTCCTCTTAATGATTATAACTATGTATGGGTAAATCATTATTTTGATTGTTATTCCTGATTATAACTCCCTTTGGGTAAAACAATACCTTTTAAATAAATGCATGCAAGCATTTTCTTATTTAGATTTATCTCAACCATGGGTTAAGTCCACCTTTCTTCTTGCCTCTTTTTAAGGGACCATCCATCCACATATATGATGCCCGCTCCCTCAAGGGGGCATCATCATAGGCTTTTCAAACACAATTTAGAAATTTTTTCCTAGTCATCATCTTATTTTTGGCATTTAGGAATTTAATCATTATTTGAAAATAAGTTATCATGCCTATAGATTTCAATGCCTTCCCAAATAGGGGTAAACTATAGAGACCTAAAACTAGCCACCGATAACCTCCAACTAGGCTTTTGACCAATTTATACCAAAATGTACAATTTGACCTAAAAACACTAAAATGCATTAAATGAGTTACAATTTCTATATCCAAGTGCCAATTTTGGATATATTATCATTAAATTGGGCACTAAAATTTATGAAACAACTAAATTTGATTAGATCATTTCAAGTTAAAATAGCATTTTCACACCTAGGTGCTCTAGATTGCCCTTTTTTTACCAAATTTCTTGTACAAGACATGTGTCATTGTTATTTTGTGTTGGGAACATCCTAAATGGGATAAAAAATTTAACACATCTTTCATTGCATCCTAATTTTAATCTAGTTAAATTTTGGGCCAAAAACAAGACATTTTAACCAATTTGATTAATTTGTGTATCAAGGGCCAAAATTTACATCAAATCATGTTTAAATTCAAATAATCAGCCTAATTGAGAATTCCATGGATATTTTTGAATATTTCCTTTTGGAAATGAATATTGAATATCTACATCATCAAATCATATCATTTCTATGGGATGACATCCACAACCCATAAATGCATAAAATATCAAGATTAAGCCACCCCATCCCTCATTAAGATCCTCCATGCCTCTTAAATACCCCTCTATTCTAAATATTTATGGGGGATATTTATAAATTTAATTACATAATTAGATTTATTCATGGCCACACATCTCAATCTTGAGATGGATGGTCATGGTTAATCCTAAACCATTCTAAAAATCTTTAAATAGAAGAGCCATGAACATCATTTTTGAAGCTATCTTGGTGCAAAGTTATAATGCTAAATTGATTCCAAAATCATTGCATTTTAGTGTTACAATGACAAATTTTTAAACCAAGCTAAGCCAAAGCCAAAGGTGTTAAGAGGAGATGAAGGTAGCCACACTCCATTGAAGAAGATCTCTTGAAGCACAAGCTGAGCAAGCCAAAAAAGGAGCCTTTTGAAAAAATCAAGAATTTGGTAAGAAATTGGTGTTTTATGTTCATATTTCTCATTTATTTCCATTTCTAGTTGTGTTTTTAAATGGTTTTCCCTCATTAAGCTCACCCTAATTACTAGGCCTACAGATGTTATGTTAGTTAGTATGTTTCTTTGATTTTATTTTCATTTTGGAACCAACATGATACTAACCATCCTATCTTGAGTCAAGTTCCTAGTCTACACAAAGGAACTTATGGAATTGGATTTAGATCATATAGGATGACCCCACATATCTTATTTAAGTTTTAATGCTAATGACTAGTGATGATGATGTTGACAGTGAAGTAGAGTCTAATCATGTCCCTTTTCATGACCTATCCATACCATTTTGTTTGAAAATAATTCCATTTACACCCTTCAACCAATAATTCACCACAACCCACTTCTATTATATTATCCCTAACTGATATATTGGGTCCATCAAGATTCCAATGTGTTAGTTGTGTAGACACCAAAATTTGGCCACTAATGGTTTCATATTTGACTTTAGACCAATTATTGCCAATTATTGAATACTTAGCCCAAAAATTTCTATTAGTCTCAAATTTGGCTTCATAACCTTAAATTAAATTAATTTAGCTTAATAAATCAATTAAATAAGGCAAATACACACATTGAATTAATCAAATCCAAACAAATGACCAATGCCTATAAAAATTAATTATCTTACACACCCTAATCAAAATCAATTATTAAGGTAAATCAATTTCAAATACTAATTAAGTTCATCTATGAGCAAATAAATCAATTAAATTAATTACTAAAAAGGAATTACAGGAGCATCTTACCTTTATGAGTTATCACTTTTAGAAGTATCTAAAAGAATATTCTAGGAATATGCTAAATTCAACCATGGTTGTGAGTTGACCCTTTTAGAAAATATCTAAAAATATATTCTAAGAATATACCAAACTCAACCAAAGTTAATAAACTCAACCATGGTTGGATTTAACTCATTCCAAGGGATTTGAAAGCCTATAAAATCAAGCCTAGAGATATTCATTTTGAGATCTCAATCAAAGTAGAATCATAATGCAAGAGTAGATTTATGAAGCTAAAAGCGTAGTATTATAATTTTGAAATTGAGCCAAGCCATATCAATCAAGCCAATCATTCAACAATGGTACATAGAGGAGATGATGTTAGACATATGTCATTGATGAAGACTTCCTACACATAATCCTAACAATCCAAATTAATAAATCATTTAGAGCTCTCAAGGAAGGTAAATATTGTTGTTCTTTGCATTTTAGTTTGGTTTTCAAATGTTG
Source organism: Torreya grandis (assembly GCA_037957365.1). Lineage (NCBI taxonomy): Eukaryota > Viridiplantae > Streptophyta > Pinopsida > Cupressales > Taxaceae > Torreya > Torreya grandis. Next base: position 779,254 of record JARHVA010003785.1, read on the forward strand.
TTTGTTCATTAAATTCCTCCTAAGATCTAGGTTTAGAGATGTTAGTATGTTAGTGTGTATTTGTGTTAGTATGTTTTTGTGATAAGTTAATGTATATTTTAAAAGTTATGGCTAAATTACTAACTGCAAGTTTTTATGATTTTTTTATTTGATTTTCTTATTTTTAACCTTCTAACTTGTCTGAATGTTTCATAGTTTTCTTTTTTTTTCAAAAGTTTTTTTTGATTTTTTTAATTTATATTTCTGATAACCTTTACCTAACATAACATATTTGATTTTTTGGGGGTTTTTCCTTCAGGTTGACAGATTTAACCCTTCAAAGTTGCTTGTCTCATTTGATAAATAAGCTTCAAGGCTAAACAAAGTTCTGACCATTTCTTTGCCGGACCTATTTTGAGAAAACCATTTCAATCTAAATTAGTATTTTCACACTTCATTTGTATTTCTAAAAAAAACTAAGAATCCTTAACTTTAGTGTTTAAAGAAACTTTTTAGGGTATTTTATTAGTTAAGTTTTTGTGGTTTCTTTCAAAGTTCACAACTTGAGTTCATTATTTTTTTATTCTAATATTTTTTGAGTAAATAGGAAGTTGTGCATGTATGCTCTCATATATATCACCTTTAGGGAACTTTTGGGATCATTATTTTTTTAGTCTAATCTTTTTTGAGTAATGAATCTAATCAAACACTTTCAATTTGGTGCAACAAAATTAAATTCACATAAATTATTTGCAAACATACTTATTGATTGTGTGTTTTTTTGAAAAGAGACATGTGTGTATGCCCTCCCATCCATCCCCTTTAGGGAACTTTTGGCATTAAAATCACCATCTCATCACACTTTGAGCCTAGTCTAAGGCATAGAAAGAATGTCATTTAATTCCCTCCCTAAAAACTTTAAATAGTATTAGGTGATATTGAGGTGAGCTTAAAGTCTTCCATTGTATCATTTATTTTTTATGAAAATTTTCCTTGCGAGGGGGACTTAATTACCTCCCATAAGTTCTTTAGGGAAGCATTGACCCAGGGTTTCTTCTCCCAGCATTGAATTCACCCAATCTCACTAAGATCAGAAGGTTTGAGTGGTTAAACCACTTTTAGTGATGGAGTTGCACATGGGACATAATGTGCACAATTTAGCATCACACTACACTAAGTGAACAATAGGAGGTAGTGGTTGCATAAAAGACTGGACCTTTTTATAACAAGCTAAGTGTCATGGACCCAAAATCTATGCTTTTTTTACATTATTTGATGTGAAAGTCATTATGTAATTGATTCCCCTATAAATGTTCAAAAACTTATTAGTTTAGTCAACCTCACATTACCATACCCTTGATAGGATTTAGATGAGTATACTTAGTGTATTTTGGTCATTTTTGCATGGTGTGTTAGAGTAAAACTTGTATTGTTTAAACCATGTCATTTTACAAGTCATGAGTCCACATCAATCCATTATTTGAGGAGGTGTTATGCCATATGTATGACACTTTAATTTAACTTATCAAACATTCTATTTTTTTGTCAAAACATTGGGAGTAGCATTTGATTGAGGGCATCGTTATACTGCCTAAATCATTTCAAAATCTTGTGCCTTTTAAGTCTTAAAACATAAACCTTTTGTCACATCATCTTTTGGGAGTGATAACATCATTAGGATACCCATTTTGTTTCAAAAGACTTATCTTGTTTAATCTTGCATCTTCATTATCATTTATTTGAAACCAATCACTTGAGCCTTATTGAATCTTAGATTAATGTGGTCACATTATTTAATTCTTTCTATCACTTTGTCATTAAATTTATATTTTATCCTTAATTGAGTCCTTGATTAACTATTTCAAGTTCAAATTTAAATATTAGTTGATTTAGGTTTAAACATCAATTCGTGGGGTTGATACCTAGATCTTCCTCTTTTGGATTATGTAACTTGGGTTAATTTGTCACTCAAATTTGGAAAATTGTATTGTTTGGTGCTTTTATTTTAGTCAAATTAGTTTATCTTCAAACATCTCTTGTTTAGCATCTTAGACCAATCAGATCATGTTTTATGCCTAGAGTCATGTACCTTGTCTATGTTAAACTATTCCAAGTTTGATATATTAATAAATCATCCTTTTTAGGTCAAGATTTTACCAATGTTTGGCCATTACTCCTTGTATACCATGTTTGAGCATATATTTTGAATTTGTGTTTGGACAAAATACCTAACAACTTTTCCTTTTAGTAGCTTAGATCTACTTGGAACACATTTCAATATTAGAGTTTGGTATTTTGATTCTTAGGTCATTTTGTGTGACCTTTTTGTGTATTAGACACTTAGAAATTTCCATTTGATGATACACTATTTTTATCAAGTCTTTGCATATAATTTTTAGAGATTCAGCTCCACCTTTAACCAAGCTAAATCACATTTGAACCCGTTGTCTTTCCAAAAGTCATAACTTTTATAGAGTTTATATAACCTTAATCCCTTCTCTTATGAAATATTTTTCATTTAATTTGAACATGGATGACTATACAAGTAGTGTAACTATGTATAATTTTGGATATATAAATCCTTTCACAAAGGGGATTTTGTGTAAAACCCTACTAAAGACAATGTCATTTTTGAAATGGATTCTTATCTACCCAAAAACATTCAACCAATGGGATAAATTCAAGATCCTTTGGCCAACTATTTGTTTGGTACACATCCATATACAGAGTAAGATCAAGAGATAATGGCCCAATACTTATCTAGCTTACCATAAATTACATAAAGTACTCAACAACAAACTTGTCACATCATAATGCTGTCAATGTATTATCCTAATATAACTATAGAGGTAGGGTATGAAAACTTACAAAATCTAGAAAGAGAGCCTTCCAACATGTTTTAAAATTGGACTCATGGATAGTTCTCTTCTAACAATCCTAATGCCATTGTATTAATACCTTATCAAAACCCCTATGTGCTTATCCCACAAAGAGGTCCCATGGATGACCACTTCGATAAAATACATCAATTATACCATACATATCTTAATTTATTTCATAACTTCACTAATATAGCCTTGTCAAATGCACCTCTTATTAATCTAGCTCCTCAAATAGAAGTTTTAATAGAGTTGACAGGTCAAGACAATCAAGGTTTAGACCCATTTATGCAAAACACTTCAGTAGAAACCATGTTAAATACAACAATTATAGAGGATATATCTTTATTTTCTATGCATGATATTGAGGAAAATATAGGTAATAATGTGCAAGCAACATCCAATTTAAACCGAAATGGTGTCGGCACAAAAACAATTAATCCAAAACAAAACATACCTTTATCTAGTACTATTACTATTTTTCAATATTAGGGAGTAGAAACTTCTACATCCCAACCTCAACCAACCACTTCTTTAAGTGCACAACCAACAAGATTAAGTAACCAAGCAACAAGCATTGCCACACCAAAACAAAACATTTTGAATATTAATCCTCCCCAAAATGTGATGAGTATTATTTCACAACAGCAAGAATAATCAAGTATCCAAATGCAATAGAGGTATACCACATTAACACCTCACTAAGGGGTAACCAATGTTTCACCTCACCAAGTAGCAGTGAACATACCTATTCCTTCACAGTATAATATACCAATCTTGAATCAAATGATGTCTAATCAATGACGTATTCATATTGGTTAGTGATAGGTAATGAATATATAACATACATCCACTTCTTAACAGGTATTTGCACAACAAAGAGGTTCCAATGTTCCTTAAGTACCTTCTAGGTAGAAATTGCCTTTTATGTTGAATGTACTATAGGTTTAGAGATAGGGTCTTAGCTCATAAGTTCCCACTCAATAAAAAGGTTTGAATAGTCAATAGCAAGTCCTTATTCAACCACAATAGGCACATTATAGTTATATCCCTCCATCCTAACCCCAATATCCGTAAAACCAACTATACATATCTAGCCCTAACTAGAATGTCATACCACCATAGTTATAATTTCAAAAATTATACCCTAATGCATGCATGTGCATTCCTAGACCATTCTCTAACCAATCTAACCTACTCCAACAAATCCCTCTATCATATCCTAGTCTAAGTCATCCACTTATGAATTCGCAACCATCAACCTAGGCCAATATTCCAACAAGTTTCCTTGAGCAAGAATTACAAGAAATGAAGGATGCAATTTCCACTATCCAAGATGGGAAATAGCTTAAAATTTTTAAAATGGATGATGTGTGTTCATATCCTTTTAATATGTAGTACTTACAGATTCCATTCCCTCCAATATATGAGTCACCCAAGTTTGACAAATATAAGGGGAAAGGTGATCCCAAAACACATCTGACAAAGTTCTTTGTTGCATGTCAGCCATTAGCATATAGTGACATCTATCTTTTTTTGTTGTTTTTAAGGATTTTAGTTGACAATCCTTGAAATGGTTTTTGAAACTACCAAAGAACTCAATTTTTGACTTTGACAATCTATTAGATAAGTTTGTGTAATACTTCTCAATAATCTTGAGCATGAGATTTCATTGGTCAATTTAACGCAAGCAAAGCAAAAACTAGGTGAAAATTCACAAGATACCACAATAATGGAGAGCTCTTGCTAGCTGCTTTACCCACAGTCTACCATAAAATCAACTAGCAGCTATGTTTAGTAAAAATCTACATAGTGAAATATCCTACTATCTAGCATTATAATGTACACATACATTCAAAGAGATCATCAGCAAAGGTTTAGTGATCAAAATATCCATTATTAATAAAGGTATCATAAAAATGAACTCAAATAATCAAAATAATGGCCAAAACTAAAATTAGACCAATAATCAACATCAAAATCCAAACTAAGTAGAAGCATCACAACCACACAAGCTAATAATAATGATAGGCCAAAATAATTTAAATGAAATAAGAATGTTGTCAAGAATGGAGTAATAGAGTCATGTCATGTCCAAATGGTGAAAATACCATCTACTCAGCCAACACCACCTTTTTATCTTACTCCTACCGAACAACCTCTTCAACAACCACAACACACACAATAAACACAACTTAACCCAATGCAATAAATGCAACAATTATAGTAACCTCTAACTTTGCAAAACCTACCTCCTCCAAGGAGAAACCCACTTACTTATCATCCTTTTACCAACCTTGGAGAACCCATAAAATTAGTCTTTTAAAAGCTCCTAATAGCTAACATAATCAGATATCCTATTTTAAAAGAGCAATATCATGAAGGTATAGACATGCCAAACTATTATTAGCCAAAATAATTCTATGAGTTTCATAGGGTTAAAGGCCATAATTTGCAACACTATGTGCAAATCAAACATTTCATCCAAAATATGTTAGATAATGGTGAGATCACATAAGATAATGGAGCTTTCACATCCAATCAAAATCTTGGCATCTATCAAAACCCATTTCCTCAACATAACAATTAGCTAGTGTAATAACAAAACAACATCAATGACAAAGGTTGAGTCAATATAATTGGTAGTAGAACTAGCAAAGCCAAAATAATGGATAGAACCAAGGCTATAATAGTGGCTACAACCAAAAAACATACCATTCCATTGCACATGACTAAAAACTCAATTATATTTCATATCTTGAGAGGTAGCGTTAATACCATTTCCATCAATCCTAGACCTAATTTAAACCAAATAAGACCATTGCTAGTCATACCAAACCAATCAAATTATTTTAATAACCCTTCTTTAACCTAAGACTACACAGAGGTGAACCAAAAAGTAGGGATTACCATATTAGGACCTTATAATGATAAATCATCGTTGGCTCGTGACCACACTCAAGTGCATCAGTGACTGAGACTTATCTTATTTGGCCCCCCTCCACCATCATCAGGTAACAACAATAGTCATGTATCTAATCCTAATTATGAAATCATAACTCGATGGTCTAAAATGACCATACCAAGTCCACAACCACCTACCACTTCACCCATCATCCAACCCACCATTCATCCTTAGAATAAGCCATTCAACATTGTTCAAGAAAAGACATTTGATATAGTGGAACAGCTACAAAAAATGCCAGCACAAATATCCATTTTGGATTTGTTGTTCAAGTCAACAATCCATAAGAAAATCTTGAATGTATACCTTAGCTAATCCACTATTCTAAATGATGTATCCCCTAATCAATTACAAGCTTTTGTTGGACACCTAGCTCCAACCCAACAATTCACATTTAACCAAAATGATATGTCACCTCTTGGCCCACTGCATAATAATCCATTATACATTGAAGTATATATAATATTACACAAAGTGAAACATGCTCCTATAGATAATGGATTAGGTCTAAACATAGTGTCTCTAAAGCTCATCAAGCTTCTTGGGTACACAATGATGGATCTCCAAGTAGAAATAATCACCATCAAAGCATACGATAATTAAGACTATGAATAATAGGGCACCATTAGCTTTCTAGGTATCATTGGGCCCTTGACTCATGATACCCTTTTCCATGTGTTGGATCTTGATTTGTCATACAATATACTTCTAGGTAGGCCTTGGTTGCTGAGATCTATGTAGTTTCATCAACATTGTACCAATGTATTACGTTCTCCCATTCAAGGATAAAGGTTAAAAATCTAGGAGATTTACATCTATATGAGCATTGTAAACATCTAAAAGCCAAGTTACAAAGTTACAACTACCTTTTTTTCATGAATCCATCTAATAAGTAGGATAAGGGAAAGACAATACACCTTGAATTTCCAAAAGACAACTACATTGACCCTAATACCCTTGATTGTCTTAGTCACATGATACCTCCTAAAGTATCCAATCATTTTACCATCTCGACTAATGGCCCAAAAGATTACTTGACTCATGATACATTTCATATCAAAAAGCTTACTCAGAACCCAAAATCCTTTGGAATACCTAAATCTATGCCACAAATGCACTGGTAAAGAAAGGGCAAAGGCCACATTCATAATCTAAGACCAGTCATTTTCATACTAGCATCTGTCATAGAACAAGACCCTCTCGAAGGAGATAAGACATGGTTTTTTTAATGATAATTTGGCTAATTGTTACAAGAACCCCAAGTATCTCATTCCCAATCACATCATGGAAAATTAATATTATGAAGGAAGGGGCCTCAAGCCAAATCTATAGGGAATATTAGAACCTATTTCTATGACCAAGGATGAAAGATCCTATGGACTTGGATTTAAATTGCCTGGGGGTGACCCCATATACCTTATGTTTCATCACCATCTACTAGTGATTAGGATGATGACAGTGAAATAGAGTCCAATCATATCTTATTTGATGACTTAACCCAGACCAACCTATTTGATAATCACACCATTTGCACCATTCACCCAATCACTCGTAACAATCCCCTACCATTATATTATCCTCAACTAATAGATTGGACTAACAAGAGATACCCATACTAGTTGATGAGTTTCAAAATGATGAAGCATTCTATGATTTTCTAGACCTTAGGGATAATGTTCTGTTGGGAGATCATAAATTAGAATTCTCAATCAAATTAGATCTTGAAGCCTATTTTGGAGAATGGTTGAACACCCTTAGCCAAAATAAAATTAATAAAACATTAAGGTCTCAAATTGAAAACCTATTTGAGGCACTTTTTAACTAGTGAAATAGTAAAGATAAAGGCTAGTCTAATAGTGAAAACCTATTTCAGGTGCCACTAGACAGGGGTGTTCAACCTTCTTCATTTATAGACAAGGAGACCACCAATGAAAAACTTATCTATGGGTCCAAATTTATTATTGAAAAACATCAATATTTTGATCATATCATGTAAGAAACTAACAATGATGAATTTTTTTATGGATTTGAGTTAAGCCCTAAAGAGAAACATGATTTTGATCAAATCATTTAAGAGGATGCTAAAAATAAACATGATAATGGGTTAAAATTTAATATTGAAAGGTAGGAATCCTTTGATCAAGTCATACAATAATTTTTGAATTTCTTTGTCACATGGTCTGATCTCCTATTAGGAGATTCTTATTCATCATGTCTTAGAGAGCTTGTCAAAGAACTAGTCCTAATAGAGGACTCTAATGTTACCAATCAGTTCAAACCATTATCAACTATCATTGATGATGGCTCTACTCTTTTAGTCAAAGATACAATAGAGTCTAACATTGGGTCCCTAGATGACCCAAAGTGGATCAAGCTAGGTATATCTCTTACTGAGAAAGAGTGTGAATTCTTCACAACCCTACTAAGAGAGTTTGTAGATATATTTGCTTGGGCATATTCTGACATGCCTAGTTTGGACCCTACCTTGGTTCTACACCAGCTTGTGGTAAATCTTGATGCCAAACTAGTAAAATAAAATTTATGCAAGATGTATCCTCACAATATTATATTAGTGAAAAAAGAGTTGGAGAAACTCTTAGAATTAGGAGGTATTAGACCAAGTGACTAATCTAAATGGATTTCTAATGTAGTACCTATTAGCAAGAAACCTGAGGGAATCAAAATATGTACTAATTTTTGTGACATTAACAAAGCATGCCCTAAAGATGAATTTTCACTACCTAACATTGACATGATAGTTGACTCCATAATAGGTTATGGAATTCTTTCACTAATGGATGGTTTCTTAGGTTACAATCAAATCAGAATAGCACTAGAAGACCAACTCAAAATAGTGTTCACCACTTTATGGGGAACATTCTATTATCAAGTCATGCCATTTATCCTTAAGAATATATGGGTCATTTATCAAAGAGATATGATAGTCATATTTTATGTTATGATGCATGACATTATCAAATACTATGTTGATGACATACTAGGCAAATCCAAAACTAGGGTCAACCATCTAGTAGCATTAAATAGGATATTTGAGTGACTACGAGAATAAAAAGTCATGCTCAACCATAATAAGTTTGTGTTCAAAGTTACATCAAGAAAATTATTGGGCTTCATTGTGTCTCACATGGGCATTGAATTCAATCTAGCTAAAGTAAGAGCCATAATAGAGATGATACCACTGACCAATCTAAAGTAGCCCTAAGTGGGGCAAGATCCAATCCATCTGATGCTTCATATCTCAATTATTAGATAAATTCCATCCATTTACACACCTAATAAAGAAATATATCAAATTTTATTGGGATAAGGATTTTCAAAAGTCTTTTTAATAGTTAAAGGACTATATCACAATCCCCCAGTTCTATTTCCTCTAACTCTAGGGAAACCATTATTGTTATATCTTTCTACTACTGATAATGCTCTGGGGGCACTTCTAGCTCAAAATGATGACAAGGGAAAAGAGAATGTAGTGTACTATTTAAGTTGTACACTAGTTATGTATGAGCACAAATATACTCCCATCAAAAAAGATTGTCTCATTGTGGTCTTCATAGCTCAAAAACTATGCCACTACATGTTGAACAATAAGACCATGGTTATTTCCAAAGTATATCTACTTAAGTATCTACTATCAAAAATAGATTTACAAAGCTATATGGCTAAATGGATTATGTTACTCAGTGATTTTGAGATAGAATATGTAAACTATAAAGCAATTAAGGGGCAAGTTCTCACATATCAACTTGTTAAAGCACCTCTTGAAGATATAGAGCCATTAACATTCTAATTTCCTAATGAATCCATAATGACCACATTGAAACACCTATTAAGGAGTAGCCCTAGAAGTTATATTTTTAAGGATCATTCACTACACATGGATTAGGGGCAAGCCTTTTATTCATAATGCCTCAAGGGGATCTAATCCCCAAGTCATTTATAATCAGCTTTCCTTATACCAATAACTTGGTTGAATATGACACACTCATTGTAGGTATTTTATAAGTAGTACAATGGAACATATGTCATCTAATAGTTTATGGTGATTCTTAGTTAATCATCAATCAAGTTACAAACCACTTCCAAACTAAAGATGACATGTTATCTCCATACAAGACAATGGTTGGTAATCCCAATCACCAGATCACTAATATCCAATTTGAGCATATAACAAGAATGAGAAATATAAAAATAGATTCTATGTCTACCATTGGATCATTGATTCATCATTAAAACATAACTAGTGAGCATTAATTTTTTGTAAAAAATATAATACCACTAGCTTATGAACCTTCAACTATTGTAATGATATGTGATATTATTGGTCCCAGATCTAATTGGTACTCAAACCTATATGCCTATTTACATGAGTAAATCCTCCCACCAAACTTATCCCAAAAACAAACCAAAGCTTTCATCCATAATGCCCATTGTTATACCCTACTTAGACTAACCCTATACCATCATAGTTTTGATGAAACTCTTATTCATTGTTTACCTTTAGTAGAATCTATACTAGTATTATGGGAAGTTCATGAAGGAGTATATGGAGCCCACACTAGTGGGGTAATCCTATCTAAAAATATTTTGCATACTGGTTACTATTGGCCAATAATGGATGCAGATACAACTGTATATGTAAAGAAATGTGAAAAGTTTCAATGACATGATAATGTGATTCATGCACCTACCAAGACCTTAAAACCAATGTTGATACCATGTCCATTTTATACATGGGGACTTGACCTCATTAGGAAGATAAACCCCACCTCATCAGATGGCCATAAATAGATTCTCACCACCATTAAATATTACACTAAGTGGTTCGAAGCTATACCCCTCACTTACGTGATTGGAAAGTAAATTTCCAAATTCATCTTTAACCATCTCATCTACCAATTGGTATCCCTTTTTAAATTATATATGATAATGGAGGATCATTTAAGAAAAAATATGTCGACAAGTTATGTGTTGAATATAAGATTACACAACAATTTTTAATGATGTATTACCCTTAAGGTAATGGTCAGGTAGAAGCATTAAAAAAACCATTACTAACATACTAAAAAGATTATCAAATATGATAGTCAATATTGGCACCTTCAAATATTCTATGCCCTTTGCGTATACCATACCAATCATTGTACACCTATAGGAACCACTCCATACTCACTTATTTATGGCACTGAAGCCATACTTCCCATTGAGATTGAGTTACCTTCAGTATGCATATCTTTTAAGCATGTTTTTGAAAATAATGACTATCAATTAGCTCACCTATAAGAGATATATTTACTTGATGAGAATCATATGGATGCTATAAATAATCTATAGGCCTTTTTGAATTGACTTCAAGGTCAATACAATCAGTGTGTAAAACATAAAACATTTTAACTTGGTCACCTTATCTTAAAAGAGAACTAAAAGAATACCACAACAAAAAAGAAACATAAAGGAAAGTTCAAACCTAACTGGGTGAGTCCTTTCATCATCATTGTAGATTACAGAACTGGATAATATAATCTTGCCACATGAGATGGTAATGAACTTGATGAGCTGATGAAAATTATTCACCTCGAGTGTTACTATGATTGAGTAATTTGATGTATTATCTATAAGGACCATTTCAAGTTGTACCATATTATCAATATTCTTCTTTATACCATTATCAAGTTATTTTTTCTACCATCCTCTCATTTTGACATTCCAACTAGACCATCAACCATTTGATTCCTACTCAACCTAACATGTTTTGAATCCTATCAACCTTGCCCTTTTTACCTTGGTTCATCCATTAGTTTCATGTTTTTAGCATACAAAATTAGACTAATTTTAGTAGTTATTTCAAGAATTTTCGATAAAGGTAGTATTTTGGAGTAGTATGATAGAAGTTTTGGCAGTTGCATCCTTTATTTCTTATTCCTTTCTTATCAAGTTTATTTATATGAGCCTGATTATATCTTCTACTAGGGCAAATCAATATTCACTAGTCTTGATACTAATTATATCACCTACTAGGGAAAATTAGTATCAATGATCTATCCTATTTCTCCTAGTTATAACCACCTATGGGAAAACTAGGGGCAACATTTGTTTATTGTGCCTTGACATATCACCTAGCCACTCCTATGTTGTACTATGCCATAATACCAACTATGTCTATTTTATTTGAATTGGCTACTACACTAGTCACATTCCTCCACTATGAGGTGAAATACTATGAGATAAAGCCATTTTGGGGCTATGTGGGTCATTTATGTTGAGGTCAGTTTAATCCCCCTTTAGCCAGGATCTCACCATTTTATGAGCATCATTTCAGGTTATACCACTCTTGTTGTTTTGTGAGCTTAGACCATTTTAGTGTCTTGTCATTCTCTATTGAGTTGAAATGCTTTAAAATTTCCAAAAAAAGTTTAAAATAATTTATAAAAACCAAAAACATTGACCACTTATTTACCTTAAGGATTTTGGGAACCCTCACTAAGTCATAAATAAACCACTTATTCTTTAGTTTCCACATCCTTTTTGGCCTTTTATCCTATGCTATCACCATTTTGTAAGTTCATCCATATTCTCCTATCACATCCATCATTTCTTCTATTAATCATCATTTTCTTCCCATTTCTTGGGATAACTACATTTGGCCTAAAGTTTTGTGGGATTGTCATATCCATGGAACTATGTAGGTAGCATCCACTTGTCTAGTGCATATAGAGACAACTCGACCACCCCCTTCATTTTATTCAATTCCCCCATCATGTTTGTTTGTTTAGTTGTCACCTATTTTCTAGGGGATATGTTTATTGTGTTATTTATACTAACATGGGGACTAACACTTGTTTATTTCTTTATTTGTCTTATTTATTTCATTGTTTATCTATTTTGTTTATTTATGTACCTATTTGTTTTCTTTCAGCACTATGGCTGTGATTCATTTTATGCATGTTCATTGGTTGATTAATTACACATTATTCTTTAATATATCCATATTCAAACATCTACATTTTCATCGTGGTTTTTATCATTGGTGCAATTATTTTCCATTGAGTATCAAATATTGGGAGTCAATTCTTATGCATATTTTACCCAAGCCCCCATGGTGTTCTATCATGGGGCCTACCATCAAATTTTATAACAAAAATAATCTTTGATAGGTATACAACATCAATATATAATCACCATCTCCTCCATACCAACATCAACAATAATCCTAATCTAATACCCAATCATATCCCAAATAAAGTAATTAAGTGATGAAAGAATTTCAACATTTGTTAGTTTGGATAAGCATCTCCCTAATATCAAGTTATACTAATTCATATTTATCCTCTGTATCAACTTATCAATCATTAACCATTAATCATGTTTTCATAATTGGGGTATACTGCATCACCACTATAAACCATCCCACATGTATTCTAAATGATTATTTCACCTACTAGGATAAATCATTGTGTTATCACCAATTTTATTTTCTTATTTGTCTATCCTAACTAGGGAACTTCCATCTTCTCAATTATTATATCTATTATTGGGGCAAATCATTGTGTTATCATACCATGTTTCCATAATCAGGGTACAATGTTGATAACTACCTTTGGGAAAACCATTGTATACTATCCCACTTTTATTTCTTAGTTATTTTTCCTAACTTTGGGTAAATCATTGCATTGTCACCCCATCATCTTCATTTGATTGGTCCCCTCATTTTTCTTCTTTATTTTGAGTGACCATTTGTCGACCCATTTACCAACCACTCCCTCAAGGTGGGGGATAAGTTAAATCATTACCATTGCAGTCATAAGCATAAAGAACCATTTTATTCTTTGAAATGGCATTACTATGCTTATAGCTTGTAACATCTTTCCAAATAGGGGTAAACTATAGAAACCTAAATTTGGTTGCCAATGGCTTTATATCTAACTTTAGACCAATTCTCGCCAATCATTGAATACATAACCCAATAATTTATATTAGTCTCAAATTTGGCTTCATAACCTTGTATTACATCAATTTGGATTAATAAATCAATTAAATAATGCAAATACACACATTACATTAATAAAAATCAAACAAATGACCAAATACCTAATAGTAATTAATTAACTTGCACACTGTAATCAAAATCAATTAAAAAGTTAAATCAATTTCAAATCCTAATTAAGTTTATCTATGAGCTAATAAATCAATTACTAAAAAGGAAATTCAAGAGCATCTTACCTTTATGAATTGTCACTTTTGGAAATATTTAAAATAATATTCTAAGAATATGCCAAACTCAACCAAAGTTAGTAAACTCAACCATTATTGTGAGTTGTCCCTTTTGGAGAATATCTAAAATAATATCCTAAGAATATGATAAACTCAACCAAAGTTAATAAAATCAACCATGGTAAAATTTAACCCATTCCAAGGGATGTGAAAGACTATAAAATCATAGCTAGAGCTCTTCATTTTTGGATCTCAACCAAAGTAGATTTATAATATAGAAATATATCTATGAAGCTAAAAGCCTAGTGTTATAATGTTGAAATTGAGCCAAGCCATATCAGTCATGCCACGAATTCAATAATGGTGCATAAAGGAGATGATTTTAGCCATATTTCATTGATGAATACTTATTATGCATAATCTGAGCAAGCCGAATGAATAAATCATTTGGATCTCTCAAGGAAGGTAAAGATTATTGTTCTTTGCATTTTAGTTAGGTTTTCAATTGTTGTTTGTTCATTAAAATCCCCCTAAGATCTAGGCTTAGAGATTTTAGTATGTTAGTGTGTTTATTTCATGTTTTTATGGATTAACACTTGATCTAACCACCTCTCTTTGTCAAATTCTTTGATCACAAGTTGATGAGTTTTAAAATGATGTGGCTTTATACAATTTTCTAGGCCTTAGGGATAATGTTCCATTGGGAGACCCAAAAAAAGGGTTGTCAATCAAACTCAATCCTAAATCCTATTTTGGAGAGTGGGTGAACACCCTTAGCCAAAAATAATTAAATAAAACATTGAGGTCCCAAAGTGAAAACCTCTTTCAGGTGATTTTGGACCAGGGAAATAGTAAAGATAAAGGCTAGTATAGTGGTGAAAACCTATTTCAGGTGCCATTAGATGGGAGTGTTCAACCTTATTAAAATATATACTAGGAGACCACAAATTATTAATTTATCTATGGGTCTAAGTTTAGTATTGTATAATAATAGGCTTATGATTAAATCATCCATGAGATCACTAATGATGAACTTGCCTATGGGTTTGAATTTAATCTTAAATATTAGCAGGCATTTGATTGCATCATCTAAGAGTTTACAACCACATTTATTACATGGTCATCCCTCCCCTTGGTGGATTCTAATTCATGATTCCTAAGAGAACTCAAAGATCTAGTCTTAATAAATGAATCTAATATTGTAAAATAGTTCAAATCTTTGCCCACTATTCTTAAAGATGGTTTGATCCTTCTTATGGAAGATACAATAGAGGTAAATATCAAGACTTTAGATGACCCAAAATGGATCAAATTATGCATGTCCCTCACTAAGGAGGAATTTTAAGTCCTTACAACCCTATTGAGTGAATTTATTGGTATATTTTCCTAGGCATACTCTTAATGCCTTGTTTGGACCCCACCTTGGTTGTTCACCACATTGTTGTACATCCTAATCCCAAACTTATGAAACAAAAATTATGAAATATTTATCCTCACATTTCTATATTAGTCAATAAATATTTATAAAAACTCATTTAAATGAGATGTATTAGGTCAATTGACTACTCAGAGTGGATATCCAATGTTGTGCATGTTAGTAAAAATCTATAAGGAATTGAAATCTACACTAATTTTATGGAAATAAATAAAACTTGCCCTAAGGATGACTTTAATCTACCAAACATTGAAATTATTTTCAGCTCTATAGTAGGTTTTGAGATTATTTTACTGATGGATGGATTCTAAAGCTACAATCAGATCTTAATCACACTATAAGACCAACACAAAACAATATTCACCACTCTATGGGGAACATTATGTTTTTAGGTTATGACATTTGGTCTCAAGAAAACTAAGGCCACCTATCAAATATAAATGAATATCATATTTCATGATATGATGCATGATATTATTGAAGACTATGCCAAGGACATATTAGGTAAATTAAAGATGAAGGCCAATCATCTAGTAGCACTCAAGAGGATATTTAAGCAAATTCATGAATACAAAATCAATATTAACCCTAATGAATGTGTTTTTGGAGTTACTTATTGAAATTTTCTTTGCTTCATTATGTATCATAGGGGCATTGAAGTCAACTCAGTTAAAGTATGAGCCATAATAGAGATACCACCACCAACCAATTTGAAGCAGTTCCATGGTTTATAGGGAAAGATATAATCCATCGGATGCTTCATATCTTAACTGGTTGATAAATGTCATCCATTCACATATTTTTTGAAAAAGGGTGTCACACTTTTTTGGGATGATGATTGTTAGAAATATTTTCAACAGATAAAGGACTATCTTGCAAATCTACCAATTTTATTGCCTCTAATGCTAGTAAAACCATTTCTTCTATATCTATTAGCCATAGAAAAATCCCTAGGGGGACTTCTAGCTCAACATGATGAAAATGGAAAAGTGCATGTTGTGTTATATTTAAGCCATACATTGGTCATGTATGATCATAATTATATGCCCATTGAAAAAACTTGTTTAGTTATGGTCTTTATAGATCAAAAATTATGGTATTACATGTTGAATAATAAGACCATGGTCATTTCTAAAGTAGATTAGATCAAGTATCTACTATTCAAAACATATTTATAAGGCTGCATGGCCAAGTGGATCATGATTCTTAGTGATTTTTAGATAAATTATGTCATCCAAAAATCCATCAAGGGGAAATTTCTTGCAAATCAACTTATTGAAGCATATCCCTTATAGATATAAAGCTGCTAACATTACAATTTCTTGATGAATCCATTATGATCATCATGGAAACACATATTGAAGAGTAATAATAGAAGACATATTTTTATGGATCATTTATAACACATGGATGAAGGGCAATCCTTTTGTTTATCACTCCATAAGGGGATCTAATCCCTAAGTCATTTAAAATCAACTTTCCTTGTACCAACAACATGGTTGAATATGAAACACTTATCACAAGGATTTGATAGGTATTAAAATTAAATATATCACATATAAAGGTTTATGGTGATTCTCAGTTAATCATCAATTAGGTTATAGATCACTTTTAGACCAAAGATCACAACCTGGTACCCTACAAGGCCATGGTTGACATTCTTAAACAATAAATTATTAATATCCAATTTAAACATATACCAAAGGCTAGTAACAAAAAAATAGATTCCATGGATACCATTAGATATTTAATTTGACAAATTGATACGGCCAAAGAATACTAATTTCACATTGAAAATCTACTATCATTAGCTCATGAACCTTTATCTATCACAATAATTTGTGATATTATTAGTCCTAGCTCTTCTTAGTATTCAGACATATACACTTATCTTCAAAACCAAATCCTACCACCAAAATTATCCCCAAAACAAAAAAAATACTTCATCCATAATGCCTAATGTTAGACCTTACTCATACTAACCCTATACCATCGTAGTTTTAATGAAACTCTACATTATTATTTAACTTTGATAGAATCTACATTAGCATTACAAGAAGATCAAGAAGGGGTATGTGGATCCCACACTAGTGGGTAAGTCCTATCCAAAAATGTCTTATGTATTAGGTAATATTGGCCAATGATGTATATATATATATATATATATATATATATATATATATATATACATATTCAATTGAATATGTGAAAAGATGAGATAAATGTCAATGGTATGCCAATCTGATTCATGCCCTGGCCAAGACTCTGAAACCAATGTTGACACCATATAAATTTGCTACATGGGGCCTTGATCTCATTGGGAAGGTAAACCCCACCTCATCTAATGGCCATAAACATATCCTCACCACCATAGAATATTTCTCTAAGCGGGTTAAAGATATACCCCTCACATGACTAGAAAGCAAATTTCCAAATTCATCTTCAACCATCTCATTTTCTGTTATGGTATCACTTCTAAAATTATATATGATAATGGTAGATAAATCAATAATAAGGATATTGAATCTCTATAAGAAGATTATAAAATAAAATAAAAATTTTCCATGACATATTACCCATAAGGTAATGGCTAGGAAAAAGCATCTAGAAAACCCATTGTCAACATACTCAAGAATATTGTCAATGACTTTGGCTATGATTAGCACCTTTAGATATTTTATGCCATCTAATAATACCATACCAATCACCACACTCCCATAAGTTCCACTCCATACTTTTTTATGGTACTAAGGCCATGTTTCCCATTGAGGTTGAGTTACCTTCATTATGCATCTCTTTGAAACATGTCTTAGACGATGAAGACTATAGAATAGCTTGCCTACAAGAGCTGGATTTACTTGATGAGAAACACATGGACATAGTAAATTACCTTCAAGTATATCATAACCAATTCCATGGCCACTACAATAAGTACATGAAACATAGAGAATTTGAACTTGGTGATCTTTTTATTAAAGAAAACCAAAAGAATACCACAACTAAGAAAAACCATAAAGGCAAGTTCAAGCCCAACTAGGTAGTTCCTTTCATCATTGTTACAAACATGATAACCCAATGAACATGGTACACCTCACACATTAATTCACTTGAGTGACTTGGTGTATTGTTTATGAGGACCATTTCAAGTTATACCATATTATTAATTTTTTTTATACCATACCATTCTACCATTCTATCACTTTGTCATTCTACCATTCCATTCTACCCTACCTTTCATATCAATCAACTTGTTTTGACACTACCTACCAAGTATTTTTAACCTTGGTTCACCCATTGGTTCCATTTTCATCATGAAGAATTAGATCAATTTCAATAGTTATTTCAAATAATCTAGATAGAGGTCATATTTTGATGAAGTATGATAGAAGTTTTGGTAGTTATATCCTTCATTTAGTGTTCCATTCTAAACCATGACTTGTTTATGTGAGTCTAATTATAATCACCTTTGGTAAAATTGGTGTCTCACTAGTCTTGATACTAATTATAACCACCTATGGGGAAATTAGTATCATTGATCTATGTAGTTCTTTCCTAGTTATAACTACTTATGGGTAAACTTGGGGTGACATTTGTTTATTATGCCATTACATACCAACTTTCCATTCCTATATCATATTGTGTGATTATGTTATCTATGTCTATTTTGTTTGAATTGGATTCTACACTAGTTAGATTCCTCTGCTATAAGATGAAACTACAAGTGACTTGAGGTCTTATCTTGGAACTATATAGGTAATGTTCAATTCACATTAGGGTCAATTAAGTCCCCCTTTTCCATATGATATCACTATTTTGTGAGTAACCTAAGCCACAATATTTCCATTTTATGACCTTAGACTATTTAGTGTCTCATTATTCTTGATTGAGTTGAGATGCTCCAAGATTACAAAAAAAAATTGTAAAACCATTTTAAAAATCCAAAAACATTGACCACTTCTTTGCCTTAAGGATTTTGAGAACCCTTACTATGTCACAAGAAACCAATTGTCATTTAATTTTCCCCATCCTTATTGGCCCTTTGTCTCATTATCTTGCCATTTTGTGAGTTCATTCATATATTCTTCTATCACATCCATAATGTTTTATTTATCATCATTTTTCTTCTATCTAATATCTTGGAAGAATTGCATTCAGCCTAAATGTTTTGTTGGATATTACATCCATGGAACTATGTATGCAATGTCAACTTGCCTAGTGTATATGAAGATAGCTTGACCACCACATTCCTTTTCTTTTATCCCCCATTTTGTTTTTTGCTAAGTTGTTTCCTATTTTCTAGGGGTAATGTTCATCATCTTGTTTATGTCATATTATTTTTACTAACATTATGAATAACTTTTTTTTTTTGTTATTTGTCTTTGTTTTGTTTGTTTTTGTGCCTATTTTTTTTGCTTTAAGTATTGTTTCCTTGATTTAGTTTACATGTGTTCACTGGGTGATTCTTTGCACATTATTCTTGAATCCATCTATATTCATACATCAACATTGTTATCATTTTTTTTTATCATTGGTTCATTATTTTTAGTGAGTCATTCCTTATGAATATTTCAACCAAGTTATCATGGTGTTATATCATGATGCCTACCATCATGTGTTACAAAACAAACTAGCTTCGATAAGTCCACACAATAAATGTAGTAATATTATATCCATGGCACCAACACCATAAACATTATTGATATAATCTAAATCATATCCCAAATAGAGTAATTAAATAATGAAATAACTTTCCTCCTTACCAGTTTGGATGAGCATCTCCCTACTAGAAGATTCCCTAATTCATCTTTATCCTCTATATCAATTTTCCATCATCATTTGGTATAATGTTTTCCACTATCAGGATACAATGCTTATAACTACCTTTGGGCAAACCATTATATACTATCCCACTTATTTTCCATAATCAGGATCCAATGATTATATCCTCTTTTTCACAAATCATTGTACATCATCCCACTTTCATTTACAATGATTATAGATGTCTTCAGGTAAATCATTTAATTTCCATCAATTTGAGGGTTAAAGATTATAGCCACATTTGGAAAAATCATTCACTTTATTTTGCCCAACTAGGGATTTTTTTATCCTACCAATGATTATAACTACCTATGGGTAAATCATTATTTTCCCTTTAACTAATTACAACCACCTTTGGGAAAATTAGTCTCTTGTTACCTTAAGCCTTTTTTGATGATTATAAATACCTTTGGTAAAATCATCACCTTTTTTATCCCACATATGTTGATGATTATAATTTCCTAAGGGAAAATCATCTTGTTTGTCTACCTTAATTGGGATAGCTCCATATGCCACTGGTTATAACCACCTTTGGGCAAATCAATTCATTCCACCCCATCATTTCATATATATGGTCCAATCATTTCCTTCTTTATAAGGACCATTTGTTAACCCCTTTACCAACCACTCCGTTGAAGGGGAACCCTATAGTTCATCCATTGCCATTAAATTCATAAGCATATAGGACCTTATTAATCTTTGAGAAGATGTTACTATGCTTACAACTTACAATGCCTTCCTAAAAAAGGGTAAATTATAGACATCTAAAATTGGCCACTAATGGATTCATACTAGAATTTAGACTAATTCTTACCAACATTTGCCTATCAAGCTTAAAAATCACTAAACATCTCAAATTTGGCTTCATATTATGTAATTTGGCCTACAGACCAATTAAATGGGGCAAATGCACACATTAATTAATTCAAATCTTACAAAATGCTAAAATACCTAAATAAAATTAATTAAAATGCAAAACCAAATCAAATGCCTAATTGAATTAACCATTAGCAATCAATGAATTATCAAAAATCAAAGAATATCCTAGGAATTCATAATTACCATTTTGTGAGTTGTCAAATATCCAAAAATATCTCAACACACCTATTCATTTTTAATCATGACCGTTTGACATATTTTAACTTTATTAGGGTTAATTAACTCAAAAATGTTAGGTTTGAACCCATTCCAATCTCTAACTACACCTAAACTCACCTTGGATTGGGGTTACTTGCTAAACCTATAAATATAAGCATAAACATCTTGATTTGAAGAGCTTGGACATAGTAATGTTATAATGCTAGTTTTAAAGAAAGATTGCATGACAATAGTGTTATAATGCCAAAATCAAATTCCAAGACACTTTGAGAAACATCAAGACAAATCCAAACCAACCATGGTGCCAAGGAGATAAAGGAGATAACCAAGCTCCATTTCCACATACTTCTTGAGCACAAGCCAATAAAACCAAATGAACATATCATTTGAAGCATTCAAGAAAGGTAAGGAATATTTGAAATTTTCTTTGCATTTTAGTTAAGCTTTATCATATATTTTTTTAGTAAGATCCCCCTATGATCTAGGCATGAAAGTGTTATTCTTTGTTAGTGTGTTTTCCATTTCATTATTTTATATGAAAACTAACACTTGATCTAACCTCCCCTCCATCGTCAAATTCCTAGAATCACAGAGATCATATATTATTTGGGATTCATAGCTAACTATACATAATGGTGGACTCTACATAAGTGGTCACATTTGTTTCTAGTTATATCTGTAGTTATGTTAGAGGCTCATGTGACAATGGGTGGTACATATATGTGTTGTGTGATATTTGATAGTTGGTGTGCCTTGTTGATTTTAATTTAATATTTTAATTTTTTATTTTATTAATGTAGGAAGTTATGATTATTCTCCATTCATTATAGATTTGAATCTATGTGTGTTAACATGACATGTTACCAATAGTGTTTTTCTTGAGTGGATTTTGGAGAAAGTAGATGTGGCAGGGCCATGTGCTCATTTATTTCATAGAGTTGATAGTTCAACAATAGAGTATGTGCAATGGAATATAGTTTGGAGGCATTTATAGTGGAGTAAAATTCATTTTTTATTAGGTTAGATTAGATCCATGTCAAACTAGCCCAAAAATATATGTATCCACTTATGAGGACATTAGATTGGTATGATTTAATTTCAAAGGATAATTGATGAACTTTTTCTTGAAAAGCACCTATAACATAAATTAAATATATGACTTATTTGGAAGACATGATGAGGTTTTTAGAAGATTCATTTAGGGGTTAAATTATATTATTTATCTTAGCCATTTTTACACTATTTTGAATAGGAGAAGTGGGATTATGAGTAAGTTCTTTGTTAATAATGATAGGCTTGGGAGATTCATTGGTATTTGGAAGATCATTAATTTTCAAAGGCATATTCTAGTCTATTGAAAGAGAATAAATAACATTATTACCACTATAATCAACATGTTCAAACATTTTTATTTTCAAAGGTGAAGTGGAAACACCATAATTATATTCAATAACACCAATATTAAGCATTTTATCATGTGACTCATTGTTATCAATATGAGGGGAAAGGAAACAATAAGTTATACTGGGATTAATAGAATCATTTTCCTCATAAATATATGTTAGCATAGGTTCCCATATCATAATAACTTGTTAATTGTTGGGATATGCAACTATAATACTAATAAATAACATATTAAAGGACCTTTTCTTGAGTTAGACAAGGTTCATATTAAGAAATCATAGGGTTTTATCATGATTTAAGGCTGTATCATAGAGATTCTTGGTTATAAGAACATAAATACACAAAAATAGAACTCAAAATTGACATATACAAAACATGGAGTATTTCATAGTGTGAATAAATACATTTATATTTTATGTAGTTCGTACAAGAAACATGGGAAAATTTAGGAAAATAACAAAGGACTTCTTTTTATATCAATCAAAATAATCCATTACATAATATCATAAGGAATAACTTGAAGAATCTTACAATAAAAAAACAATGAACAAGTACTACATTAATCTCATAGCAGAGAAATTATAATAATAATAATAATAATAATAATAATAATAATAATAATAATAATAATAATAATAATAATAATAATTAAGATAACAATTAATTAACCATTTTTCATATAGATTCATCCATGATATAGCTTGAAGGAGTTATTATTTTAACTTCCTATCTATTCTAGGTAATCATCTATGATAGGTCACTTGTAATTTCCTCTATTTTCTATTACTCAAAATAGGCTGACTGTATTCGCACCTGACTAACTATTTAACAAGATTAGATGGTTGGAAATAGAATTTGTTATTATGAAAAAAAGACATAGCTGGACATGCTAAACAGTAATATATTTGAGCATATGACATATATATTCAAACATTTTCCTACTAACACTTTCTTAGACTTAAATTATTGTCTCATCCTAAGACAATCTCACAATAGCACAAAATAGTGCCAAAAGATAGGAGGACTCCCATGAGTCACAGATCACCTAGGGTGTCATTCACTAATTTTCACCTTATGTATACTACATATCAAACCTCAAGGGTTTTCAACTAAATAATTTCTTATGAATCTCTATGTAGCCATCTGAGAACAAAAACATAGTAGCAAAATGTCAAAATTGTGATATTTTCACACTATTTAGGAAGTGGGAGGAGTCAAATCCAACTGGCTAGGAACTAAAGAAAAAGATAGTGGGGGAATATAGAATTATTGAAGTTGGGATTGAAATTTTGAATATAAAATAAACTAAGGGGTATTTAACATAGGTGTAATCATATAATCAAAAGCTAACAAGTCAACTTGAAAAGATTACCAATCCAACAAAATATCCTTGATGAGATGAAGCAATACTTGTAAGCATCCTTGGGAACGAAGTAAAGCTTATAGGGATTCAATTATATTTGTGGCTAAATTAGTACAAGAAACAAGAGTTCACTGAGAAGTATCTTGAAGGAGTTCTATGAGCTTATCATCATACCTTTGCACTTGAATACTAGTGAAAGTATGGGTGTGTATTTGCCAATGTTTTAAATTCACTAGCATGGTGTCCTTGGTAGAATAAGAGGCCTAAAGTGTGATATCTAGGTCATTCTTATAAGGGTTGGGTTGGTGATGATTTCCTTGGCCTTGATAGCTTCTACAAATGCTAGCTTTATATTACCCAAAATTCTATCAAGATCTTGCTTCCAATCTAATAAGCATCAGGCTACTTGTATGTCATGTAAAGATGAAACATGGATAGACTTTTGATATTCATCTAGTAGCTCCAAAAGGATTTTGGTATCAACTTTGATTCCCAAACCTTTTCTACACAAAATCTATAGCTACTAAATATGTGTCGATCTTTAGTCAATTATGCAAGGAGTAATGGAAGTTTGTGTGTAGAAGACAAATTATCCACATCTCAGACTTGTTGTACCAAGATTGGGTAGGAATATTCAAAGAGTTGAAAAGCTTTATGTAGGTTAGATCGTAACCTTGCATTCTCAAATATAAATTAGGCAACTCTATTCTCTAGTGGCATAACTTTCTGTGGGATGCCCTCATGAAAGGCAACTACACCTTTTAATTTTTTGGCTAATAATTATTGATAAACATCCAATGATTCTTCTATTATGGACATGTGAAGAGATATATTATACATGGATGTCATTATAAGTGCGTACTACAAGGGTTTAATTAAAAAGGAGAATGTTTTATGGTGAGAGGAGGTTAGTAGAAGGTCTCATGACCAAAGACTTTGAGTGGGGGGGTTCAAATGTAGAAGGTGTAGATAGTTGGTCCACTATGATATTTAATGGGTTCTAATGCATTTCATCTTCCCCTACTGGTTGTAGTTTCACCTCCAGTTGTGGTCATTCAAAAACCTCCTTGATGTGCCTCATAAAGGATCTGTGGTCTCTCATGTTCTAAGATAGTTCTATGTAGTACCTCATCTTTCCCTAAAAAATAGAGAGAGACATCAATTATAATATAAGGGAGTGCTTTCATGATCAACTATTTCTTTTCCTTCTTTTTATAAATTTAGGAAAGTTCCCCTATTTTATAAATTATGTGATAACTTATAACTATTATGGTATCATAGTAACCCAAAATAGATGACTAGTAGGGGACTCATATGGGATTTCTTTAGGTTCATCACCATTGGTTAGCCTACTTAGATGGTCTGGGCCTACATTTCCATGCCTTAGATTTACATTAATGTGAAACTAGACCTCCTAAAATAACATCAATGATCTAAAAAAGCATCCTCTAAGTAGGGGCTTATTGACCAAGTATTATATATTTTGGTGATCTATAAAGAGATCTAAGGGTATCACTAAGGGATAATGTTGAAAATTATATAGTAGAAAATGATGGCCAATGCTTCCCACTCAATTTTGGTGTAATTATTTTCAAAAACATATAAATTTATGCTTGTGAAATGGATTGTATGGTCCAATCCTCCCTCTCCCAACTATGTAATAACTACTCCCAATGTGATTCTTGAAGCATCTACATGGACATGAAATGGTTTATTCTAGTCAAGAAATATTAAAATTGGCATAGTGACCAACATGTGTTTGAGGTTTATAAATGTTGTTTGTCCTTTCTACATCAACTTCTCTAATGGCACTAAGATCATAGAATATCTTTTGATAAATCTATTATAGTACCCTCATATGCCCTAAAAAGGCACACATTTTAGATGAAGTAGTTGGTGGTGACATACCAAATATCACTATGATATTTGTTTAATTGAATAATAAGCCTTTAATACAAACTACATGACCAAGTAAAACACCAAATGGTGTGAAAAACAAACATTTTAAAAAATTTATACCTCTCCTTAGAGCTCTACACCTTTCTAAAATCAATCTCAACTTATAAAAGTGTTCCTTAAACAATGAGAACACTACCTAATCATCTAGATAGACATCTAAAAAGTCATGAATAAAATCACTAAACATAGTAACAACAAATCTGGGGAATGCCATTGATACATTTTTAAAGCCAAATGGCATTACCTTATAGGTGAAGGATCCCCATTCTATTGAAAAGGTAGTCTTTATTTAGTCCTCTTATATAATAAGTATCTGGTGGTAGCCACTAAACTCATTCAAGAATGAATAGACCTTGTGACCTATGGTAGATTCTAGTACCTCATCGGTGAATGGAATTAAGAAGGGATCATTAGCACAAACATAATTTAATATTGAATAATCATCATAGATCCTAATTTATCTTGTGTTATTTGGCTATACCACCATAGGGATTACCCAATCAACTTTTTCCATATGAAAAATTATTACTACTATAAGCATCTAATATAATTCTTCCCTAACCTCCATTTTATTTTTGGGGTTTAGCCTATAGGGATGTTTTTTGATTGGCCTTGCACATTGTTTAATTTTAAAGTGAATTTATCCAAGAGAGGGATTGCCACCTTTGATTTATATGAATGTGGTTTGGAATATGTCTTTATAATCTCTCAAAAAATTAAACACTTCTGAGACATCAGCTTATGTCTAGTAATCACCTATATGAGATAGCTTTCTCCTCCATACCAATGTTCCCAATATGTTCTTTGAGAGGCTATTGATAAATATGGCACTCTCCTTAGGAGATGGTATTACAAAGTTATCTTTTAGCCTCTCATTTTTTTAAATTAATCTATTATAGCCTATCTTCTTCTATTTTTTCTATGACTTCCTTTGGTATTGGTTTTAGATCCCTTTCTAGTACAAATAGATCTTGAAGATCCATATCATGTTCACTATTTGGGTCAGATTGCTCCTCTGAGTGGTCTTGGATCTTTGACATGGTTGGAATGTTCCCTATTATTACTCCTAAAGTAGGGTATAAAAATTTGATGTCTCTTCTAAGTCATAGATCAAATTATATTTTATAATCCATTAGAGATGTAAAATACTCAACTTTTCCTTCACACAAGAAAGTATCCATTTTATTTAGAGATTGATGAACTATGGGATGTTCACTCTCAAATACAAGGTCTGTATAAAATCACTTTGTATTTTTGCCCAATTCTCTATTTCCTTTCTGTGCTCTTGGTTAATGTATCATACCTTGGGAAAATACACAAGAGTATAAATAAAACTATGAGGCCAATATTTCATAGTGATTATTTTTCCCATCCAAACCTTGATACACTTATAGATATGAAACTTAGGAGGTTTTCCTTCCTAAAATGTTGCCCACTCTTATCACACATTTTTTGGTAGCTAAAACCTTATGATCAACAATTCATATGCTTGGTCCCATTTAATATGGCCCTCTCTATGCACTGACCACCAATTCATAACAACCCCTTTGAGTGCATAATTTAAATCACTAACCCTCTAATTCCTATCAGGGATATGTAGTTGAAATTGCACTAGGAATTCACCTACATCTTCTATTACGAGTAATAAGGTATCCATTTTTATATTATGTAGACCATATGAATAGGTCATAGTTCATGATCACCCTTATCTCAATTCAAGAGATGTGTATATGAATCTCCACTTAATGAATATAGGCTATCCCAAGTTAGTGTACCATTAGGTGTTGTATCTATGTAATCCTTGTCAATGTAGTCTACATTGTAGATGAAATCAACCTCAGATTGTGTTGGTGATTTCATAAATATCGAGTGTGATTCCTACTTCTTCAATTGATATTTATTCATAATAATTTTCATAGGTGTACTAGGTAACTCTGAATATTCTAAGACCTATATTTTAAGACTAGGATGGTTATAATTAAAATTGTAGTCCATAGCTCATAGAGCCTATTTCTTATCATCTATTGTCACCTTCATCTCGCTAGTTCTTATAATGGCATAAGGAGAATATGGCTCTTTAGGGATGATATATGGCTTCACATTTAATTATTCAATGGAATAATGATAATCTTGCCATCTTGGTGTGATTCAAGTTTATTCATGACTATAATTATAGTCATCCACCCATCATAGGCCTAGTTCTTTCTAATAAGAGAAGGATAATGAGTCTCAATATTCTTCATATCGATGAATTCAAAGTCACCTCACAAGATGATATATATGAATTTAATATCCATATATTCCAACTATCCTATGGGTTTTACCTTCCCATAATCTTCAAGGCTAAATGTCATAGGACTATAACTCAGTGAAGGCCATCTAATAACCTCCCAAGTGGATCTAGGAATCATGTTAACTATGCTACCAAAATCAAATACAACATTTGGTATTTGTTTTTAGCTACTTTGATGTCCATTATTACATCAATGTCCCATGGTTTCTTAGTCTTCACATACCAGACCCTCTTATCAATTAGTTCTTGGCCTTTGTGTACACATTCTAATAGATTGTGAAAAAGATTCATTATATTCTGGGTTATATTCTCATTGTGTAAGTTACTAAAGAGATTCATTAAATTATTTAGTGTAGTGACAACTCCTTTCTATCACAAGATTCACACAATCTAGCCATACTTTTGAGTGTCCATTTCTACATCATCTCATTTAGTGCTCCCTTACTATTTGAGATTCTAATAATCTATTTAGCTTCTTCCATCAAGATTTGATCAACACTAAGCTCTGGATACTTATCAAGACACATTTTCTTTATCCCACTATCTATAGACATCTCTAATGGAGGAAATCATTATGCTATGTTATTGATGTGTGATAGCCTATGTTATTTTGTTGTCTCTTGGTTTCATTTTGACCATGTTGACATTGTGCATAGTTTCATCTCTATGTTGTCTCTCTAATACTAGGTAGTCCTCTATGTCATTCTAGTGTAAATTTCTATAGTAGGCAAAATATGACTATCACCAAGGATTCTATGGATAATTCCATTGTAAATGGTTTAATTTTCCACATAAATAACACCTAATAGGCTATCTCCCTCATCTTCCTTGTGTGCCTCCTCTATATCCACATTGATAATTGCCTCCTCTTCTAGTATCATGTAAACCACGACTACCTTGTTGTTGTGGCCCAAAATTGGTTATGTTTTGGGGTGCATTCTAACCCTATTGGTGTTCATATCTATCATACCTAACATATTGGGTTTATTGTGTTTTTGGATCGCAACTAGCTGACTGTGCTCATGGAATCATAGGGTTCTAAGGAGCTAGATATTGAGGTGTGAATAAAAGTTCAACAATGTTCCATTATTATGTAGTGGATGTTCCATTATCTTATCCTTATGTCTAATAAGAATAAATTTTAGAATCCTAAACTATAATAGTATATGATGAATTGGAGGGAGTTACTTCTAATTGATATGTACCATGTGTCACACCATTTGCCTACTATATTGTGACTGCAACATGTTTTTTAGTAATGTGTTCCTTGACTTCTTATAAGGCCCAACAATATTTGTCTTCATTATTCACAAAGCTATAGAACATAAAATGCAAACTCTATGTATTCTTAATCTAATCCTATATTAAATGATAAATTCTAGTAGAGTGACCTACCATCTATCAATTTTTATAAAATTGAGTTTTAAGTCTTAGACACTCATTTCTATGATATCCAGACTGATTACATTATATCCACTGGATGTCTAACTTTTATTTGTCAGTCCTAGATTTATATTATTCAAGATTTTGGAGAAGGTTCTATAGTGTATATTCTACCTTAGATGAAGTAATTATTGCATCACTAAAATTATCAGTCTATTATACTCTAATTGCAATAGTGCAAGCATCTGATTTAACACCAAATTTTATTTGGGCTATAGTAAACCTTATGCAAGGTCATAGACCTTTGACAAACTAGGAAAATTTGTCATTTTCTTCCATAATAAATTCCACCTTGTTCATGGTATCCAATAATCTATGATCATAGCCTTCAATAATCTCTTTGGGCCCTTGTCAGATCTCCTTCAAATCTTATATATTTTGTCTTGTGATTTTCTTTACCTTGAACTTTGTGATCAATAATTTCTTTATCTCTTCCAAATTCATTGTGTTGGTATCTTTATGATATATGAATTCTAATGATATTCCAACTAGATCACTAATTAATTCATACTTCATTATATTTTAATCAATAATTCTTTTAACTTTCCATTTCATTGAATAGGTAAGAATATATTATTTAGGGTTTGAGGACTTATCATAGGGTACCAGACTGATAAAAGCTCTAAGTTGAAGAATCATACTAGGTGCTTGTTTAGTCATAAAAACCTATTTTTTCTATGTGTGCTTACTCACATAAATATATGGTGAGTTTTTTTGTGATGCTTGTGAAAAAAGATAGAATGCTTAGATACATGATCCCAAAATGGGGCTAGGTGGTTTTAATGAATTCAAAACATCAAAATCCTATCATAGTTTGCTTCCAATAATTATATAAATTAATCTAGGATAATTGGGTTAGTTTATATCAATATATTTGATCTAATATACTAATGTTGTTCTCTTGAAATTTTTTTATCTCAAGTAGTGATCTCTCTTAAATATCTTTAGGGTTTTGTAATGTGTTATTCTTTATTCTAGATCAGGACAATATTGGTATTTTACTATAACAAATAAATTATGGATTTATACAAATAAATAGGTCTCAAAGGATGTTATTTCCTAGGTGAATTTTATTAACTTACTTTAACTATTTATTCATCACTTGAACCTGTACTAACACTATGACTATGTAACATTTTGATTCCTTCCCCTATCTATAACATTATCCAAGGCTGTGAACCTTATCCTAGTTATTATAGCACACTAATATCTTCCTTATATTTTATTTCCTCATACTCTACATTACTTTATTTCTCTTTATCTCTTTTTAACCCTGGATTCTCATTCTCTCACTTCACACTTTTCTTCTCTTTCTCCTCTTCTTGCTCAGTCTTCGCTCTTAGTCTACTACTACCTCTTGGGTTCATAGTTGACTAGTATATTTACTTTAGTTATAACTTTTATATTATAATAGTACTCAATATGACTGTAAGATATTATTCCTCTATTCTCATAGTAATTTCTCCATATCTTGAGTCTTTTTCAACTCTTGTTCTATTTGCTTCAACATCTTGAGTCTAAGTTCAAGCCTTCCTCGTCATCTATTCTCCATTCACCATTCTATCACACACATCCACATGGCGCCTATGTGACTAATCCACATTGGGTGGAGTGGGAACCATGTATTTTTATATATTCATCATTTTAATGAGAACGAGAATTCATTATAAAAAAATTACCTCAAACTCCCCTCATAAATTGACCCTTTATAGCTTCAAATGTAATACAACACTATCAATGGCTATGTCCACCTATTAATCAATTGCACACATCTAAGGTGTATCCAAGATTTGTAAAATTTTGATATTTTCTTTAATCCATGCTATATCATTTGAACTTCTTATCTAGTATCATAAATATTCCAATATTTCCACCCATGCAGCTAGCAAACACTAAAATTTGCTCCAAAAGATATCATAGACATCTACATATAAGTGACACTGAATAATTTATTTATCGGTACATTGTATCCTCCTGGCATCCCATTTTACAAAATCATTAAGTTTCATATCTAACCATGCTTTTATATGTCTCTAGTTTGGAAACTAATGTAACATACCCTTTAATAGTGAGATCCATGCTCACCTCACCATTATTAGTATAGGTTCTTGGACTACCAGAACTTGATAATTATGGGGATAGGAAAATATGATATTGAAAAATAAAATTTTAAAGGACATTTTATTTACCTATACAAGTTTTATACTAAGAAATCATAGAATTTTATCATGATTAAAGCTTCTATTATAGAGGTTCTTGGTTCTAGGAACATAAATACATAGAAATAGAACTTAGAATTGACATATACATAACATGGAGTAATTCATAGTGTGACTAAATACATTCATATTTTATGTAGTTAATATAAGAAACATGGGAACATTTAGGAAAATAATAGAGGACTTATTATTATACTAACGAAAATACTTCATTACATATTATCGTAGGTATTAACTTGCAGAATCTTACAATGCAAAATCAATGAATAAGTACTACATTAATATCATAGTATAATAATTAAAATAATAACAATTAAGATAAAAATAAATCAACCCTTTTCCATATAGATGCATCCATGATACATATTCAAGATAATATAGTTGTAACTTCCTGTCTATTTTGGATAGCCAATTGTGTCAGGTTACTTGTAACTTCCTTTATTTGATACTAAATCAAAATATGTCAACTTCATTCTAACCTAAATAAATATTTAACAATTTTTCATGACAAGAAATGAAATTTCTTATTATAAATGAAAGATATAATTGGGCATGTTGAATACTAATATATTTGAACATATGACATATATATATATATATATATATATTCAAATGTTTTCCCACTGATAATATATTCACAATAATAATCATCATACCAAACCTAATCATGATCACTATAAATTTCATATTCTATATTAGAATGTGGAGTAATAACATTGTCGTTTTAAAAATATGATGAAAGAGAAGTAGTATTGCTTATAATGATATAATGTGGTATGATAAGGAAAGAAAAATTATGACATGTAGGATCAATATTATTTTTTATGTATATATTATGATAATTAAATTTAAAAGTGTGAATGTAATACAATGTAATACAAAAATGGATATAAAAATTATAAGTGTGAGGATAAGGTTTCTTCATGGGGAGTGTAGGTGATAATATAAGAGATATTAGATAGTCATATTCAAGAGGCTATTTGGGTTGAAATGAAACATTAAATAAGGATGTTGAAGGAATATATTGGGGTGACATGAAAGAGACATCCATATTTGTAACTAAATAAATATATAAATAGGATTATAAAGGATAATCTATAAGAGTGCCTATAGATAAATACAGATCATAATCCATAGTGGAAACTAAAGATGTGATCAAATAGGAATATAGAGGAGATTCTAAAATGAAATCTAGAGGAGAATCCAAAGTTGAATTTTTTAGAGAATCAAAAGATGAATATATGAGTGTGATCAAAGATAAATCCAAATATTAAGCTATAGAGGAACCCAAAGGGGAATCTATAGGTATTACC
Organism: Torreya grandis; assembly: GCA_037957365.1. Taxonomy (NCBI): domain Eukaryota; kingdom Viridiplantae; phylum Streptophyta; class Pinopsida; order Cupressales; family Taxaceae; genus Torreya; species Torreya grandis. Next base: position 812,651 of record JARHVA010003785.1, read on the forward strand.
AAAGGTAAATTCAATGAGGAAGCTAAAAAAACCCCAAAGAGGAAGTTATAGGAATGACCACAAGTAAATCCAAATATGAAGATATAGAATAACTCAAATTGCAAGCTAGAGGAATGACTAAAGGTAAATACAAAGAGGAATCTAAATCATATTACAAAGTGAAATCTAGAGAAGAATCTAAATGGAAACCTATGGGAGAATCCAAAGAGGACTATAAGGGTGTGACCAAATGGGCATATAAAGAAGATTCCAAAGTTTAATCTAAAAGAGAATCCAAAATGGAATCTAAAGGACATTACAAGGTTTAATATAAAAAATATTTTTATTTAAAACCCACTTTTTCCCAGGAATTAACTAAGTCACTATCATTCATTGCAACATTATCAAAATCATAGTCATCATTAAGATCGTCTTCCATAAGTTTTTGCTTTTGATGATTTGACCAATCATTATCATAACTAAAAGACATAGTATGATTATAAAACAATTGATTTCAAGGATTTATATAATTATCATGTTCTTTTAGACTATCCATTTTATATATAATGAAAATAAGTGCCACAAATAATATGTTTATATTAAACAAAAATATAGGATGTATAAAAGAGGTTAATGAATATGAATACAATAATAGAAAAATAAAGGTATAATGGGTAAAATAGGAAAGGGTTTAAATTATTGTGTGAGCTCTCAAGTATACTTTCTCATTAATTGATTAGTTTCAGCCTAATATTTCATAGAACTAAATACAAAGGTAGAAACATGCATGTATCCCAATAACCCTATTTTTTAGGGTACAGTGAGAGTAACTTCCATGAGTGATATTATCCTCCCAAGTGGACCACAAAATAGATGGCTAAAAAATGTTTCCTATAATTTAAAGGAAACTAAACTATACTGTGAGGTACATGGAAACTAGACTATGTGTTTATAATTGTATTATGGCTATGAGTACTAGGGTAAAACTCTCATGCCATAATGTTTGTAAATATAAAATCATGTATCCCTTATTGAAAATTCACTAAGCAGTTTGAAAAATACTAACACATGATTTATAAAACAAGCACAAGAGAATAGAAAGCAATGAAAAATAAAAGTGAAATATTTTTGTGTATAGAGATCAATAAATTTTAACCCAAGGTCAAAAGAAATAATTTCAATGTTAGATTTATCCAATCTGACAAACCAAACTTCTTTAGTATCATATTAAATCCAAGGTTGAATAATTTGAATCATTATGTATCAAATTGTATCCAAGGTAGAAGGATTTTTTATTTTAGTGTAAGGAATTTACATAAATTTAACAAAATCTTAAGATAAAAATCATGTAAATAATAATCAATGTTTAAAATAAATTGTGGGTTCACCAAAAAAAATTATCTACATTAATTGAATGAAATATGATTTATATAATATTAAACTATTAAAATTTAAATGATACAATATATAAAAGGGCCTAAGGATGTCCAAACATCCCTAAAATAGATATTTTGTTGAGTGTACAGGTTGAAAGTGAATGAAAACTAATTATAAAGACCTAAAAATTTTGTTGTGGATGAGTTAAATAATTTATTATGCATTAGGATAAGTCCAAGAGAGGAAGACAAGGAAAAACTATGACATTGTTTGATATTTGTATCCAATTCCTAGTCGACTATGTGTTGATAATTTAGTCTAGGTTTATGTGATAGTATGTGATAGATTGTTGATTAAATTTATGTGTCGATACACTGCATAGAAGACCTAAAAAATATTATGTTTTATTATTTCACAATAAATAATATAGATATCAAACAAAAAATGGTGTAAATAAGTAAGGATAATAGTTGAGATATACTCATAAAATCCCATTTAATTTGAGTGTTTCATACATAGCCCAAATGGGCCTCGAGATGATGTTATTCTCCCATTTATATGTGTATGTAAAATCATGAATGCAATGTTAGATGTTTTTTTATTGTTAATATCCTTGACACAAGCATTTGAATAATGTATTTAACTTTACAATATGTATATAAATTAGTAATTTCATAGTAGTAAGTAGATATGAAATTTGTATCAATTTTGAAATCATAAAGGATCAAACCTTAGATCCTAACATGACCCTTGCTTATATAGATCTATTGAAATAAAATTTGGGTATTATTGGTGCACAAAGGGGACAAATTAAAAATAATAATGGTCATAAAGGAGACCACTAACAAAATATAAATTTATAAATCATCTACAAGTTATGCTGGGAAAAGTCCACATTACTTAGAAATTATCATAGTGTGACCTTGTCCATGTAATGTGGCCTTATCCAAAATACTCAAAATGAAAAGACAAATAATTTGAACCAAAACTAGGGATATTCAAGGTGGATGTGGGAAGATAAAATAGAAATGTAAAAGGCATAAAAATTACAAATATAAAAGTGAAGCTTATTGTTGAGGTATGTTCCTATTGTTGTTTTGAGACATTAATGTTGTCATTAATGTAAAAGTTAATTAAGTATCATTGATTTCCAAGAGGTCATCTTCTGAATATGCATGGTAAGTGATCATGATGGCTTAAGCATGATCTAGTAACTCCCTGAGTTATGCATAAGACCTTGGCATAATGTTATGATGTGACAAGCTTATGAGTACTGTTACTTTATATTTATATGAGAGATAAAAAGAAAAAGACTATTGATTGTGTTGAAGTGCTTGTTGTGATAAGGTCATTATTGACCAAGTTCATAATAAATCTAGTCATTATGGATAAAGTGTTTTGTGAAGCCTAGTCTTGTCTTGGGGAAGGCATGATTAGTGAAGCTTGGTGAAGAAAGTTAGATTAGGTAGGTTAAAATATTTTTGACACTATGTAAAAATTTATATAAGGTAGATAATATTTAGAGGAGGTTTCAAGGCTAATTCATGGCTTATTAATTTACTTGAAGAGAACTAGTGATAAGGTAGAGACTTGATATAATAGTGAGGTGAGCTTATTGAGGCTTATGAGAAGATGTGTTGTAGTGGTTGATCATGGTATGAGGTTTTTTGGCATGAGAGTGAGTTTTAGAGTGTACCTATGGTGGAAAGAAGGTCAGTTTAAAAGATCTAATGTGTCCTACAAGTCAAGAACCTAGAGAGCAAACTGAGATATGATGACCTATTAAGTCATGAGATTGGTTTTCCAAGGAAATATTCAAAATGTGATTATGGATAAAGGTTTTACATGTTGTTTCAAGTGTATTAATGTTGTATGAGGTCATGGTTTGAAGAAGAAAAAATGAAATATTATTTTAGGGTCTTTAGAGTATGCAAAGTAAGGTTTCCAGGCTTGAGAGACATTTTGTATGCTTGTTTGAACGTGTGAATATTTCATTGAAAGATAAGATATTATGGAGATATGGAAAAGGGTCATAAAAATTATTTACAAACATTAGGAGTTGGTGATAGGGTCAGAGTTTTATGAACAAATGTTGATAATGGAAACCAGTCTAAAACCCTCATAAAACCCTCATAGTGACCCAATATGTAAGATCTTGATGAAAATTGCTCATAATGGATTATATGACTTAGTTTTATGTTTGGATCATGGACCAGACTCTTCCAAGTACCTCTAGGTACCATTTATTTGTTAGGTGAGTGAGTGGACCCCATAAAATAGTGTTTATTTCTCAAAACTTTGGTATAAAAAACAAAGTTGACCAAGTCAGAGAATGAAAATCATTAGAGGACAAAGTGTGAGAATTTTAATTCATGTTCATAGTGGTTTATAAGTATTTTATAGACTTAAAATATGTTAAAATAGTCGTGTAAGTTGACCTATCACTAAAAATTCCAATATTGCAGATAATGAGAGAAACCAGGTAGAAGTCAGAATTAAAATAGGGATATGTTGTCATGGTTTTAGGGATGGATCCAAATGTATAGTATTTTTTATAAATAAATATAACACATGTAAATATTTAATATAAGTTTTTGAAATTATTGTATATATCAAAAATATTACTCTCAAACTGACTTTTCTAACATAGTGAGGTCTGTGTGCATTGAAGCCATGAGATTGGTCTATAAGACCAATATTGATATTGTAAATTATAATATATTTATTTTAATATGATATAATGATGTTTTTTAATCATAGAAATAAATTTTAAGTCCATAAAAGTGTCCACAAAATTACTAAAAGTCATAATCATCATGAATGGTCTTCAAGACAGATTGGCAGTTCTAAGTATGCAAGACAAAGTGATGAGTTTGAGATGTTATATAATTATTTAACATATATGGTACACATTTTGATATTTTCTTGGATATATATGACCTATAAATTATTTATATAAGGTTTATAGTTAGTATTATAAGTTGACATATGGAAGTTAAAATGGCTTGTCTAGTTGTGTAAGGACTGTGAGAGAAAAGGTTAAAACATTAGTTTGCAAGACCAATAGTTGACATTAAAAATTATGATATATATATCGGAGTATGTTATAAAGGTAACATAGGAAATATAAATATTAATTATAATTATTTTTAGTTTCCTTACATGAGTTTAAAATAACATTCATTAGGACTATGTTTTTAGGGATTATGGTAGTTTTTTGTGATAGTAAGATTGATGTTTTTGAGTCACTATGCCTAGTTTGTAAGTGTTTAAAGAATATGGTGATGTTATATATATTAATTTTTAGTTTTATAAAGTTCATATACTAATGTTTGGTCCAAATTACTAACGACTAGGTTCTGAGTAAATTGGCAGTTTTGAATGAGCTTTTTGATAAGGTGTTCTTAAGTCTTTGGATCCTGATAGAAGTTTTTTGATGAAAATATTAATGACCCCAAGGTCATTAAGTTCCATAAATATTTTTTTTTACCTATAATTTTTTCTACATGTTGTATGAGCTCTATCTTTGCAAACAATGTTTTTGAGGTAATTAGGCCTAATAGGTCTGTAAGGCCTAATTATGCTTTCAAGGTGTTAGCGAAGGGATTGTGACTTATTGAGAATAAAGGATATTGGTTGAGGTTTCCAATTAACTATTTTAAATATTTTATTTCATTTATGAGGTAAATTTGGGCCATATAGGTTTAAGTTTTTCTATGGAAAGGATAGACCTAATGCATTATGTCTCTATTAGGCCTAAAAGAAGAATGAGGTATAAATATGTTTGACCAACCTAAAAGTGATATAAATTTGATTTATTCCTATGTGTAACGTGTTATCACTAATATTTTAGGATTTATATATGTTTCTAAAGTTATTTGGCTCACCAAGAGAGTATGTGAGCAAAATACTTATATTTATACAAGGCCTAATTGTGTGATGTAGAGAAGATAGCTTTTGAGAAAATAAGAGTGCAGATTATAAAGGAGAAGGAGATCCAAGACCATAAAAATATGGGAGAGATACTATGATGAATATATAATTTATTTTCTATATGTGTATGTCAAGGTCAGTTAACCTAATAAGCCTAGTAAGAGGCATATTAAGCGATAAATCATAAGAGATAGATTTGAGAGAGATAGAGTGAATTAATATCTAATAAAGGACCATCATCTATTGAATAATAAAAATAATAATAGAAATGAAAGTCATATGACTACTTGGTTAAGTGGTTTCTTGGTCAAGCAGTAGATGTATTAGTACTAAGTCACTGAGGGAGTTTGTGCTTCCTTGTAAGTGGGTGATTGGTAAAGGCTCTATCAAGTTGGTGCTTGATAGATTGGGGTTGGTTATCCAAGTTGGGTGTGTGCTCAACTAAATTGATTCATTTATTTATAACATAAGTTTTATAGGATATGTTTTAGTGGGTTTTATTCCCCTTGAGGTTTTCCCACCTACATCTAGTGTTATGGTGTATGCTCATGTATGGTTTCTATATTTATTTGATGGTTTGACATTGATTATATAATGATTACTCAATGTATGATTAAATAGGATAGAATGATTATTTTAAGAGATAAATTATTCACCCCCCATCTCAATGGTTGTGATTCTAAATTTTGGTATCAAAGTAGGTCCTTTAGAGAAGGCTTGATAGCTTGAAGGTGATCCTATAAGCACAAGATTGATAAGAAACTAAGGAAATAAAATCAATAATTGAGACCTATGGTCAAGGTTATTAAGGAGAAGGTTTATACCTTCAAGAGTGGCATTGTCATAATGGCCAAAGAAGATGATAAGGCTATCAAGGATCTTATATCATAGTTAGAGGTTTCAAATACATGCCTAAAATTAAAATAATAAAAGGACAAGAATTACAAGATATATTTGGATTATCTCTTATTTAGGGTAAGAAAGAATGAGAAAGATAATGAGAAGTTAATCAAATATGAAAATACAATATTCAAGTCAAAGGAAGTTGTGTGTGATAATTTAATGACCAAGATAGGTTATTTGAAGGTTGATAATGAGTAGCTTGTAGTCAAATTGATCAAAGTTTGATAAAGAGAAAGAAAAGTTAGATCAATTCAAGAAGGATGAAAACATGAAGGGAAACATGAAGAAACCAATCAAGCATCCCAATGCAATAACGTATTCAAATTATTTTCATGGCCATTATTTTATTTATCATAATTTTCATCATAGGGAAAAATATTGTATGAGTATAACTAATTGGTCAAAGGGAGATCACAATCATCATCAAGAAAGAGGTATGAGTGAGGTTGTTTGTTATTATTATCATAAGGCTGGTCACATTGAAAGATTTTGCCCAAATGGATTTAATAGATCATAAAGATATGACAAGGAATATGAAGATCCTAGATCATATAAGAAAGTTCAACATTAGTATGGAAGCCCAAGATAGTTATAATTGATCATGTTATGTCCAAAGTTCAAGATGGTTTGATTTCCATTATAGAGAAAGGGTCAGTTGTTGAAGGTTGACAAGAGTTCCTATTATCTGCATATAATGACAAGGCAATCAGAGAAAAAGAAAAGAAAGATTAGGTTATTGAGATAAAGGTATCTATCAACCATAAATAAACTCTAAGGAAATATAGTTAGCTTCATGATTTCAAAGAGGTCAAAAAAATTGGTTTAGAGATCTAGGAATCTCTTGAATTTATGGTATTTTAAGATCCTTATGAATTGGGGTGCATTGATTAGGCTTTATAAAGGTATTATTCATCAAATGGAAGCATGAGAAGGTATTTATGAGATGATCAAATAGATGACTATATAATTGTGTTGTTCATTTCATGAGGAGTCATGATATGGTGTGCAAGAGGTAGTTATTTGGTCTATAAGTATGAAAATTTATATTATATATCTTTATATGTAATGTGTCTCTTTAAAAGTGACCTAGGATAGAATTATCTTCTCTTAAGTAAGAATAAGGTCCATGTAAGATAATATTATTAGAGGTGTGATTATAAGAGATGAGTCAAAAATTATTTATATGATGACTTGATCAAACTAAGTCACATTCATAATAGTTTCTGAATATCTCATGGAGATAAGGGGATCCAATCATGCTCCAAGAATAGGTATGTATGCCAAGATGATCTATAGCAATCATGAAGAAATTTTAGTTATGGATTGGTTTGAAAGAACAATGTGTTATTGAAGACAATTGTTTGTCATCGTAATCTATGTTGAGGTTTGGAATTGGTATCAAGAGCTTGTTAAAGGTGGTTTCTTGTGCAAGAATGTGAGTTTCCTATATGCATAGTAAGATTGGGTTAAAATTTTTGAGTGTTGTTATGAGGGTGTCAAGTATAAGAACAAAGGGGGAGTTTATTATATGTTAACCTTGTTCATTTCATTTTTTTAAATATTTGAAGATACATCTAAGTATATGAAGGCCTATGATGATTTATGCATAAGCTTAATGGGAGCATGGTTGGGTACTTATATGAGTTGGGTTTTTGTTTGGTTTTTCAAAGGAAGATTAATGTTGGTTGGGGAGAAATCATGTTTGAATTCCAAGGATCATATGGTATTATTATCAAAGATAACCCTTTGTCATTAAATTCAAAGGGGGAGAAACACCAAATTGGGTGGAAGATTGAATTGGGAGAAAGATCTAGCTTGGGGAGATCTATTGTATTAGAGTGTTTGCCATCAATGATGAAAGAGGATTATTGAGGTATGTTCTTGTTGTTGTGTTGATACATTGATGTTATAATTGATGTCAAAATTAAATAAGTGTCATTGATGTCCCATATGTGCTCTTGTGAAGATGCATGGCAAGTGATCATGATGGCTTAAGCATGATCTAGTAACTCCTTAAGTTTTGCATAAGGTCTTGGCACAATATTGTGACGTGACAAGTTTATGAGTATTGTTGATTTATATTTATATAAGAAATGATTAAAAAAATATTGTTTATTGTGTTGAATTACTTTTTGTGATAATGTATTTGTTTACCAAGTTCATAAGGAAGCAAGTCTTTGTGGACAAGGTATTTTATGAAGTCTAGTCTTATCTTGGTGAAGGCACAATTAGTGAAGCTTGGTGAAAAATATGAGCTCAGGTAAGTGAAAATATGTTTGACACTGTGTAAAAAAAATTATAAGGTAGATAAGATTTTATAGGAGGTTTCAAGTCTAGTTCATGGCTTATTAATTTGCATGAAGAGAACTAGTGAGAAGGCAGAGGCTTGATAACATAGTGAGGTGAGTTGACTGAGGCTTTTGAGAAGATGGGTGGTAGTGGTTGAGCAAGGTATGAGGTTGTTTGTCATGAGAGTGAGTTTTATATTTCATCCAAAATGGTAATAAGGTTAATTTCAAAGATCTGTTGTTTCCTACATGTCAGTAACAAAGAGATAAAAGTGAGAGATGGTGACCTATTGAAGCATGAGATCAATTTTCCAAGGCAAGATTACAAAGGTGAGTATGGATAAATGTTTGACATGTTGTGTCAAGTGTATTCATATTGTATGAGGTCATGTTTTGAATAAGAAATGTGAAATACTACTTTGAGGTATTTAGAGTATGCATAGTAAAGGTTTCCAAGCCCAAGAGACATTTTTTATTATTTTTGGTGTGTGACTATTTTATGGGACACCGAGCTCTTAGGGAGAGATGTAAAATGGTCTTAGTAATGATTTCCAAGCATTAGGAGTTGGTTTATGGAAATATTTTTATGAACAAATTTTAAGAATGGAAAACAGTCTAAAACCCTCGTAAAACCCTCATAGTGACCCAATATGGAAGATCTTTATAGAAATTGCTTAGAATGGATTAGATGACCTAGTTTGATGTTTGGATCATAGAGTGGACTCTTCCAAGTACCTCTAGGTTTAATTGGTTTTCTAGGTATTGGGACCCTATTTTATTAATTATAGATACACACCAAATTAATAGACATCTCAGTATGAGGTAATCACTTGGCATGATTACTATTTTGGTATTTTGGCACTAGTTGGAGGAATCAACATAGATATTACACTAGTTGGTAGGTAGTTATTTGGTGCCTAGATTTTTAAGACATCCTCTATGATTGGAAACATGTGGTTACCATAGATTAAATGGCTTAAGTTTATGGAGCTAATGAAATTATCAATAAAGTCTCTAACTTAGCAATTGGCATGCACTCTCCACCCTAGAAAAGAGATGCTCTCATGTGCTATAAAAGCAATTCCAAACCAGTGAAGTAGAGACATGAATTAGATGTAGCGAATATCTATAGAAATTGGTTATAAAAGTAATGGACACCATTAATATTAGGAATATATTAAATTCTATTAAGACACTAATTTTGATGCCCAAGCTTGCATGTGAATCTTTGGGTAGTCGAATAGCTTAGTAAAGTAGATTCTCTATTTTACATATATATGAATTTTGTTCTATAAATTTGATTAATGGAAATGGTAGTTGTTATAAATGAAGTTTAGATCTGATTTAAGTGTCATTTGAATTGATAGTGAAATGTGTAATGGTCTTAACATTATAATTTGATTATAGTTATGTTAAGCATATTATTCACAAGCTCCTAGTTTATAGTGTTAATGGAGTCCCTATGTTAATCAATGACATCATCACATTGTTTAAGAATATATTTAGTGTTTAAAGGGTCATGCACCAAGTTTTGATATCCTTTTTATAATAACTAGCCTAAAAATGAATAATTAAACTAAAGCATCCCCTTGACCTATCTAACACCTATATGATGCTAGACCTAGCTTGATAAAGGCTTGCACCTTATGATGAGAACTAATTCCCTAAATGGGATTGTGCCTATAGACCATTAAGTTTAGCCAAAAAAAGGCTTACATGATGAATCCACATAAAGCCTTCTCTCAAATGACCAAGTTATATGATTGAAAACTTGCACCATGGCATAACTAGCCCAACACAGGCCTTAGATCTTTCTCTATTATGCTTTAGGTCAGCACATAAGGCTTACACCTTATGTGAATTGATTCTAACATAGTCAACTGATAAATGTTGAGCACTACAAGAATATACCATGTTTGGACCTAGTTTTAGTGAGTCTAGAATTGACATAGACAACTAGATGAGCACCTGGCTATATGAATTGATGAATTTAACCCCCTTTTGTACCACATTTTAATTCCATTATCAGGACCTATGCTAAAAAATTTTATTAAATAGGTGAAAAAAAAATTAACCTTCCCTCAAGAATATTAAGCATTGGTTGGAATAGGTGGGAGATAGGTTTGTGTTGAAGCATCTAACTTGTAGAGGACACAAGCCAATAAAGTGGGTTCAGAACAAATTATATGATGCTCTATAGGAGGTTATTTTCTATAAATTACTTGAGCATGTGTACTAATTGTTAGCTTCTTATATGACCCATAGAAGATGAATATTTGGATAGTGCCTTGAGTGGATGAAAAAGTGCTTAGAGAGTCTTGAGACTCTATATGCCACTTGGATGAGAGTAATAGACAAATGGTGGCAAGGATCCCTGAATAATTACATAATTGAATTCATTATTTCCACATACTCTTTCCCTAAGGAACTATATTATCAATTTTTTCATGAACCCAAAGGCACATTTGTGAAAGAGTTTGATGCAGAACCCAAGAAATTAATGTTAGAATATGGATTTAAAACATAGATATTAGAAAGCTAAAATCCTTTCACATATGAGCAACATAAAGGGGGAGAAGGGGATATATAGGTGAAGTTAAATGGAAGGTGATGAGTATATTAACACTTAAGAACTTAGGAGATAGACTTATAAAAAGAGAAAGAATAAGATGATGGAAGATCTAGAACCTAAAAGTGCCAATAAAACCCATAGTGAGTAGGAAGGTCAAGGGGAAGGATCTCTTGAAATGAAATAGTATAAGGAGAGAAATAATGAATCAATAGATCAAGATCAATAATTTATAGGTGTAGAATGTGATAGATCCCTATATAATTTGGTAATAAAAGATGCACTAAATGTACCTACCCCATTTAACCCTATAGCACAAGCTCATGCACTAGATCTCCCATGAGAAGAAATAAGAGTGGTAACTAACCCTATTGTCAATATAAACTTTGACCATTTTTCATACTTTGAGTATAATTTTGTGATTGAATAAGTTATTCCCTATGAGGAATTGAGAAAATATAATTATAGACCATTGAAAACTAGCTCATCATAGTAGAATGTGAGTGTAAGCATTATAACTCAACCAATATTAGCTTCATAGACTAGGCAATGGCCTATAAGAAGTGATTTGGTGCTACCAAACAATATTATAGTGCCATCATCATCTTTAGTACCATCATTAATAATGGGCCCAATGCATAACCTAGTGGTTGGAGGCATTGGAGGACAACCACCTAGATGAATGTCAGGGGGACAAGTGCCTCAGATGCTAGATGCACCCCCATAGAAAATTTACTATTAAATGGCCATGCACTTGATAGAATACCATAGCATAGATAATACCATAGAGCATGTGCTAAAGTGTTAACTAAAATGGCATGCTCTAGGGATAACCTAGTCAAAATAAAAGGCAACCTAGTTCATGACAACTCAATTGGATCATGCCCATACCTAGTATCAATATGGTTGACTATGACACCCTGAAGGAATCATTCATTCATGAATTCAATGTACCAAATTTTGAATAATATATCATCACTACACTCAAGGAGATTAACCAAGGAATCTTAGAGAGAATGTACCTATATGATGAAAGGCTTAAGACACTCCTTTCCAAGATTCCTCATGACATTCACCCCTCTCAACATGTTAAATGATTTTTTGGAGGGTTTTTAGTACCATTTCAAAGATCACTTTCTATAAATACCTTCATAGACCATCACAAAGTGCTTGAATTTTTGCTCAGAGTGGAGGTAGATAGAATTATTGATACTAGGATCAACCCATTCATAGAGGAAAAAATTACATCCATGGCCTCCAAACACCAAAATATTATTGTTAGTTTGTTTCAAGATGCCTAAAGCATATTATGGTGTACTAAATACAAAGTGGAAGGCCATAACATGAATAAATTGCCTTAAAGGAATGTGCACACATTGCTTCTAAGCTATGAGGTCTGTCATGAGGTGCATGATGTTCACAAATGCCCTTTAGTACAATATGGTAGTCAGTTTAACACAACCATTTATTATTATCTATGAGACACCTACACCCATACAATAGCTAATTGTCAAGTGATTGATGAAATGTGTAAAAACATGAAAAAAGGTGTAAGGTAGGTCATTATAGTAGTTAGAGGGAAAGATAACCAAGGAAATGAAGGCTATGGCCAATATAATACTAGTTTTAGGATGTAATTAGGTGCTATAGGGCAAGGTGGAGGATGTGGGAGTGGAAGGTTCCCACTCTTTTCATGTTATAAGTGTGTTTCCATAAAACACTATCATCATGACTACCCTACACATCCCATGTGTGAGTACAATTGAGGAACCCATAAATTCAAATAATGCCTCAAATTTTATAAAAAGTTAACCTAAGGTAGGGCTAATATATACAAGGTCATGGGCATGATCAAGTATGAGCTAAGATTAGAGAAGTAAAATTCAATGGCACAACTAACCAACATGAAGGTTGTCAAGGTTCAGGGGACTACTCATAGTGGATTTACCACTTAGCCACCAATTATGGTAATACTAGAACTATGCATGGAATATGAGGAATAAATTTAAAATGAGTGTATAACATGACATGAACCCAAATATACACCTTACTAAGACCATGCATGCTAAAAATATATTTTTCATCAAGACATCAGAATCATTCAAAACCTCCCAAGGGGAGATCCAACTGGCATGAGACCTAGAGGCATAGGCTACTACCTTTCATAAGAATAAAAATAGCCAAGAGATTTATAAATAATAGATAACAAAGATACTACACCTCTTATAGGCATAAGGGATGTTTCCCCTATTCAATAACTTGATTTTGAAGCATGAAAGGTAGAAGCCAATGGAAATCATTATGCCATGCATAGATTAAGCACAAGTAGTCAAGCATACACATAAGTTAGAGTACGATCAAGAAATCCTTGTCAATTATATCATTGATGGATGGTTTATATGTGAGGTCTTTATGGATATAGGTTTTGAGGTCAATATCTTGACCAAGAATACATTGAAAAAGATGGGTAGGCTAGCCTTGAGACATTCTCCTCATGTACTTTTCATGGCCAACAAGACCAAGATGCATCCTATTAGAATTTTGAATAGTGAAATTATAGACTTCATGGATGCCAAATTTCATGCTAAATTTGAATTAAATGAGTTGGTAGAATATGACAACCACCCAGTGCTTCTCAAAAGGCCATGGTTATATGTGAATAACACAACTATGAAATTTAAGAGGTGTTATATGAACTTTGAAAATGACAAGCAGAGGGCATTTATCCCCCTCTCAAGTGACCAAGGACCCCATATGTAAAGAGTGCTAATATTGAGGATAATAATAACCTTATATATAACATCATGGTGTAAGACACTGACACTCTCAACCCCAATAAACAAGGAGTGATTTCTTGGGAAGGTGAATAGTTAGCCTTAGACACCACTGATGTTGCTTGTGACTAATGGGTTGAAGAAGAATATGAGACCACTGATATAAAGTGATGTTTGGTGTGCATAAAGGTTCCAAAACAAGTAAAGATAGAATAGGTCTAGATTGATTGTGCTTATACAAGGTGGGTCCCATGCATAAAGAAGAAGGGAAAGAAAGTACTTCACCTAAGCAAGGTAAACTTGTGGTGCTCCCAAAATATGAGGGGATAAATCTAGTAAAACATTATATCTATGACCTCAAATCATGCATCCCCAAATAAGTAGATAGAATGTGTGAATTAGTGTATACATTACAGATCATTGTCGTTCATTGGTGAGTAGCATAAAGGAATAGATTACCAACTTATAAAGATGTGGAAGCATCAATATGCACTAGATTTAGGAATATTAATGAGGACATGGACATCTCAACATAATATAGTGACTTAGACCCTATAGTGCATATATGTTTATATGAAGAAACATGGACTGACTATAGCACAATTGCCCTAAGGAACCTATGGGTGCATGCCTTATATAGAACCTTAAAGTTGTGGGCATGAGCATGGTATGTTGTCAATGAGACATTCCATGAGATAGATAATTTTTATGTCATTAAGGAGAGGTTCATGTACACCTTATCCTTTTCCTTATAAAACTTATAATTTATTAAGATACTATAAATAATTTGATGGGCAGTGTTTGAGGACATTGTAATCCTAGAAGATGACCTAAAAGACATTTTTAGGTAAAAGGGTTTGGTACTCCTAAATTTATTTGAGGGAAAATCTCTCAATAGTGACTTGAGTGATGAATATTATGATACCTAGAAGGTATGAAACTCAACTAACTTAACAGGCAAAAAGAACCAAGTGGAAGATAATGCCCCCAATAAAGAAGACCCTACTCATCTTCACATAAAAATAATTGAGGGAAGTAGGTAAGTTGATTACTTGAATCAAGAAAGAAATTAAACTTACCACACACCACTTAAAATTACCAAGGTGGACATAAAATCTGAAGGGGAACCAAAGATGGAAACTCTAGGCACATACTAATCTGATGCAGAGCTGACACGTATTATGGATCTCTTGAAGGTGTTCCAAAACTTGTTCCCTCAGAATTACCAATATATTAAGGGCACCCACCCATACCTTAGAAATATGAGAATTAAGGTTGTCAATGGTTTAATACATATCCAAAATCACCCTTATAAAATTAACCTTAATCTTTGCACCAAGGTTATAACAAAGATTAATGGTATGCTAGATGTAAGCATCATTTATCTTGTGTAAGAATTTGAATAGGTGAACCCCATGGTTATTAGCATCAATAAGGATAGGTACATTTGTATTTTTCATCTATTACATATTATTGAGTGCCACCTAAATCACTAACCCCTTCCCAACTCCATTCACCAATCAAGTCTTGGATGGCATCATAGGTTGTGAGATATATACTTTCACTGATGGTTTCTTAGGATACCATCAAGTCTAGATTGAAGAGAAGGACAATCCTAAAATGACATTTATGACATAATGGGTTTGTTTTGCATAAAATGTGATACCCATTAGACTCAATAATGTTATAGATATATTCTCTAGGGTGGTAATCACTACATTTGAAGACTTCATTCACAAGTTTCTCCAAGTCTATTTAGATGACTAGATTGTGTATGGGCTAGTAAGGGACCATTATGACAAATTGAACCTCATGTTTAAAAGGTGTAGATATTTATAGATATACTTAAACCTTAATAAATGCATCTTCATGATACCATTTTGAACTTTTCTCAAGCACATTTTCTACAAGGATTGTCTATTCATTAATCTCATGAAGATTTTAATTATTTTATAGCTCCAGACCCCTTCCATGCAGAAAGATGTTCATTCCTTTTTTGGTCATTATGGATACTATATAAATTTCATAAGGAGATATTCAAATATTAAAGTTCCACTAGAGGATATATTTCTCAAGGATGGCCCATTATATTGGGTGTAGTATTAGAGGATGCCTTTCAAACGTTGAATCTCAAATCAGCTAGTATGTCGATACTAAAATTTCCTAACTAGATGACTCCATTCCACATCCATATTAACACATCTCAATATGTAATTAGAATCATTACAGCATAAACTAATGAAGGTAGAATGGATCATCCCATATCCTTCTCAAGTAAGAAAATAACCTAAATAGAATAGACTATACAACAACTAAGCATGAGGTGTTTGCCATGGTAAACACCTTATAAAAATTTAGGTAATACTTGTTGGCAACCCCATTCATATTATTTAATGATCATGAGGTGTTTTCCATGGTCTAGACCCTATAAAAATTTAGTAAATACTTATTTTCAACCCTACTAATATTCTTCAATGATCATGAGGTGCTTAAGTACCTCATGAACAAGTCTATTCTCCATGGTCACCTTTGTAGGTGGATAGTATTATAGTAATTATAGTTCTCAAGTGTCATGAAGCCTAAAAAATAAAACTTGTGCCCAGACCATTTATCCCACATTGACTCTACTGATGTGGCCATACCTATTGAGGATGATATGTTGGATGGCAAATCTACGAGGTCTAGTGCATCCCAAAGGATTTGGTGGATATCTTTTCTTTTCTAATATATGGGTCTGTGCCCCAGACTATGGTAACCAGAGAAAAAAATCAACTCATAGTTCACATTACCCCCTTTCATCTCATTAGTAGGGAATTGTAAAAATTTATTTGAGATAAAGTCCTACATTGATGTGTCTTAGAATATGAAGAAACTTCATCTTAAAAGAAGTACATGAGGGGATAGTAAGAGGGCATTATGCTAGAGATGTAATGATGCATAAAGTGTTATAATCAGGCTTGTAGTGGCTGAGTTTATTTTAGTATATAAAAGATTATGATAAGGCATGTGAAATTCTACCAGTTCATAAGAAAACCTAACCATCATGATGATATTTTTCTCATTCATATTCTTTCTTAGGCACCATTTGAAAAATGGGTCATTGATTTTGTAAAGCTAATTCATCCCCTAGTAAGGTACATAAGCACATGATACATTCTAATGTCCATACACTATTTCACCAAGTGGGCCAAAGCAATGCCAATGAAAAGTTTCATAGATACCACTGCTACAAGTTTTATATGGGAGAACATAATCAATTGCTATGGGTTCCCACTTAGTTTGACTAGCAATAGAGGTATGCACTTCCTAAATAAAATTTTACAAATATTGATGACTGAGTACATGGTAACACACCATAATATAAACCCTTATCATCTCCAAGTAAATGGTACAATTGAGGTGTTTAATAATATATTAGGAATGTTACTCACAAAGATATGTGACATTGGTTGCAAAGATTGGGATCATAAGGTATCAATAGTATTGTGGACCTACCACACTACCTACAAGTACCTAAATAAGGATACACCATTATAACTAGTTTTTGGTACTAAGGTCATTTTACCAATGGATTTTATAGTGCCCTCATTGTGTATTGCATGTATTCATCATTTAGATGACCAAGAATCTTTGAGCGTATGGATAGAAGACTTGGAGTGCTTGGATGAGATGTGTGCCCAACAAAGATGGAGATAGAAAGTAGAGAGGGTGTACTATAAGGTATGGCATGATAAACATATCAAAATAAGGGTACTAAAAAAAAGAGAATTAGTCTTACTCTATGACTCCAAGTACCTTAAATAATCTATAGGAAGTTATAAATCAAATGGATGGACCCTTATATCATCCATAGCATATTGGATACTATCAACATGCAAGATTCACACACTATCTGATGAAATTCTCCCTAGGAATTTCTTTAGTAACTAATTGAATCCTTATAGGTAATAGGATGGTGCTTATGCCATTAGAACACCAAATTCTTAGTCATAATTCAATTGTGTTATGTTGACCAAAATAAAGTTTGGCATAGGCCAAATGTTTCCTTTTATTTTATGTTTTTTGTATTAAGTGAATAATTAAGGCACTTCAAGCCCATAGGATAACTCTTCTAATAATTCCATGCATAATTCTAATTGGTTGAGTTGAGCATGGATGATTTCTAAGCACCCAAGGATAAACACCTAAGTTTCTAGGCACACAAAGTTGTTAGATTTAGAAAATTGGGAGTAGAAAGTGACAAAGAGAGGAACACATGATGATGGTGCATAGGAGATATAAAAGAGAAACGTAAGATAATCATATTTTAGAGATAAAAATAGGATAATAAATCACTAAAAACCATCACAAGAATTTGTATGGGGTAGGATAGACCAAGGTAAGAGATGAAAAGTGTAAAAAAATGACCAAGGAATGGAAATGTGCTTGAAAAGAAGCATAATAGGAAAATGAGATGGAGCTAAGGATGATAAATCATGTGCATGTGAAGCATTGTTCCTAGGTTTCCATAAGTAGGGAGAAGGTCATGCCAAGGTGAAATAAGTAAAAGAGGAATATCATCAAGATAAGTTGGCATCCACCCAATAGTAGGTAGGAAGTGACCATTTGAATCACCTATCACTTCACTAAAAATACCATTAAGATAAGATAATGTAGTGATGGTAGAGTCACAAAGATCTATATTAAATGTGAATGTGGTGGCATATTTTCATGGATTTCATTTTTCTATATATTTTGATAAATCTATATATGATCATGTCATTACTCACCTACAAATAATATGATAGATAAAATAGTGATATAAAGGAGTGAATGGTAGATTGCATCAGGTTATATAACTTATG
Source organism: Torreya grandis (assembly GCA_037957365.1). Classification (NCBI taxonomy): domain Eukaryota; kingdom Viridiplantae; phylum Streptophyta; class Pinopsida; order Cupressales; family Taxaceae; genus Torreya; species Torreya grandis. The sequence continues at coordinate 831,318 of JARHVA010003785.1, forward strand.
AAAATTTTGACATAGAACTAGAGTTGAAGTAATTAAATGCTACCAAAGTGAAACCTTGAGCACCCATAACCACTAAACAAGAATGGTTGTAAAGAGAAATAAATTGTGTTTTGTGTGATATTGGAATAGAGGAGTGTGGGGAAAGAATAGGATAAAAAATATTTAGAGTCAGGTTGAGGCTACCATTGATGACAAATGAATATTGAGAGCTGAAGTTATAGTTATAGACCTTATGACTATGAGGAATCACCAAGAGACATTACATGCTTTAGGAAGATAAATAGATTGTGCTTCAACACTAGTCAATTCATAATGAGAAAGAAACAAATGAGTTCTAGTTCATCACAAGCACATAAAGATGCTAAGAAGACATAGACAGTAGAATAAATAGACATAGTAAAGAAGAAGGCACATTTAGTTGAAGAGGCTAGCATCACTAGGGTTGACTCTAAGGTACTCACCAAGATGTCATATAAAGAAATATAATTTCCCCCTAAGTTCTTAGTAGGAGAAACTTGGGTGTCTTTTATGCACACCTATAGATTGAAATAATAAAACCATTACATGCTAAGCAATGTAGAAGAGCTTAATAAATACTAGGTGATTGACATGGGCGCAAAGATGGAGGTGAGCACAATATTTTTTTTATGTATCCATTTAAGATAGGTTTATAACCACCAACATGACCATCTACATGACCATCTACTTAAAAAAAATGTGCATGCAAATATCAGTGTACCTTATTAGCAGAATCATTAGGATCCCAAACATAGGGATAGACATCTACCTAATTATGGAGGGTGATATAGATGTGGAGAGGGTTGTAAAACTCCTTGGTTATTATAAGGCAAGTTTCACATTCCTAATCAAATATATAAAATACCTCAACATGAGTTCCAAACTTTACCTTGGTAGAAGATGGATAGACATCAATAAGACCTGCTTGTGCATTACCCACCACATAGCGCAATGGTCATGTTCAACATTACAAAATTCATTGATGGAGAGATGGTGAAGAATACACTAGAGTGTCACAAGGCATGAGAGACCTTTAGGTGGGGGTCAATGTTGATATTAATAATAATGGAGGAGATCCACATGTCTTATGGTGATGAAGATAGTATTTAGGTCTTCCTAGTGCACAAAGACTCCCTAGTGTTGAAGTACCAAGACTTCACCTACC